>NC_051167.1:169630878-170028378 GCF_013339725.1 Rhipicephalus microplus
AACAATCCACTTGCGCTGGAGAATGCGATTTTTTGCTTGGATTCTTCCTCCATCAGTATCTGCCAATACCCCTTGGCCAGCTCGAACTTTGAGAAGAATTTTCTGTGAACAACTCGCACGAAAAGAACATCCGTTCTCGGAATCGGTTCCGCGTCTGCTATAAAAATGCCGTTTAGGCACCTGAAATCGACACATATCCGGTACGAGCCATCAGGCTTTTTTACCGCCACCAAACGCGCGTTGTAGGTGGAATTTGTACGCGCTATGATTCCCATCCTTAGCATTTCTTTTACTTCACTTTCGAGTGGTTCTTGAGCCAATAAAGAAAGTTGACACCGCAGGACATGTACCGGTTGTTCCGTAGTGAGTTGTAGCTTGCACTTCAGAAGCGTTGTCTTGCCTTGTACATCGGAGAATACTTCATATTTTTCTATGAGGGTTCTCACTTGCGACTTTTTGGCGGCGACGGGTTAAGGACTAATGATTCTTTTTTCCGATCCCATGGTTTTCACAAGGTTGCATGTAAGCATTTCCGCGACCTCTTCCTCTTCGCTGAATACCATGCAAGATATTTTCTGGTTGTGAGGGGGGTTTCTTCATATTTTGCAGCATATTTATACGAAAAAGCTTTTCGTTTCCAATTAACTGTAGCTCATAGTCGAAGTGATTTTTCTTGCGTGTCACCAGAAATGGTCCTCTCTGCTGCATGGTGAGTTTATAGTTGTCACTTGGTAGCAATAAAAGCGCTCTTTCTTCTGGGTTAAGCTTTCTGTCTACTGCCTTGTGGTCCTAGAACTGTCTCGAAGTTGCAGCACATAGGCTTATGTTGTCTTTAGTTCAGCTTCGAGCTCTTGGTTGGTCCAAATTTCGTGTAGGATGGTTAATGACCCATGGCACTCTCACGGTTCTGCCGTATAACATTTCGAATGGGAAAAATTCCAGGCTTGATTTGGGGACTTCACTGTAGGCAAACAACCGTGCAGGCAGATACCTGTCTCAAACGACCGGCCGTTCTTGACACATCTTTTTAATTATCTGCTTATACATTCCATTAAATCTTTCTACAAGACCGTTACACACGTGGTGGTACGGTGTGGTTAGCAGCTGCTGAATGGATATCACCCGGTTAATCTCCATCATTAGGTCTGATGTAAGATTCGACCCTCGGTCGCTGAGTATTTCCTTGGGAACTCCATACCAAGCGAACATCTCTAGCAGTGCCTCTGCGATGTCCACTGTGTTAATAGTCTTCAGACTCACGGCTTACGAGTACCTTGTTGCCATATCCACTGTCAGTACATAGCGGCTGCCTTGTCTCAATGAAGGGGAGATAGGTCCAATTACATCGATCGCTACTCTTTGAAATGAGAGTTTGATGGTGGGCCTGCTTCCGAGGGGCGCTTTTCCGACTCGTCCTCTTTGTATCACTCGTTGACACATATCGCACGATCTGACGTGACATGTTATGTCACTCTCCACCCCTGGCCAGAAAAATTCTGATATTCTGGTAGCCGTGCTTCTTGCTCCTTGGTGTCCAGCCGTGATTGCGTCATGCCCGAGGCTCAACGCAGCAGCTCTCATACCCTCAGGCACTACAAGTTGCAGAATCGCTCTCCCAGTGCTAAATATGCACTTTCTGTACAATAAGTTATCTCGAAGGAGATACTCAAATGTTGTTCAACCCTTCTTTCTCTTCTGAACTTCCCCCCCACCATCTGAAGCAGTCGGCGAGTGATACATCCTCTTTCTGCCATTGTGCCACCTCCGCAGGTGTAACTTTCAGTGCCTCCACTGCCAGTACCTTCGGCTTCGGCATTTTTTCTCTGTTTGCTGTGGCCGCTCTATTTTGCACTGCTGATGAAACGAGTTGGTTGCTTATTTCCGGCTGTTTAACCTCCGTCGTCTCCCTGCTTTTTTCATTCAGGTTTTCTTGAGTGGACGCTTTTTGCGTTTCTTAGAGTAGCCCACAGCTCCGCGTATTTCGTTTTGTTTCATACATCGCACTTCATTTCGGATTTGGGTCAACTACCTGTCTTACGCCAATGATATTTCCAACAATCAAGTCGTACAATGGCTCGTCAATTCACATCCCCATCATTTCTCCTGAATAGTATCACGTGGACACAGTTATAATGGCTTCTGGCAGCCACCTCACAGTTGCATCAACCAGAGTCATTGGGGTTTGCTCACCTGTGAGCTCTTCGTCCTTTATGAGACTTCTTTTTACAAGGACGGTATTAGTTCCACTGTCTCTAGTTCCAATATCTCTGTCCACCACTGACATGCTTAGTGCGCCACTGATCACTGGCTTTGTTATTTCGTTTACCCTCACTGTGTTGCCTTCGGCCTTGTCAGCATTCATGACCCGATTACTTGCCTTTCATTGTTGCCTAGCGCTCACGACGCATGCAGCCTTTTCTTGGGTCCGGAGCCTGCATTCTTCGGCACTGTTACCCCTTTTGTTGCAATTCTGGCAAACGAGCTAGGCCCTACTCATTGCTTTTCCATACTGACAGTCTGTCGTGCGATGGCCAGTTCTGTTGCAAATAAAACACCTAGGAGTGGTTCTGGGTCCATTCTCTTTGATCTATGCTTGGCTGCATCGGTGCCTTGCGATTTTGGCGCCTCTTTCGCTTTTCTCAGGTCCTGTGCTTCCATGAACTGGTCAATAAAGTCCATCAATACGTCCACTGTCTTCAGCTTCCTTTTCTTGAGGAATATTGCCAGCTTCAGGTAGCAGCAGGACAAAAACTGCTCCTTCACCATTAAGGCTCTGATTTCTTCTTATGCTTTTTCTGTACCTGACATCTCAATCCATCAGTCGAGGTAGCCTGACAAGCAGGATGCCAACGCCATAGATATGTTGAAGGAAATGTTTGGCGATAGAAGAACGATTATCCAGCACCATCTGACAGCACTGAGAAATCTATCAGATGTGACAACAGCCAATGACATCCGTGGGTTACGAAGATTGTACGATGCGACGCAACTGAATGTTCGCTGCCTCGGAGCGCTGAATGTGCCGACACTGGCGTATTCAGCTATGCTTGTCAACATCTTGCTACAGGTTCTTCTGCGAAAAATCGGTCTTTCCTTCACGCGAGAAAAATGGCATTGCACCTTGATATGGCCTTCCGACTTACGTGTTGCTCAAGCCTCCTCATCGGGTGCACCAGCAGATGCGGCAGCAGCGTTCGACGCTGAGCTCAACGACCTTTTACTCTTCATGCCTGTGTAGCTCGAAAGCAGCAAACAGCATGCATCCCCAAGTCCAAGTCCTACAACGAACGATCGTACTGAAGCAGTGAATGGTGATGTCCCTACAGCATCAGTGATGCATATTGCCTCTATCGCATGGTTGCATTGTTTCTTCTGCCATACTCAGCACAGGACGTGCAGCTGCAACGACGATATTCCTCTTGCGGTCAAGAAAGATCAGCTGGAAAAAGACAGCCGGTGCTTCCGCTGTATGTCAAAAGGCCATCGAGCAAAGGATTGCAGGGTCATGTTGACCTGCAGTTCCTGCCACAGAAGACACGCTTCAAGCATATGCAATCCCAATTACCGCAATGTTTCAACCACAACGAGAAATTCAGAAAGTGCCACAATGCACGTTTCTACGAGTGCCCTTCCTTCCTTCCTTCATTGACTCATCATTCAGCAACTACCAGTTAAGGACAAGGCAATCTACCTGTGGACATTTTGCGTTGACGTGATTAACAACGGCAAAAGCAAGTGCATTCACGAAATTCTGGATGGATGTAGCCAGACAACTTTTATTTAGGAGGACATAGCTCGCAAACTCAACTTGAGTGTGGTCCGCAAGACGCATCTAGCGCTGGACATCTTCCGAAGCATGTGTTGTTCTGACGCAGGAAACCACAACGTCGTTGAAGTACAGCTTCGAAGCAGTTCCAAAAAGTCTGGGTTTTGCTTAGAAGCTGTAGTAGTCCCAGTCATTTGCCAAGATAATACTGTACCTTCGGCTGAGAACGAATTCATTCGATCACCGAGAAAACAAGGCAAGCGGCTGGCAAGTGATTACTCAGCAAAGGACAAACGAGACTGAGATCGGCTTGCTAATAGGATCGAATTATCTCAGGCAAGTAATTACCGGCACAGTCATCCGATGCCCAGACGTTCCTGGTTTAGTTTAAATGGACACCATATACGGCTGGACTCTACAAGGACCAGTCAGCCAACAGAATTCTTTAGGCTATGCAACTCATGTCATCAGCATCTCGCGGGTACATACCGCACAGGAGGAATCTACAATAGAGATCACACAGTCTTTTCCGAATTATCACTCTATGGGCACAATTGACTACAGCTTAAATTTCTTTGACCAGAAGCTTCGACAGAGGAAGCAGACGAGCAAGCAGTCTGGCAGCCGACAATACGCAGCACTACTGTGTACAGGCGGCCGCCATAATCGGAGCGACGACCTCATCGAGCGGCGAGTGAAGTGCGTATGTTTGCGGCAACAACAAGGTCTTTCCCTCTAGAGACAATACGTCACAATTTGAATAGCGTACACGGTGAAAACAGAACAGCTGCTCGGAGATCTTAGCAGAGTTGCTATGTCGAGCACTTGCCTCGAGGAACCAATACTCTTGAAGAAAGACTACAAGTGTACAACACAAGGCCAAATGTGGGCAACTCCGAAATGAACCTCGAGAAATGGAAGACAAGCCGTTCAATGATATTCGATTTCTCTCCACTATGCCCTGCATTACGACTCGTCAGGAATCCAGTCCCTCTTCACCTGGATCTCAGCTCGTGTGACAACAACTGCGCCACTGGTTCCCCGGAATGATTCTCTCCGTAAGCTGTGCTGCCATCAGAGGCTTCAGTATCGTCCTTGGGTGAGATGGAAAAGGGAGTATTGAAGTATCGTGACCTCCGCATGGGTATCGCCAAAGTTTGAACCAAAGTCGAATTGTAGACTATGACATTAAACTGCAACACGACCGGAAGAATGGATGTTTTTGGTCGCTGCCTTGAGTGAAGCAATTACATCCTGTTCGTGATGGGCTAGTGTGGTCTTGCTCCACCAAAACACAAGGCAGCACTGTATGCAAGAGGCCCGTACATACTGTATGGACTAGACTTGCTTTGTACCTCTTGTGGGCTGGGACAGGATGTTTAAAATATAATAAATTCTGCCAGCCAGTGGTGAAGGCAAAGAAGAAAAAGTAGACAACGTTCTATCATGACGACGATGGCTTCTGTCTGAGCTTTTCTGCGCCATTTAACGTCTTAGCGTCCACAACCTTGTTTTGTTCAACTTTAAGTGGCTGCTATCGTCATTGAACTTTTCTTTCAAAGTTTCAGGGCATTGTCGAAATTCATAGGAGCCATCCACTTTCGTGCGATTTCTCGTGAAACGTTTTTGTCTGCTGCCCAACACAGAATCCTCATCATATCTGACACGCAGACTCTCCGGATTCCCAATTTCTGCGAGAGAATCCCAAACTATGTGTTTTTTCGATGCAGGTTCGAAGTAGTGCGACACTTGAGCAATGGAGGATTTTTCCCGAGACAGGTAGTGGACTTTGCCCAGTCCATCCTAGTTCACTATGTACAACCTTTAGGTCTTTTCATCTGTTGCACATGCTTCTCACGTCACCAGTCGCAAAACATCAGTAGTAGTCTCTACTGACAAGCAAATGTAACCTACAAGCAAACAAACAGAATTGTTGTTCTCTCCTTTTTGACAAAGGGCTCGTGTGTCCAATCTAATTTCATTCATCTTCTTGGTGACTTCGTCATCTGAAATTGTAATGTTGTTGCTATAGATGTGCTCCGCTTCTAAGGCGTCAACTACAATCGGCTCCTTCGCAGTTTCCTCCAAGACGCTCACATGGATTGTTCTCATTATTTTCTCAGTCTTCACACCTTCGAATACTCCGGCAGTCACAAATTCTTCCAACAGTTGACAGCCCAAATGGTAAGATGATTTGATGGTGATGAAGTTTCGCTGGCTTCCTCCATTGAAGAGTAAACTGTCGTTCTTTGAAGACACTGTTCCAGCTACTCTGGCTATCCAGGACGGTAATGTTATTACAGGGCTTGCTTTTTCGTAGAGAAGGTTCGAGACATCGAAAACATCGCCCTGCTTTGGTGAGAATCATTTTCTTGTCTGCCAAACTCACTTTGTTTTCATAGACTTCGGAGCGATACTTCGATGACTTGCACAACAGGCATAGGTGAGGCTTTGCTAACACACTTGATAGAGCTGCTGCTGATGACAAGATTTGTTGTCCTTCTTGTCGTGGTATTTCTGCAGCTTTCTGATCGACCACTGGCCTTTTCAGGTGCGTATATGACACCAGAGTTTCTCGGCTGTGAAGATGATGATCGAAGTACTCTAGAAGTTTTTACAGCTCTTTCTGTGCTTCCGTCGTCTCTTCCTCCGAGTCTCTTTGAACTTGAGTCATCGATACTGCAACGATCGTTGCCATTGGCTTCTAAAGTTCATAATACTTGAGTACCAAGTCTGGTGGCATGACTCGCAAGAGAGTCTCCTGTAGCATTGAGCAGAATGTAGAAGGACTTGTTCCAAGCGCTTTCAGACTTCTCATATGTACTTGTACTTCGTCCTAGAGTTCTCGAAGTTTAGTAGTGCTAAAAGACGAGAAGACCGGCTGGAGATCTAAGAGGCTTCGAAGATTTTGCTGCATGATAGTCCTCTCATCTTTGAAGTGTCTCTTGAGGATGTCGGCTAAATCTTCATATAGCACTTTCCTGAGGCTTGAAGTTCAAATTATGGCTGCAGTGGGATGTCCAGTGACAAGTGTGCTCAAATAGTTGAACTTGTAGGCAACGCTGAAGGCGTTATTATGCACTGCCATCAAAAACTGCATTCGAAATCATTGCCAATGCTCTCGACTGCCATCGAAATTCTGTAGTTCTAGTTGCGGCTGTCGCAGCCGGACATTGACGCAAGCTTGGCTCGTCATCGGGTGCGAAACCTGGGATGCATGTTCGTTCTGAACAGCAAAGCACAGCTTGGCATTAGCGTGACAATCTTCTCCCCGTAACTGCTCGCGTCTATCATTGCTTTCTCAATAAGCTTGTCAGGTGTCTCATCTATGATGCTGTCATCGATCTTCAATAACTGATCGTACATTGCCTTAATTCGGTCGATTAAAATGCTGACCTGTGATGATGATAGCTCTTGTTCCAGTAGGACGCCTTCTGCTTCTTGTTTCAATGGTATCCAGTTGCGAGCGGAAGCACTTGCATCGTCGGAGTAGCCGTTACATCATTCAGTCAGCAGCCAGGAACTCTTTAACAAAGGTTCAGGGGTCACCACGTGACACCTTGAATTGTTGAGATTGGTGTCATTTAGAAGATTCTGTGGGGTTTCGGCACCATATGGTGGACCTTGATGTCTGCCTGCTACCGGGCTGTGGTGCCGGAACAAGAGACGGCACGTCCAAAACAAATGCTCTTTTAATGGAACAACAAAAAGGAACTGATGCCTTCGTGCCCTTGAGCAAGCGGCTGCTTTTGAGGAACACAGGTGATAATGAACGTCGTCTGCTAAGCTGATGAAGTCAAAGTTCCAATAAGTAGCTTTTTTGGCGTGATAATTTTTTCCCTTATTACCCATTCAATTATGGGAGGTTACTACTGTGACCGACGACACATGGCGCTACATGCAGATGTCCCCAAATTGTGCTCATTATATATTATTATTATTATTATTATTATTTATTACATACTGCTGACCTGTTTACCAGGTCTTATGCAGGAATGGGCATAGAGAAGTAATTACTGCAAAAACATAATTAATACCACACAACATAATTACAGTGGTAATAATTGTAAAAAGCCGAACAGAAAGGGTAATGTACAATGAAAAAGAACAGAAAAAGCATACTATTCAACACTTTTGTAGTAGCTTGCGAAAAAAAAAGAAAAAAGTCCAACAATGGTAACTCTGGGCTACATGACTATATGACTCATGACTATACAAAAAGAAAAAAATTTCTTAGTGATTGTTGAGAGCATGTAGAAATAGATCAACTGTTGGATGCTACACAGTATCGGGTGATAAGCAATTCCACTCATAGGTGGTTCTTGGAAAAAAGGAATACCTGAGTGTGTCTGTGTGGTTTACGTAATCTACAACTTTCTTTGAATGATATAAGCACACAGAACATTCACTTGCTTGTGTATTGTGCACTGTTTGGTTGATTCCAATTTTGTTGTGGAATAGATATAAACTATGGCACATACCCATGAGCGGGTATGTGCCACACGTCTGGTGGGAAAGGTTTGACGACGTTTGCGATGGGATTGCCCTTATTCATGTCATGACCAGCTGTTCATATTCGTCAAACCATCTTACCCTCCCATTGCTGGTTTCGGTCTACACTAAGTTGAGGGGTGATCCTGAGAGTACCCAGACTTAGCGGCTAGATAGACACACAGGTACGTAGTTAGACACTCCAAGTGCATATAGTACACAAAGAAATGCTTTGCATTCAATAGTGCCAGTATATTTCTGCCATATTTCATGCTGCATTGCTTATCTTGGTGGCGGAGAGACACAGTCCTGTCTTTGGTCCCGGAGTTTCGTAGGGTTGATGTGGGAAGTGAATCGTTCCTGGGAGGCGACGTCGGGAGTCCTAGAGGGTCTTCACTGTCGTGAATGGCCTGCATGATATGAAGGCACAATTTCCGACAGCAAAAATGTTGGCACGTACTTAGCACCGCTCCTATATGTTGCTTGATTACATTCAATAGCGCCAGTATGTTTCCACCCCATTTCATGCTGCATTGCTTACCTTGGTGGCGGAGAGACGCAGTCCTGCCTTTGGTCGCGGAGTTTCGTAGGGTTGATATGGGAAGTGAACCGTTCCTGGGAGGCAAAGTCAGAGTCCCAGATGGTCTTCATTGTCGTGAATAGCCTGCATAACATGAAGACGCTAGTTCTGACAGAGCAAAAATGTTGGCACGAACTTGGCGCCCCTCCTATATGTTGCTAGGTTGCATTCAATAGCGCCAGTGTGTTTACACCATATTTCATGCTGCATTGCTTACCTTGGTGGCGGAGAGACACAGTCCTGTCTTTGGTCCTGGAGTTTCGTGGGGTTGATGTGGGAAGCGAACCGTTCCTGGGAGGCAACATCAGGAGTCCTAGATTGTCTTCATTCAGTGTCACGAATAGCCTGCATGACATGAAGGCGCAAGTTCCGACTGAGCAAAAATGTAGGCACGAATCAAGCACCGCTTCTACATGTTGCAAGGTAAGGCAAAACCACGGAGAGCGAATGTATGTGCCAAGTAGCTCATATAGTATAACATAGCCATGCATAGTACGGCATAACAAAAAGGCGGGAAAGGAAAATTTGCGATGTGAGGGGGGGGGGGGAGGGCGAAATCAGGGGGAGAATAAAGCAATGCATAGCCTCGTATAGTATAGACGGCGCCGCCATAGTGCTTTCTGGGCGGCGAAAATTGACCCCCCCCCCCCCCCCCAAATACACTGCCGAGAGTCTTCGACTTCAGCCTTCGAGCTCTCGCACCCAGCCTAACATGGCGAAATTCTTTTTTCCTCCGGTAAAAAGGTGTATAGTTTAGCAAAGAGAGGGAGAAAGACACTAGAGTGAGAAGTGATTTGTGTGTTAAGAGGAGGTAATTAACGAGAGTGTAAATTCCAGCATTTTTTTGATCGAGCGATTCTTGGAAGGAGGGAAGAAGACACCTAAAATCTGTCTGCCTCTTGGGCAACACAGCACAGCGTCTTGTAGGGCGGGGGGATGGGTAAAAATAATAGTGGAAAGATGTAGATAAGAAATAGGACAGGGCAAGGGACAGAAAGAAGGAGATAGGAAAGATGGGAGCCGCTCGAAAAAGTCCGAGGACGAGGCAGCACATGGCGAGAGCTGCGCTGGAGTCTGAGAACGCGGGCGGCACTACCGCACAGCTTGAAATCTTCCGAGCGATTACCACCGTATAGCAATGTGTACTATAGTATAGTAAAGGTATGCAATAGGGAAGTGAGGGAAAAAACAGGAGTGACGTCAGCGTGATAAGGGAATGCAGGAGGAAAAGCCACCAACTCGGCTGTTTCCTCACTATGGCATTTCTTTTTTTTTTTGCACTTCTCTTCATAGTTCGATTCCGTGTTAGTCCACTACACCAGTACGTAAACTCCTTTAAGGGCACAGTGTAACAGAGGCTACCACCAAAGCGACCAGAGTTCTGAACTGTCGTTGTCCACCACAGGCTGCTACTGTGCTTCCCCGCGACATCCCATCAACACGGGGGAATTAATTTGGGATCGCAGATGCATCCAGTGGTATCTTGGGATCATAGAGGGAAGCAGTGTTCCCTCTGTGGCGAGGGGGGATGTTTTGATTTTACAGAACTTGAATTCACTTCGACATGAATTTTAGTTCTTGGATATTTCGAAAAGTTCGATACGAATGGATGAACGTGCATCTTGCCGCAGCTAGCTTTTTCTGTAAATGTAGTTTCACTGCAACATGAGTCAGTGTGCCGTGAAACCATCTTTTCAGGAAAAATCTGCTCTCTTGCAAAGTTGCAAATTACGACAAATGTATGTATTACTTGAACCCGTTGGAATTTTCATTCTTTTTGTGAAGGAATTGTATGGGCCCATAAGGTTTAAGTATAGCAAACTTTATTAAGTATCGTATTTTTCTGCGTATATTAACTTGCGCGCTACTGATCCTGCTACTCTCCATTGGATTGGATAAACTTTTATTTGGTCCTCCAAAACACAGATCACTGTGTTGCGGGCAGCTCCCACGTGGGGACTGAGATGCCAAGCTCCTCAGCCGCCTCCATACTTTCTTCCAATTTGGCTCACTCACACCATGGAGGCGACATTTGCACAAGGAAGAAAGAAAGAAAAATAACTTTTATTTTCGTTGTGCGGAACGCACAAGCCCAGTTTTAATGCTTGAAAATAAGTAGTGCAAGCTGGCCGAGTAATTATGCAAATGCTCAAGTTTTTTATGATATGTCATACAAATACTACGCGATTCATTCGACATTATTTGAGAAAACCACTATTCGCCCATCTTCATGTCATGGTGATACACAATTACACAAAAACGAATAATACCGCAGGAAGCAAAGTAAAAAGACAGGAAACGTGTTAAAAAAACACCATACAGAACATGCTGCAAAATTTCAATAATACATGGGTCAACTACCATGACCTTTTATTTGTGTAATTTTATTTGTGCAAGTTATTTGTGTTTTCCTTTTTCCTTCATTATTCATATGATGTATATATATATATATATATATATATATATATATATATATATATATATATATATATATATATATATATATATATATATATATATATGTGTGTGTGTGTGTGTGTGTGTGTGTGTGTGTGTGTGTGTGTGTGTGTGTGTGAATCATATGCGCATGCATATCAGTACATAACTGCGCATTGTACATTTTAATGTACTTGAAGTGCCCAATATATTTCTTTCCATTTTTTTGTTTTTTCTTCTTCTCTGGCTTTGTTCTACTTTTTGTTTTGTTTTTGTCCTTGTTTTTCTTTTCGTTTTTTTTTCTTTTTTTCTCGTTATTTATCTTTAGCAAGTGTATAATTAGGTACATTTAACCTTGTAGTGCACTTGCGCCTGTAGTGAATGCACTATGGTATCCATTTGTAACTGTTTAGCGACTATTAATATGCACTTTTCCCCACTTTTATCAGGTGCTGTACCCTGTCGTTTCGCCGCCGATGGGTGGCTGGGGCTTTGTCAAGCTGTCATTGGACAGGTTTTTTCCTGGCCACCTTTTTTCACCATAAATGTTTTGTCTTTTTGGTGAAAATAAAATTCTTTGATTGATTGATTTCTGTTGATGGCGAGATAAATAACGGCGCATTTCTTAGAGGTGTCATGATTGGAACAATTCTTCAATCACAGTGCTATGTAAGGCTTCTGTATCACTACACACTAGGACAAAATTTAGCTAATAACTCTGACTGCCAATATATCGATTTCCCCCTCCCTCCGGGTGCAGGGAACGGGTGTGAATGCAGTATTTACGCTGCCGCCACCCCCAATTTCAAACCCTTGCACTCAAAGATTGAAGCTCAGGTACATATTACATTCATAAAAGTGTATCGCCCCCCCCCCCCCCCCGGGACCTAATACCCAGACCTGCTTACGCGCCATCCTATGGTGTCTCGCAGTTAACAGCTGAAAAACAAAAAACAAATGTACCCCACCTGTTTTATGCTATATGACAGATAATCATTTGCTATAACCAACGAGTATAAATCCAATATCACAGACGTTTCAACAAAGCAAATGGTCTAGAAAACCTAAGTGAAAAGAAAAAGAAAGATTGCGATATAGACCACGAAACATTTACTCGGTGCTTTTGAGTACATAGGGTCATTCGTCAGTACGCGATAAATGACGACGGGTGCACGGCTGTTCTAAAACGCCGACGAAACGAAGGCGCGTTAACTTCCTCACAATAAACATCGGATGGCTGCTGCAGAAATCTGGCGTCATCAGATGAGATGGTCCTAAATGAGTGCAAATATTTAAATAAATGCCGGGGAAAGCACTGCATGAAAAAAAAAAAAAGATGGCGCGGAAACAGTGCGCGGCGATCTGGCGGGAAAAATGAGCTTGGAAAAAAAATGGCGGGCAAAGGACCCCCCCCCCCTCCCTTCCCCCTGATCTCTTTTTTTTTTTTCCTCTCTAAGATTTATCTCTCTAGCGGCGACAGAAGTAAGCATGCAGGATGACACTTGTTTCATTTATTCTAACGTTTGTGCTCTCGCACATCAAAATACAAACACAGGGGTGCACACGCCCCATTAAATCAGGTCCTGTTTACACGCTTCCTGCTACGGGCTCGTACTGATCTGCAGATGACGCTGCAAAATCACAGCAGCTCACCTATCCTAAGCTGCCTCACAGATAACCATTAGCTGCAGCGACCTAAACCCAGATTCTTAAATTTTCTGGGAACTAACTTGAAAGTCTAGGTGAAAAATGGAAAAGAAAAGAAAACGACGTCGAGATCGAATATGCACCAAGCGCTTTGAATAGATAAGAGTCCTTCGTCAATACACGATAAGCGCAGACATGTGTAGGGCTGTATTCAAAAAGCGGACGCACTGTGCGGAACATTTGGCATCGATAAGTCAAACTCATTTCCTCACAAGAAAGCTCCGAAGATGCAGCCAAAATCTAGCTTTATCGAGTGAGCTGGTCTTAAGTATAGATATACAGATAAATTCCGGAGAATGGCTGCCCGTAAAAAGAAAAAAAAATAGTGTGACAACAGCGCGCGACAATTAGGCGGGAAGACAAGAGTTCCCGTTAAACTACGGCAAGCTGCAAGAAACCGTGGACCGAGAAACCACCGAGAACAGTTACACGACTGCGCGTTCCGAATCACGTAAAACACGCTTAACAAATTGCTGCATACTATTAGAGTGTATGGCGCAAGGCGTCACTTACCGGTCGAAAGATGGCGGCCTCATTATCCGAGCAGAAGGATGACCGGGCCCATACAGACGAACAAACAGACGGACGATAATGAATGACGAAACACACACACATGCAGTTAAATCACCTTGGTCTTCTGTCGCAGTACAACAAAGTTCTTCCCTAAGTTTTGTCAAGCTGGTATTGATGACCCTAATAACGCACACGGAGATTATTAACGCTCGCGACCGCTAACTACACGTCTATCTAAAAAGGCGGGAAACAGCGCCTCTCGATACTCCGACGAGATCTCTTGTGAAAGTTCCCTCGACCACACCAGCGAGCGCGCCTCCTCTTAATGATACTGCGCGGTTCGCGCTTATTACACCTGACATGCTAATTACGGTTATTAGGGTCCAGCAAAGGAATAACGGGGAGCTGACAAACACACGTCCACCCCGCTTGCTTGATCCCGGGCAACTGGCGACCTGGCACCTAAACACGGCAGGCGAAGCGGTCATGGTCCCTAGGACGATTGCGTCACTTGTTTTTCGTTTCATGGAAAAACCGTTTTATCTAGGGAATTCTTATCTACTTCTGGGAATGGTTATCCCGAGAATCCGCCCGTTCGCCCCTTTCTCGGCCGCTGACCCGATTTCAAATTCTCGCTGCGCTTATAGTTTGATAGATGGCAATTTTTTTTATGGTAACTACCTGGACGTTTGCCTGGCGCAAGATACTGCAGTGTCGAATCGATGATTATGAAATAGCCACATGCACACACAAATCATACAGCCCGACAAGAGGACCGTGACATTCGAGCTCAAAACGCAATGGACGATGACGAACAGACGAAACGTAACCTACAAGTTTGGTGTGTCTCGTTTGAAATTTGCGGCTCGGTGGGCTCAACGAATGGTTTGTACATGAAGCTAGATGAGTGTACGGTCGGTTGTCTTCGAATAAATCATAGGTACTAGCCGGAAAAACGTAACAAAAACTAAGAAGGCGCAGGACTGGTGCTGCTGAAACCTTCACCGATTCAGTCTTCACCGGTCTTGTACACGGCGTTCTGCGTCTCACTCACCTCTTGTTTCGCGTTGGTGCTGTTATACCAATGAACTACGCGTTACCAACTGGCTTATGCCGCTAAATGTTACTCACTGGAGATGGCGTCGTTACATTCTGAAGCGATATGTCGGAGGCCCACGTAGCTCGTGTCTTCCGCGATTTCAGTGCACGTTAAAGAATACCAGATGACCAAAATTTCCGGAGCTCTGCACCACGGCCCGATATTAATTATTAGCTACATTTTGAAATAACTTATTTCCGTGAAGTGATCAAGCTTTGCGCAGTCATTTTCTGTATGCGTGTGTGCTTTAAAGTGTACGCACGAGTATGCTAGCAGACGGACAAAGTACTTTATTAAGGTCTTAAGTATGTTAACGCCTTTGTGTGCGTGTGCTGTGTGTGTGTGTGCTGAGTATGTGTGCTGTGCGTGTGTTGCTTAATTGTGTGCGTGCACTCGCGTGATATTAGGGAGCTTTAGAACAGCGTTTGCCCATAGCTTGGCGAACAGCTGCAGCCACACGCGCTGCATGCTATGACGCTATTTTGGATTTTCTGCGGGCGGACCACAAGCGCGAACGGCGGCTCACGTTACGACGCATGCGCAGCGACTGCACCGCAAGGGCTTGCGGTGCACTATACTGCACTCGCGGTGCGGTATTCTTCCTACTCTCTGCGGACTGCGTGCGTGATAGAAGGCATTGAACTGACCGCTGCTATGAGCAAGAGCACCTGCTGTCTACCTGTCTGTAGTGTTTTACAATGCCGGATAATTACCATACCGTCGTTGTCGGCTCGAGTCTGAGCGGCCTCGTGCCATCTGCGCGTTTGATGCTGCCTGCGTCCGCTGTGGCCTCTGCTGTGTCGTCTGCTCTAGTCAGCTCCGTCCAGCGACACAGGCCACAGCACCGATCTAATTCCATCTTCAGCAGTATAGTTAGGTAAGCAATTACACCCATTTCCGTTATGATGCCACTTGCTGTAATGAACTACCCGAGCGCGCACGCATATTAATTATAGGCCCGCGTCGTCGTTCCGCCGCGGTTTTTTCTGACGAGTATCATGCGCGTTTGCCCGAATTTTCGGGAATACGCGCGCGTTTCATGTGGCTCAGAACGACGACGACAAGAATCTGGGTGTGAAAACAATGCGGAATCTAGAAACGTGCTGAGAAGTGGACAGAAAAGCGAGGAGAGAGTAGGAGCGCATCGGAAACTTCCCATGCCTAACTTTAGATGGCCGCACAGTTATGCGCACCGCGCCGTCACCCGCCAGCTGCCCGAATGAAATCGTTTGGACAGTCTCGGGCCGCCAGCAGACATCCAGTCTCGCGGAAAACGAACATGCTTCCGAGCGGTCCCGGGCCAGTGGGTCCGTTTTGGTCCCCGAGAACAACGAATGCGTAGCCCGGGGCCGTCCGGACAGAGCCGATCCCGGAGGCTGTGCAGAAGACTTGATGGAGAGATGCGGCTTTCGTACGTGTTTCGCCGCGTCAGTGGAGCCTAGGCGCTGTTGGGCGCAGCAGGTATGGGTCGAAGGCTCGTTGTGACAACGCCCGAAAAGTTGTGCGCTTGTGCAAAATGCTAACGAGCGCTGGTTGAGGCGGTAGTAGTGATCCGCCTACACACAGTGGAATGAACTCAACATTTTGTTTGATTCTTTTTTTCCAACGAAACAAATATACGTCATAAATAAAAACAGAATTTTATAAACATGAATGCAACCCCGCAGCTTGTAAAAAAAAGCCACATCATATTCATGGGGTGAATGATGAGTGAGGTGAGGCGTCCGTGCCGTCCGTGCTTTCGTACAGCTTCATCCTACTCTTCATCATTCACTTCGTGGATATTCTGTGAAAAACACTATGCCATCTAGTTATATTATTTCCAAAGACATATACACACAATGCCATTTATTGAGCTAGTCATAAACCAGAGGTGGCTACATATACTACATACAGAGGAGGGAACGACCCACGGCCTAAAGAGCTTCGCCCCTAAAAGTCCGGTAAGCGCTCTAGGCGTTATGCTCCTAAGCTCAATGTCGCCACTGGTAACCGCATTTCGATGGAGATAAAGTCATGCAAAAACGCCTGTTTATGTACAAGGATCTCAGGTATCATCGCTCTCAGTATGAACTTCACCACGGCATCGTGTGACCAAGTACAATGTAAAGTTTTACAGTGAAATGCGTTTTGGGGGGGGGGGGGGGGGTTGAATGTTCCTGCGGGTTCGTGTCGCCTCCACACGCTTTCGAGAAGCGCCAGGATCTGTGTACGGTGTTTAAAGAATTGTGCATGAAAATCCGCGAAAATAAGGGGGAATGGAATATTGGCCCGGTGGTTTCTCAATTACTTTTTTTCATAGCAGCTAACATGGAGAGATGGCTATAGACACTTGTAATGCAGGTATAATCAAAGAAATAAACGACCCTTTTCATTGCAGTGGATTCAGGTGGTCGGGTGATATGGTAGAATTGATGCCGTTTCGGTGAAGTACCTACCTGTCTCCGCTTTGAGTTGTAAGGAAAGCGGCCATGGATAACTTAAACGCAGTATACCAACCTGGCCAATTGCGCCGCCTAAATGGAAACGAAAGAGGGCGATCGCTACACATTGATTGAGATGTCTTAGACATCGCTTGCTGCTAGTAAAACAGAGCCATGGCCGCTTACAGAGAGCTTGCTTACTTTTATACTTCCAACTTAGGCAAACTGAGTGCTTCTGAAACAGTTTGGCGCTTTTGTAAGAGTTACATATACATTTTGCACCCCCGTCACAGTAATAATTTAAATGTTGAAGCAGAGACCGAGTAGCGGCACTCGCAGCGCCAGCTGTAACTAAACTCCTTGGATGGCTCGGACAAAAAGAGAGATCTACACTTTAACTGTAATGCGAATCGAAGTAAGGAAAGATGATGAAGAACTAGAAATGCGCATCTAACTGAGTTATGTGTACAAGCGCCGTTGCAGCATGCGGGGTGCCCAATCAACCGCACCGCTGCAAATTTAATCCCAAGAAGAGTTTTCCTGTTTTTCGCTGTGGCGAAGTGGTGTCGTTCTTCACTTGCTTCTTATAAAGTGGGCGAGTAATCAAATTGCAGTCCTGCGCGGCGGTGTTAGGTAATTTTCCTGATTATATACTTGCGGATCACTTTGCGACAGCATTAATAAATTACCAGTTCTCTACATGACGTGCGTGTGACGTGTCAGGTGTTCGAGTGTGAGCTCGTGTTGGCGTGGAAAGACGCGTTCCTGTGTCTGACAGTGAGTTTTTTGCGTCGTGCTGTATTGCATTCTTTGGACTTACCGAGCCCGTGCAAGGCAAACTTCTCGGGCTGTTTGTGTGCATTATCACCGATTAGTTAAAACAGTGATCGCCACATATTCTGTTGCTCACTTGGTGGGCGGTTACACGCACTGGTATCCCTTTTCAGATCACATTTATTTGTTTGTTTGTAGTACCCTCCGGGTATAGATACATTCACAACAGCAAAAGATGAAGCCATCGTTATTGCGATTCTAAGTGGCAAGTGTGTATCAACAGACATATAGACTAATGAAACACAGTCTCCTATTTAACCTGTAGATCACTTCTCTCCTTCTAAAAATTTAGGAGGAATGGAGAGAATATATGACTGAATGTGCAATTTCTCAATTTTTATGGCACAATATTCCAGCATAACAAGCTGGTTTCACAAAGTGGTGATTCTTTGTGTGCAGTGGAAAGCATTTAAAAACATCACCAAATGCACCTGATCCCATGTTTGCTCTGTAGCAACTCGAACTTTAGATGTCGTTTTCTCCGAACACTACTTTTCATCAGAAAAAGAAACATTTTTCTTATAGGCATTGAAGCTACCAAATGCAAACTTTTGTGACTTGTTTTTTAATACCACACACCCTTTCTGAAGCAGATTATGTTGTTTCAAGAATTTTTTTCACTAAAGTTTTCATTGAGCAAACCATCCTGAAGTTCTAATCATATAACATTTATACTTTTAACTAAATAATGGTGATGCCTACACTTGTTATTTTGGTTCCGAAGGATACCCTGGGCACATATAATAACTAGAAGAGATGTGACCATTTTACAGTGAGTCTTTTTCACAAATGCTTCCTTCGAAAATGTAAACAGATAAATAATTCATTTATTTTAAAGTAGCTTTGCATTTTCTTAACGAATTCACAAAAATATAGTAAAACCCCCATTCAAGCAACTTGCAAAGTTTTGTAAGGTTCGCTTTAAAAATAGCAGAGCGATGAGCCAGTAGCAGTTGCGCACTTGTCTGTGCTATCCATCCCCATGGTGGATTGGTGGTTGTAGTAGGGTCTGATGTGCAGGGGTCTATAGGCACTACATGTTGTGCTCATTACTTATTAACCACCTGAGAGCTTTAGCATTGAATTGAATTTGCAAATGGAGGCTGATTAGATTCGTGTGTTTTATGCTCACTGCAGATTCATCCTTTGAGTGGGCTCATCGAAGGTGTGAATGCAGGTTACAGTTGAAGGGAGCAACCTGGGAACGAGCCAAGAGGCGATCTACGATAAGATCAAAATTGGCGGGATTCCTTGCAATCTCACTGAATACAATGTGTCAGTGAGGTAAGCATTTGTGTTATTTCATTTGAAAGCAAGAAACAATTAATTTAATCTCAGCACTTCTATGTCATATCAGTGCTTTTCCCAAGTTCTTCAACAGAAAGAACACATCTACTGCAATACCAGCTCACTATAACTTCCTAGGTCAACCTTGATGGCCGGCTGCTTTGATCTTATGTTCCAGGCATTGATATTTTTTCTATTCTTGTGATTGCATTTATTAGCATTCCTCCCTCCTTAAATGTGAAAGTAACACAAAAGTAAAACAGGAGTGACCTATAGCAAACTTTCATACAATTTCCTGTCAATTAACCTATAATGAGCAAAATTTAGTCACAAATCCTTCTAAATGAAAGATGGTAAAAAAAATGCAGGTATTAATCATGCCGCTGTCACTGCATTGAGGGGTTCGACATATTTATTGGTGTATTTTGCGACTCTGCCCCAAGTGAGCCGGGGTCGTCTGCAGGATCGGAGCAAGTGGGTTGCCGCTCGGGGCAGACGTGGTCCTTGGGAATCGTGCTGGCATCACACAGGCGAAGAAAAAGTTCCAGTATTGACAAGCCATGGTGTGCCACCTTCGGCCTCACACTGGACTCCAGTCCGGAGGCACTCGTCTCTGCATCAGCGGATCGAAGCTCAACGTCGACAGCAACCTCACAGTGTACCTCGACAACCTCACTTGTACTGTGGACAAGTGCGTTGCTCTTCTTTCTGCATCTTCCGTACTTTGGTTTCACAGCATATCCTGCGAAAGGGGGGAGGGGGGAAGAAGTACATGCTTCACAAGTGTTTTCGTGCCGTTATTTCTGTTGCAGAACATTAGCCAGCAACAGCCAGATATCATGCAAAAATGAGCAACACCACTACACCAAAGTACAATGTTTCTTACTTAATCCTAAAGATCGACAATGCCACCCTGAGTGTACAAAGCCCTTTCAATCATCTCGGAAGACCCAACCATACTCAAGATATCACCGCTTAAAGGCTTTGTCAGGTTAGTGCATTATCTCTCTGCTGTATCACTGATGTGACATTCGTAATCAGTGGTGCAGTAGACTCTTGGTAAACAAAAACATCTTAAATAAAACTGCTGCTAAAAATAAATAGGAATGCCTTTAGTATAACTGGTTTCATATCCACATTCTGCGCCCATGTTGATCCCTCTGTAAACAAAACTCCTGCTCATTGAACACATTTTCTTGGTCCTAGCGGCTTTCGTTTTACGATCGAGGTCTACTGCTTTCACATTTTCAGAGCTCTGATTGTTAGTGATTCATTAGTGCGCCTATAGTGCACGCAAGCAGAACTACTTCAACATTAAATGCGTACCCCTTTATCCACATAATATTTGGGGCTTTACATGCCAGAACCACAATAAAAATATGAAGCACTAACCTGAAAGAGGTAAGGGAACAAATTTATACATTCATATTCTGAATGTTTACTGTGAAGAAATATAACATTTGGATTTTAAGATTACAAATAAGCTTCACCAATGTGTGGCAAAAAAACATCTTTAGCAGCACCACTGCCTATGCATTGCACATCTATTAAATCTTAGTTCCAAAGAAACCCAAGCTTTCATAATGCAACGCATAAACTTATATGATTGCAACTAGCTTGCAGCTTGTCAAAATATAGAAAATTGTTCGGCTACATGCATAACTATGGTACACTGAAATTTTGTTTTAACAGACTCCAAAATTGCATGAAAAATTGTTTCAGAAGTTTTCAATAAGAATAGGTGAAGAAGTTCTACATTAGTTCTAATTTGCAGCTGTACTCACATGCAATTTTTTTTCCAGTGGTTGTCAGATTGCGGTGGTCACAGGTAGCAACCTTCACGCTGTCCAGCAGCCACGAATGGCAGTCTTTTACAAAAACCAAATCTTTACTGAAACAGTAAGCCCCCCCCCCCCCCCCCTTGCCTATCATATTCTGAGCATGTTAGAATAGTCATTGTTTTAGTAACTTTCCACCAATTTGTGGCTGTATTCGGTCGAACTGCACAAAGCATGTTTTAGTCCATTTTGGAGAGCAAGCCAGGAATTCATTTCCAAGATTATTTTCCAATTTGTTTCCAGATTTCCACCCGTCAATGCCAAAGCATACCGCCAGCTTCCCAGCAGTGACAGGCAGAAAAGCCTGGGCAAAGACAACCGCATTGCAGGTGAAAGCCACACTGGTCTCCGCACAAGTTGAAAAAACGACCAAGATGCTGGTGGTCATCAGGACGAGTAGGCGCTTCCGCACTGGTTTTTCCATGGAAGACGTCAGCGGTGTGCCCTGAGCTGCCCCTTCACTCAAACCTGGTATACGTGCCGAATGCTCAGCTCAATCGCTTTCATGGCTCCACTATCAGGTTAAATCCTATAACAGCAAGCACAATGATAAGTAGGAAAGAATAAAACAATGATACTTTCTTAGATGCGTGCTCAGAGTTTAATATTTTAGCTCTACGTACTTTTTCTTTTTGCCGAGTGGAAAGTGATTGTATTCCTCTCATTACTTAGTGCCAAGCGATGCGCGGTCTGTATGCAATGTTGGGATGTTTTTAACTATACACGAGCATATGTAAATGTGCCTGTTTCTAAATTATTTTACCCTGTATTCCATGATGTGCAATAGATGTTTATTTATTTATTTATTTACACATACTGCAGCGCTAAGTGCGCTATGGCAGGAGTGGGTGTACAAAATACGCGGAATTTTAACAGACGGGAATGAAAATTATGTAAACAGGTAACATAATACAGATGTGTGGTTATACAAGGTCAAAAGTGCACAAACATGTGATTAACATGAATGAAAATAGAATAAAGAAACAATGCAACTCAAGAGCTAGCACCAATGGCAAATAGATGAGGGTATGTTACAGACGCATGTCATGGATGTCAGCTTGAAAATTGGATGATGGGCGTGAACGAATAGTACCAGGTAACGAATTCTAGTCTTCAATAGAACGGGGGAAAAAACCGAACTTGAACATGTTAGTTCGAGCATAGTAAGGCGTTAAGTTTATGTTACTTATATTATCACTTTCCTCTCCTAAAACGGTACATACACACATACAAAGAACTTCATTTGAACACCAGAGGGACTAGTTGAACGAGGTACTAAAGCCCCCTCAACCAGTCGGCGGCTCCACCTAGGTCGGCACAGGAAGGTGAAAACCCTCCACGATTGCCCGGGCCTTCCGGACAGCCAGTAGTTGTAGACCCAAGTCCGGGCCGTGTAAGCTCTCCCACCACGAGTCTTCATCACATAAATCAGCGCCCACATTCGCAGGGCACTGCCAGAGCACGTGGGTTAGCGAACAACTCTTGAGGCCACAACGAATACACCCTTCGTGAAAGTACGGCTCTATCTTGTGATACCTTCATGGGCAGAGATATGTGCCCATCTGTAGGAGTCAAAAAGTGATTCCCTGAGCTCTGTTGAGTCTAGCATTAGGAAGGGGATAACGCCTTCGACTGGGCTTATAGCTGGACGTAATCTCATGGAACGTTGTCAAAGGATCTTTTCTGAAGTTAATGTCCCCCCAGGCGCTTCACCATCTCCCACACGGTTGGTGCATTCACATGCAAGGGTGTGAGCGCTGGCATTAGGATTAACCCCATCAATGTCTTCAACGTGCGCTGGAAACCAAGAGATATTGCGACCACCAACCTATTTAGCCTGTCTGCAACCACGTAGGTTCAAAGTCACAGAAGTGTCGTGTCGCAACTACAATAAATTTATTTTAATGCTTGAAATGGCATTTTACCAGCCATCATCACAATGAGTTATCTGAATCAGCAAGTTATTTAAATCATGCTTTAGCACTAGCATCTTCGAAAAGTCCGTCCATTCAAGGTGCAGCTATAGCGCAGCGTGCGTAACTAGTATCACCATTCTGCCAACAGCGCCACCACCGCGTTGCTCGAAACCAAGCAGTGGCTCCGAGCTCCCATTGGCGTCGCCTCCCAATTCTAGCCGCCATGCTCTGGGGTTTAAAGGCCATGGCCAATCTGGAGGCGCGCGCTCGCTTTCTTTGCGGTTTGCGCATGGGGGGGCTGTTTCTATCTATCGCCACAACCTTACGGGGGCGCTCAGAGCCAAATCACTGCCAGCCACGTGGTTTTTGAAGCCGGAAAGAGTAACATGCTTTTTGCTGCCCTGTTCGCAAGAATATGCACAGTCAATATGACCGACTTCTGACTTCCCCAAGACTTCACTGCGAATGACGTCAGGGCTTCTCCTCGATTATTTTCTTTCTCCTAAAAGCATCCTTTCAAACCCACATTCGGTTTCATGTTTGAAAAATTCGGACATGATGATACCTAGAATGAGCCACTGTCAAAAAAAAAAAATGGGAGGGACTTCTAGCATACATCATAGATTTATAGGCAAATCTATGGCATCCCAAGCCAATCTTTTCTGAAGCTGCTTGCACCTCACGTCCGTGTCAGATTTCCTATGATGCTCCTGTTTAATCTCTTTTGGTGGACTCAAGCACAAAAACTGAAAATGAACGAGTGCGTGTCTGGCGTCCACCAGCCAACCCTTTCAGAGGCCACCTTCTCATCTCCCCATTCCCCCGCCCCCCCCCCCCTCGTTCTCCACACGCTGGTCACGATTCTGAGCATGCTTCTGTTACATTTTTGTTGGCCAAGCCTCAAGATTTACGCGAAGTTCTTCCCGGTCTCTTTTCCTCTGACACAGCCACTACATTGCAAAAGCAAGTGCTCCAAGATTCTTAGGGCTCCTTACAAGATTTTTGCAGGGGGCCTTAAGGCATTGTGACCATGGCACAGTCTGTCCAATTCAGAAAAGTGTCGATAATGGTAGTGTCGGTCGCTTCTTGAATATTTGTAAAAAATATTCTCAATAGAGACTGGTCCTGTGAATGATTTTATGTTTTTAAAAGGTTGTAGTATAATATATTTGAGTGAATGTGAAAGAGCAGCGAGAAGCTTCAACGAGCTAAGAATGTACATGAATGGGTGCACATTTGCCACCCTACACAACTGGCAAGAAGATCGTCATTGCTCTGCTGCAACTGTGTTTAACAATTTAAGAAATTCCTTCTTAGAGAGCATGCAAATTCAGCGAAATGCACAGCATAATACATATGCTTAGTTTGTATGCAACCACAGACACTCCTTACAAACGTAAATCTTTCACATAACTTATGTAACAACAGCTAATGATGTTAACAATGAGGTCTGCTCGTTACCCTGAGCCTTCAAGCCAGGTTATGGACACTGGCTACAGGAAAGGCAGCCTATATGACCTCATGCATTAATCCCTTTGAATTGAATTTGCCTCAGTAAGGTAAACTTGCTGGTATGTACTTTAAATAAGAAAAGTGACATTGTAAAGATAAGTATGCTTGTGTGTTTTGTGTCAACTTAATTATCTTCCTATAGGTGCAGAATGACTGAGAATATCCATGCCAGAAACACGCTTCGCTGGACACATCTGATGATACTTCGTGAAATTATTGCTTGATAAACCTGCAATACTTCAAACAAAATTTTAAAAGTAGTACTACTAGGTGCACCCGAAAAAACCGGCCACAAACACACATCCAGAATATTCAATTTCTTTTCAATCAAGCGTGAAAAAGATATTTCGCTACAAATATTGTGCACAATCCCTGGTATCTTGGAATGCAGCACTTACAAAAGCTGCAAGTGTGCACCCTTTAATACTGATATGATCTTGCTGTCTAAGACATGCAGAATTTCATAGATGTAATCTTTAATTTGTGCCTCACTCATTTATTTCTGTAATTCAACATGGTTAATGTCACAGTGTACAAGCTAACCATTTCAGTTAGAAGCCGGTACAGAATACTGTGTCTACTATTTCCAAGACCTGAGTTAAGTACCGTTTGCTGAAAAGTAATTTTGTTTAACACAGCAGTTTATTCACAAGCTGCCTATGAATAATTTATTCCCATGTCCTCCCAACTAACCTACATGGCCAGTTGTTAACACTGAGTGGCTTCTGAAATTCAGTTTATTTCTGGTAACACTCGCTCCTCCCGCACATCTTGCTCTCGCTTATCGCTCCACTTGTCTGGCTTCTGTTTCTTGCATCTTCCACGGTCACGGCCTTCTCACTTCGTGCAGAGCCACTCAGTTTACAGCCGTGCATGGATTGTAAGGTGGGCCTACCCAAACTTTGGCTCGGCATTCTTTCGCACAGATTGGACAGTGCTGGGGATAATGGCCTTTGCAAGACACTTTTCGCGCAACTTCATGCAGCTATGCCGCGCAAATTCCTTTTTGCGCATGAGGAAAGCATGTCACACATTGGCCGAGTGCTTCATCACAAGCTCGGTTGGTCTTGCGTGCGACGTTGTCGTCGTGCAGTACAGTTGTGCAACAGCCTTTGCCACTGCATATTAGTTGTAGCTAACACTGCACGTGTACTGTGGGATGATAAAGCAAAGTTCCCGCCACAGTGTCGACGTTTGCGAGGTTGTTCTCTTGTGTGACCTTAGGTGTGCCCAAGCTTTCTCTGCAAAAAAAACCAAAAAAAAAGCGAGAGAGAAAAAGGTCAATCTGGCAGATGCTATGCATGAACAGTCACTTGCAAGCATTCGCCCTCTCATCGTCAAAAAGTGCTTCCTGGAAAAGAACACAGATAAGAAAGAAGACGCAACAGTGGCACAAACTGAGGGCCTATTTGTAAATTGAACAAAAATGGTGCGGGAGCGAAGCCGACCTAACTTGCAACTGAATTTCTACGATGCGCTAAAGGAATTGCCAAGTGCTGCAAGCCCGATTGGCAACATTGGAGAATTAATCAGCAATAAAGGTACGCACACACGACCCCGAATGTACCCGAGAGGTTGCTCGTACTCGTAATTTCCGGTATGCAATTATTTTCTATATCGTAGAGAGCGTCCTACGTAACACTTCTCTGCACACACACACACACACACACACACACACACACACACACACACACACACACACACACACACACACACACAGCCAATGGCAGCAAAAGCACAAATGCTACTGACAACTGTTTATTAGAAGGAAGTGGCAAGGCCCATACTCCAAAGCTGAGGCTGCACGTAGCACAGCAGACTGTTGTTAAAGCGGAATTCACATGAGGGAGAAATAGACAAGAGATAAAGGCAGAGGCTAGTGACGTCAATAGGCGAGGATAAGTCCCCTCAAGTGTCCCTTACTCACACGGACGAGGCGAACGCTATAGATATCGGCAAGCTTTCGTCTTGGGGAGGGGGGGGGGCTTTAAAGCTGCGTTGTGTCTTAAATGGAGAAGGAGGAGGAAAGTGCTTGTGTTGCTTGGGAGAGGAAAGTGCTGGTGTGGTTTGAGAGAAGTGCTGGTGTGGTTTGAGAGAAGTGCTCGTTTTGCACCCCCCCCCCTGCCGCTTGCTGCTGATAGAAACTTTCTTGTTTATGTCTTTTTTTGTGCCGAATGCAGACGCGACGTTGGTCTTGGTCTGACTTGCCACCACGAACTTTTCTTTTTTGCAAAAAGGAACTCGCCCAAAGCTACATTTCGGGCAGCATCATTGACAACAGTTTTTTTCTTTTTTTTTTTTCGACTACGAAATCGCTCACAGGCTCTCTGACTCGTCAAATATTACTATTGAGTTGGTAAATAGGAGTTTCAGTACCTTTCAATATCGGTTGGCTTTCTGTGAACAAAGGATTTATAGCATTTCTCTCATGAGAACAACCGAGAACGGAAGGAATCTTGCCTATTAATATTTGACAATTATCTGTACAAGCACTTCATTATAATTTCAAAACACAAGGTAATAGAAGACCACTTCTGGCGTCACTATGCAAACTCAGCCTAAAATTCTGCTGTATCAGTGCAACCGCTAAAGTAAAATGTGAAGCATGTCATGTTTCTAAAAATAAAAAGCAGCTCTCGGATTCTATGGTTGCCTATATTTTAAGCGCCTAATTTCGAACAATAAGGCCCGTTAAAAAATTTTGTTATATTACTAAGACATCTTCGCCAAGCTGAACAAGCAGAGCAGTAGCAGCAGCATTAACAAAAACAAAAGCGGGTGATGTCACAATTCTTATCAGAATAACCACTTCAAAACAAAACTAAATATCACTTCATAGAGATGGTAGCGCTCTATCGTCTGCTTGACTATTGTCTCCCACACACAATTATTTAGGTTAGTTTTCATCGGAAGAGATGTCCCACAAGTGATGATATTTTTCTACGAGAGAAAAGAAAAATTCAAGGTTAATTTTTGCCATCACGGTGCACGCAAGTCCGGAGCGTAATTTGGAACAGCCGCTGCCACCAGGTTCTGCAGGCACTGCAGGAGAGAGGGCTACAATGTGGCCAGAGACACACCCGAAATTTTGCTACATGCCCGCTGCATGGGGATCGATTGACCGGTCAGAGAAACGATCCCCGCCTCCCCCGGGGAGCCACGAGGAGGTCGCATCGACACACTAACCTATGACGTCGTTGTCACGTAATGCCCCATCCTCGCCTCTCCTCCGAGAATTTCTTCCTTATGTGAATCGCGCTTAAGGGGGGACACGGGTTTTAGAAGACCGAAAATCGAAAAAAAAATTGCCTTTTTGAAGCTGACATTTTCGAAATCTGTACCTATTTATGCACTTACCTGAGAAGTTTCTAGCTTCTCGCGTCATTATTTCTGGCTAAAAATCAATTTATAACACCCCTGAGAAATGAATGTGAGTGCAAATAGACGCTAAATTCGCGCTCTTTCTGCGTCGAACCGTTGCCTGTACACACAAGCAATCGAGGTCAACTTGGTCTCGTTTGGAAAAGTCGTTCTTCGTCTTCAATTTCCTGCCACCGCTGGTTCGCCTTTCTCATTGGTTTTCAAGCAAAAAAATTGCCCGCAGCTTCCCTCGGGGGAAAACTGAGGAGGATGCGGAGCATATAATTGGTTAACGGGGTGTTAAAGTGCGACTTACTTGGGTCGATGGCTAAATTGGTTAACGTGGTTGTGAAATGGGGTGTTAAATTGCGACTTACTTGGGTCGATGGCTAAATTGGTTAACGTGGTTGTAGGAGGGGGTGTTAAATGAGTGAACACGTACACACGTATGCGAAAGGGCGGCGCTGGTCGAAGGGACGTCGATCATTGTGTTTGTGGATTCGTTGGAATTCATTTCACCGCGACCTTAGACGTCGACGCGCCGTACAAACCAACCGACGAGCGGCAACTGAGCGAGCGAGCGCCGACCTTGAGTATATATACAGCGCGACGGCGCATGCACTGTCAGCTGTCGAATGTTCGAGAAGGGGGAGAAGCGCAACGGCGCATGCGCGCGCGTCAGCTGCCGATGTTCTCGAAGCGCGACGGCGCATGCGCGCGCGTCAGCTGCCGATGTTCTCGAAGCGTGACGGCGCATGCGCGCTACATTATACAGCTAGCGAATGTTCGTGAAAAGGAGAAGCGCACGCGGTGTGTAGAGGAGGAAGGGTGCACAGATGGTGGAGGAGTGAAGCGCGCGCGGTGTGTAGAGGAGGAAGGGATGCACAGATGGTGGAAGAAGGAGAAGGAAGCTTGCGGACGGCGCCGCACTACAAGCCTCAAGTATTAGATGCTCCGCATCTAAAACGCATCATCGAGAAGCACAAGCGCGCGATTCTATTAGCTGCTTGGGGCACGTGACAAAACCTAGCCATCCAATTGGCCAAGTGGTGTTTCCGGCGTCTGCTTCACCATCCTGACGTGCACAGACATGTGCCATTTTGTTCTGGTGCTGTCAACTGCCTGCTGCAGTAAAGAAGTTCTGCCCAACACTGATTCGTGAAGCGGGTGTGGCGATCGTTCGTTCGCCATGAACTTCAGAAAGAGCCCCGCTATGGCTCAGGACAACGAGGATAACGAACTCGCGGCGGTCAACGCTGGTCACCTAGTCAGCAGTGTAGGCCTAGCTCACGTACGAGCCCGTCAGTTGCAGGCAACGGCACTGAAAGCGGCCATGTTTTGCAGCCTCATCAGTTAGAGGACGGCAAGTAAAAAGCAGAAACAAAGCTACGAGAGATATCAATCTTTGCTGCGAGGCAAAAGAAGCGCAGTCTTATTGCTAAACTCGTTGATGCCGCGGTCCCTTGCGTCTGACGAAACGACCTCGCTTATGCGTGAACTGCGTAACGGGTTGTCAGAGTGGAGTACGCCATGTGTAGACGAACAACAGAAAATGAATGTGTTCACGGTGAATGTGCTTGCCGCCCGCGAAACGGAGGCTACTGGCAACAGGTAGACTGCTTTTAATGACGTGTTCGCAACAATGTCGCGGTGTCGACTCGAAAATGCGAGCGAGTCTTACGTGAAAAGAAAACAAACACGATCGCACTCATGTAGCCCCGAAATTATGAGCGAGTGCACAAATTCTGTTCACGACATTTACGTGTAATTCATTCTGGACAAGAAGGAAAACATCGCCGTGTAATTCGGCGGATCGTGGATGACGCGTGCGCATTCGTCGCACATCGGCGTCAGTACAGTCACCGAACATGGAACCGGCCTTGTAGGCAGACGAGCACACGGTGACAACTTGCAGCAGGACTTGAAGAAATGACACGCTCAAGCAAACAATCAGTGCAATTACATGCCCAGTGCATGTTAACGGACTAAAAGTATGTGTGCCATGATTTTTTTGTTTGAAAACAGCGAAATAAATTTTTAGCAGTATTTTTCTTGAAACACAGATCGACTTTCCCGAAACACTTTCTTTGCTAGATTGTTCTGTAAAAGTGAACCTAGGACAGCTAGAACTGTAATTATTTTTGCACAATGTAGCTACATGTGCACGAAAAACAACATTGGCCATTCATTATTATTGTGCAGCTCTAATTATTTTTTATTTTAATATAAAATATTTTATTCTTGGTTCCATGCAATGAACTTTTTTGTGCTATAATTCGAGAAGTACTTGTTTAATTTTTAATCAGCTTGCAGCGTTGCACTCCTTAGGCTTTTTAGTATTCATATATATATTAATGACTATGTAATTTTAAGTACATACATTTTTACAGTTAAAAATTTTAGGATACTTTGTTTTCTTCATTTTCTCAAAGTGGTAATTTCGTACACCCTGCATGACAATTCCTGCAATATATCAGAAAATATTACAGATAGCAGAATAATTATTTTTGCCACATGAAGCTGTATGTTTTAGAGCACAAAACATAGAAAGGAGATTTCAATTTCTCTAGATGCAAGTTTTTAAATTAGTCTATTGTGTGACCACACCATGGACCACATTCAGAGCTATGAAGTTTAGTGTACTGTAATGCAAGAAATAATTACCCAATCAATAAAGTGCTTCCTATGTTGTATGCCTTATGCTTTCTACTATTCATCCCTATGATATCTGTTAACTTTTGACTTGTGGTTATTTTTCTATAAGGACAATAGATTGTTATCTTGATTATTTAATGAACCAATAAACATGCAGAAAACATAACTACATCTTCAGAATCAGGAGAACAAACTAAGTAAGCATGCCAACTCTCATCATATTTGATAAAAAAAAATAGATGAGATATCCCATAGACCCATGTCCCCCTTAATAAGACACCAATTAATTCGATCTTAGCATAGGGCCTTGGCTGGTACTCATAATCTCTTAGGGTTTCTATATGAAAGTTAACCTTTGTTACACAATTACTACTTAACCCAGTCGCATACAAGAGCATGACACTCAAGTATTCCTAAGTGGCAGGGGGCATGCTGTACTTCAGCAACGATAACGAAGCGTGTGGGGGTAAAGTGCTTGCCCTAAGGCGCGCACACATTGTATATTGTGCAGTCGGTGGTGTAGTCAGCTTAGTTGCCACTGGGCGAGAGTAGGCACTGTGCTTCCTCAGTGATGCCATAACAACAACAAGGTTAAGCAGGGCCATAAAAAGCAAAGCTATAGCTCTTTTAAGGCTTGGCACGCTCATGAACGGCTGTATTTGAGTTTAATTGGGACGATTCCATGGCTTGGCTCCCATTATAATTCGCTTAATCTATAAAGAATGTTATAGTGAACATCGCTTATAACGAGATTAGACTGTATCAAGTACCAGAGCTTACTATGTACTCAATGGCATGTTTCTGAGGAATTCTCGACATCTGTGTTCAGTTTTCTATCAACAACCTCAGCTGCCACAGTGGCTTAATCATGATCGTGGACAACAGTCAGAGATGTGCAACCGGGCATCAACAAGGGAGCGTCCATGTCAAAGGGTGATAATACCTACTGAACACCAATAGACATTGTACGAGGTCTTACACATCAATACACAATAACCAACTGAGTACTTCTGTGAAGCGGCATTCTGCTTTCCTGTTGTATCATTTCCTACCTATTACAGAGGGATAAGCCATGTTTTTTTTTGTTACCTCTAGCTTAATTTGATCAATTTAGTTAGTCTCAGTTGGCTTGAAGGGAAGTTGACTGCTGTACTAAATATCCACAATGTGACTCTATTGGCCCATGCTTCAAGGAGCACACAGAAAATGTTACATAAAGAAAGCTACACTACAGATATTTTGAAGTATACTATCGACAACACGTAAAAATAGCAGAACCTATTTCAAATTATGATAAAGTAGTTATGCGGGGCACAGTAAGCATACACTAGTCACTATACATGGTGCTCTGAAGGTAAAAGCAGGCACACTTACTATTCACAACACAGGATGCCTTCTCCATGATCATATTGTGCTGCCTTTGTTCCTGCAGACAATCTTCATGTTCCCTTTGTGAGAAAGAAGATAGTCATTTCCATAATCAGATTCATCAGAGCTGGACTAGGGGTACTGAGGTAGGGGTTTTAGCGAAAAAGAAAGGGTTCATACAGAATGGGCGTTCAAGAGTTAGCAGGCCATTCTACCAAACTACCTACTTCCCCATAGTGCTTGACAATCTTAGGGAAAGCAGCAACTTCAAAATGGCAATGCAGATCACATTCTAAAGAGCCAGTTTATCATTATAATCAAGCTAATTTACCCACTAAAACGGACCTTATCACACCTAATGTCCACCAGCTGCCAAGGATTGTCCCTATCGCTGCAAAAAAAGTTCAATTCGTTTTTAAAGTTAATTGCAAAGTTTAGCGATGCAATCGTGGAATGCAGAACTGATCTATAGTTTTTCACTTCATCTGTAAATCATAGTAATAAAACAGAAAGAAGCAAAAATGAAGAAAAAAACTAACAAAATTTAAGGAATCATCTGATCGTATCCCAACAACACAAAATCAATGCGATTGCCTTTTAAGAAATTGCATCATTACATAGAAGTTAACTGATATAGTATGTAAACATTTGTAATGTATTGACCTAGACATCCCGGCCGCGGTGGTCTGGTGGTTAACGTACTCTGCTGCTGACCAGCAGGTCGCGTGATCGAATCCCGGCTGCGGCAGTTCATCGAAATGTTGTAGGCCGTGTGCTCGTATTTGGGCGCACGTAAAAGAACCCCTAATGGTCGAAATTTTTGGAGCCCTCTGCTAGGGCGTCTCTCATAATCATATGGTTGTTTTGGGACATCAAACCCCACATATCATCAATCATTGACCAAGACAAATCTTTCATGATTTCGCAGAACAATTCGTACAATTCATAGCCTTTTTTGCCTATGATATTCAGTAAGGAGCTGAGATCTGTTGACAGCAACATGATAACGTACTGTTTGCTTGCTTGATATACACCAAAATTAAAATAGTGTCATGTGACTGTATGAAAAACAGACATGACAGGTCCTGACCTGTAAACCATGGCATACATGTTTTGTACAGCATGATCTACATGCCACATTAATGGTGCGCATCCAGCCACTTTGTTAACTGGATATACAGTAGACTCTCAGTGAACGGAAATCTGTTAAACGTAACTACTGCTTAAACAAAGACATTGCCTCTGCAATGCTTGGCTTTGGGCTTGTATTCTGCACTCATGTTCACCTCTCAGTAAACGGAACTCCTGTTAAATGGAACACATTTTCCCGGTCCCTTCATGTTCTGTTTACTGAGAGTCTACTGTATACCGTTATACCATTATTGGTATGGCTTGAAAAAAGTGAGTGATGAACGTAAATCACAGGAAGCGGCATGTAAAACAAATCGTCCACCGTGGTAATGTGACTATCGAAATTATCATAAGCAACACTGCATTACAAAATGAGGTTAAATGAAGACAAAGTTATATGCAGAAGGTTCAATTAATCCAAATCTCTACAGCAACTAGCTTCTCGCTTAACCCCTAGTTGACACAAAAAAAAAGTAGTGCCACGCACAATGTGTACATAGCGCGCGAAAGGGTCAAGTCTAATAATGAATAACATTATGAAATGTAATGCTATTTCCTTGCTGCATGTCTTAGCATATAAAGGCCTAGAGTGCGTTTCTCTTGTTTGTCAATACATTCAAGAGACAAATAAGGGAGTGGCTATTTTACCTGTAACCACGTACTACTGTCTTCGGTCTGTACTTCAGCAACCTGCAAAAACAAGTTTTAAGATAGAAGACTGAACTTCATGCAGTGCATAGTCTACGCTTCTGTCACACTATACCATAGTAGGCAACGAAAATTTAGTCCCCGATTACGAGTATTTCCTCTCTCTTCCATGCTATCCGAGAGAAAGAGGATGAACAAAAGCACCTACAATTTCAGTTTATTCATACACGACAAAGCATGTTTACAAGGACTAGCACTGACACACAGAGAGAAGTGAACCATTATCGCATTTGATTGCACTTACAGGGGTGCTGCACTCAAATTTTCCCTTCAAGGCGTTTCTTGTACCGCCCTCAAGTAGATGCAAAAATAATTTTAAAGATTGATTTGGGCAGCCATAGCTATTCAACATACAAGTTCATAATAAATACAAACAGCAGAAATTGGAGTAGCCTTTTGCATTTCACTCATCCAGTGACTTGTTAAGCTGGTTCCAATCAAAATGCAGCTTACATCTTGTGCTACCATAAGCTTTTACACACTGTGGCCACCCTTACCATGAGCCGTTGCAACAGTTTTTGACATCATTGTCACCATGTAGCGAGTTACGTGGATGGCTGAAAACTCCAGCCGCTGAGGTGCTGTCATCCTCGGACTCTAAGCTCGTCCACACTCAATTCAGTTGCGGTTGCAAGACAGTTTCGAGCGGCATGTGTATTTTGCAGTGCGATGCTCACCCATGTGCGTGTGACGCCACCATAGGAGCGACTGGTGATACTAGATGCAGCGCTGTGACACAAGCGATACCAGAGATGCTGGAAACTGGCTGAGACGGCCACTCCCACACTTTATACATACGAAGGACCTTCGGAAATATTTTTGTGGAATAAATTTTTCCTACTCCCAACAACACCTCTCTATTGAATAGCTGGCATCAATTTCTGGCAATTATCACTGCTCAGAACTATGAGATTGTAAAGCTGACACTTTAATTTGATATTTGACTTGCAAAAGTTCTTTTGATAACAGATCTTCGATATTAAGCATAACAACGAGGGGCACACACTTCTTTCAAGTTCGCCAGCCAAATGCATTTTCTCAACAACACAAGCACATTGGTTCGTGCAAGGGTCTGTCAAAAATAACCATGTTGTCAAAAGGGCAAAATTAAATTGATTCTTAAAGTGGCTAAACCAACTACAGAAAGAGCTTGGCGCACAAGGCATAAATTCAACATGCTTAAATCGACGAGAAATGCGGATTGCGGGTGTTCAATTTGAATAGGCGTAATAACGAAAGATTTAGTGGTTAAAATTTGTAAGGCACACACTTGACTGAGACACAAAGAGAACGAAACGAGCACTAGAGTAGAACTCTTTATTTTTGAAAATGACTGCACATAAAAGCATTATGAATTAGAAAAGAGCACGTGCAAGACAAGTCCTGCGGCATGCATGCGAGTTACGAAGAATTAAGCAAATTTCATAAAGGCGAATTTTTTGTTGGTGAGCGGCACCAATGGCTAACTGATAAATTTGTTGGCACAAATTTTGATTAGAGCTGTGCGAGTATCGAAACTTTCAGAATGAAGCAAATTTGTATATTGAGGTTAGGTGCAAATCAAATCGAATATTTTTTTAATGTTTCTCGAATATTTTGGAATAGTTCGAAGCGAAATCGCAGGGAAAAAAAAAAGAGGAGGATTCTCAGCATATTCTTACGAGATAGATCAACATGAAAGTGTCTCTTTTCGCTAGTTTAATGAAGTGATGGCAGCGTGGCACTCCATAGTTCTCCTGTCAAGAATGAGGTAATCTAGAGGCTAACATGTATTAGTTCATGCTTTGGTGCAACCGAGGTGTTGCCAACAACACATCACCCGCGAAAGGACATAGATGCTATTTCCTCAGCCTCTCCTCCTCATTCAACGTCTATGGAAGCCCAACTGATGTCACATACAAGGCTGTGCTCTTTTCACATTAAAAGTTCCAAATTTAACTCGTAGGCGTCAACACAAAAGAACTTCATTAGAAATTTGGATGCTAAAAAATCTTCAGCGTACGGTTTTTTCAGAGTTCCCACCCAAATTTCAGGTCCAAAACAGCACTAATTCAGCCCCATGTGCCGTCACATTAATCGAAATTGTTGGAACCAGTGTTTCCTCTAGCCAATAGACTTGCGACAATAACAGAGCCTAAAATGCAGCTTTGCCGCAGTACAGCTGTGATGCAGTGAAGCATACTGAAAATCTGAAGGGATCACTTTTAATTTGATGTTGACTGTGTTTTGTCTTGAAAGAATTTGACCGCAGCAGAGCCTAAAGGCAGCTTTGCAACAGTATAAGATTGTGATGAGATGAAGCACATTGAAAGTCTAAAGGGGTAACTTTTAATTGGACATTAACAGCATTTGTCTTTGGGCAGTTCGAATCTTTCGAGTTGTAAAAATTTCAGTGCGAATCGAATCGAATAGCCATACTACCTGAAAAATATTCTAAATATCTATATCTCGCACTCCCTGAATTTTTGTATAAAACAATAAAAAGATATGTTATTGCAATCAGTTTTTTTTTCCTGATACAGATATTTCGTTTTCTGATAAACTAACACATGAAGTTATGGGAGCTTTTCTCATAAAAATGTGTGCCAACAAATTTGCCAACAAATTTATCAGCAAACTTTTGGTGGTACTCCCTATAGACAAGTGGCCTTCTTGAATTTTGCTTAATTCTTTGTAATCTGCATGCAAGCCACATGACCTGCTGTGCTCACACTCTATGCTGATTTACGAATCTTACACGTTGTCATCTTCAAAAATAAACAGCTTGCGAGTTACATACCTGCCAACTTGGCGACACAGAAAGAAGTAAAACCTTTGGATGAGAGGGGGGGTCGAGCGGTATACCTTTAACAACAAACTTGATCCTGTTTTTTGCAGCAAGTAATTAAAGCAACAACTTAAGCCCAGTGACCTGTGACTGTGCAAAAAGCTTGCCAATCTTAGCTGGCACGTATCCTTGGTGCTAATGCCTCACCTGGCTGAATACTTAAGACGAAGCCGAAGCTTTGTTTTCCTGCTCGGGGTTGCGGCTCTTCCAATTTCGTGCATGGAAACCTACTGTGTTGGAATGGTAGTGAAGTATTACAGCATTTTACAATAAGTGCGCAAACTTCCATCAAGTCATTATGCTAATCAAGCTTTTCTTCTTTAGAACATACAGAAAAGCAAACGGTGAACTAAAAGCCGAGAGTTGTGATTCCGAAAAAGCCGTAATGTTAAAACATCCTCTGACCTTCAGGCATTTCATTGGATGGCACCTCCGAAGACATCTGTGAACAGAAACAAAAAACAAACAAACTGAAAACTCATCACCACAGGCTGGAGTGTCTCGCTAAGTGATGTTATATAAGGAGGGGGCATGGACACATTACCTTTGCAGCATCTTCAGTCTGTGCAAAACAATCAACCTGGAAGAAATTGTGCTTGTTACAGAGACCATTTGACTAAGGCAAACAGCTACAGGTATAACCACAAAAAAAATGATCCGCAGATGTTTCTCCGTGTGACATACGTCACAATAACACAGTTCAGTGCGGCATGCTTTCTGTCGGACTGGTTTTAGGTGTGAAGTGACCCGCAAGCGGGACATTGGGTGTACTCTCCAAGTGCATCGTGACCCACCAGTGGCACACCTGGCTATGCCTTCCATCTTTTGCTCCAACGAGATGCCGTTCCCATCTTCTGAGCAAGCATTTCGCACATTTATTTGAAAGATGCAAGGCTGATTGCAGGCTTCCTCGCATGAATCTATGTTTAAATACAAAATGCTTCATACGAGAAAACAGATGAGGTCAGTTACCTGTGCCTAGAAATGTTTACTAGGTACATAAAGTTAACATTTGGTACGAATATTAAGCAGCGAGATGGCACTGTAACCATTGCAAGCGGGTGTCAGGCACGTTTATTGTTTCACTTTAGTGTTGTTTCAAAGCGAGTGAAATTGCACAGGCAAGTTCTCAAACTTTTTTTACAAACCATGGTTTAGTGTCCCAGCCCAAGGTTTCAATTAAATCAAAATTAAATGCTGGGGTTCTTCATGCTGAAACCACAATGTTTAATAATGAGGCCAGCTGTAGTGGAGGGAGGCCATCGGTTTAGTTTGGACCAACTCTCGTTTATTTAAAAGAGTACGGAGAAAACTTTTGCATGCTATTTCTTCTGTTGAAAAAACTAGCTAACGACTCACATGTGACTGGAAACCTCACTTGCTTTAGCGCAAGACAGTTATTTTGAGATGTTTCTTTGGCAGCCAGCCACTGTTTTGGTTTCAGGCAGCACCAAGAGAGGCAGGACCAGGTTGCTATTTTTTTTTGCAGGCACAGCTGGACAAGTGATTGCATTAGACAGTGATGTGCACTATGCATAGAAACGTGTGCACACAAGCGCTGTGTTGACAAACGAGGCAGAGAGTAGACGCAGAAAGTACGGCAGCCAACAGAAACTTGTAATGTGGGTGTTTATGCCTAAAACAAGTTGATGTTGCTGTAGCGAGACACTTCGCTCAGTGCCCAGTTCCATGACATACACTATAAAATTCTAGAAACCACAGACTCGGTAATCGGAAATTTCTCAAAAAAAGCACTGGCAGAAAAATTTAGCACCTTTGTGTCTGCTGCAACAGGTAGCTTACAACCCACTTATAACACCTGGAAACCACATTTGCACGAGTGTGCAACTGTTATTTATTCATAGGCGTTTTTAGAGAGCCCAGTCTCGGTTTCGGTTTCGAAGAGCACCGATCTAGGCAAGAGCAGTTCCTGGGGAAAGGTAAACACTGCCGGCCATGCGACGTGGGTGCTGTGCGCAAGCGAGCCCCACACTGACAGTCAGCACAGCCGGCACACACGAAAACACAGGCATGGAGGAGGAAACCGCAGAGTGCAAGAGCAAGACGTGTGCCAGCAACCAGCCAACACAAACTTGTGACGTAGGTTTGTTTACATTGCCCCTGCATTGATGTTGGTGTCGAGAGGGGCTCCGTATTACGCTCAGTCCCACAGCGTACACACTAAAATTGATTTTAAATACGTTCTACGCTATACTTTCCCTTAATACCCCCATAGATCTTGTGTATGTCTCCACATACATTTACCTTGCTTATTATTTCACCTCCGAAACTTTATGTCAATCATCTTTTAAACAGAACAACTGCCTCTAATACAATTATTCTGTGCTTGAATTCTGCATATCTGTTCATCGCCCAGCAAATGCAACTCCAGTTAAATGAAACATACTTTCTTGGTTCCTTCAGGTTCCATTTAACGATAGTTTACTATACGTTCTAGGCTACATTTGCCATTGATATATTGTAGATCATGTACTATCAGCGTGAACAGCGGCAAGCCTTCCCAATGGCATAGTGCGTGTCGTCCACTTATCACTGTGCACAGGTGCGTGCATCCTGTTCGGCAGCTCTACGCATGAATGCATGCCTGTCCATGGTGATAAGCAGACGGCACGCAGTATGCCATCGCGAAGGCTTACCGCTGTTTGGGTTTCATTTGACGATGATAGCACATGTCTACACAAATCTATCTCACTAGTAATTCTTCCTTCAGGATTCTGTATCATACTATAAGCCAGCAAACTCAGTCACGAGTCAACTCATTAAGACTTACTGAGACTCAGATCGATGCACGAGTCTAAGTGAATGTGAGTGAATAATAGTTCGCTGAGTCTGCGTATGAGTTGGTCAAGTTGAGGAAAATTTTTTGCGAGTCTGGGTCCAAGTGAGTCATAACCACATGATCTATTTCTTGAGTGACTCTAAGTAAGCTCTACATTTTATGCCGACGTACCTGGACCTATCTACTCAACTTCGGCAATAATATCAGCTTTATGTTGGATGACATTTACACTACCGTCCACTCACGCAAACCTAAACCCACCAGCGGTCCTACGCACACTCAATATTTATTGAGAAAGGGTGCAGGTAATGAATGGGGCAAACTAATTCATGGGAAATTGATAAAACTACATCTTTTCACACATCTCTTAAAATAAAATTTTCTTACAGGACCCCAACCACTGACAACTTGGATTTGAGAATTGAGATCAACAAGAACCGAGTAGAGCACCGAATGTGCAAGATATTTTAAGGAGCATTGCCACAACGCTCCAAAAAGCTAAGTAAACGCTAACTGACTGATGAGTCGACTCACTCAGGCTCAGTTCGAGCCATAAGTCGAAGCGAGTTTGCGTGGGCTACTGTTTGGCGAGTTTGAGTCCGAGAAAGTCTGGTTGGGAAACATTTTAGTAAGTCTGAGTCCGAATAAAAAATAGTGCGGCGAGTCTTTAAGTTCGACATATATTTTGTAAATAAGTGGGAAAGAGTGCCACAATAATTGCTGACCTATGATCAGTGCTCCTTTAGTGAGCATGTACATAACTCAAAGTACGTAGCTATCTTTGCATTTCACCCTCATTGAAATATGGCAGGAATCGAAACCCACATCATCATGCTTAGCAGGGCAACAGCTAAGCTATTGAACTACAGTATCGGGTGTCGTCTGAACGAAACGAAGCTGCAGTTCTCGCTGCACTCTGTCTAGTCTTTGTGATGGCTTGCACAAACTCAGCATTGCTACACTACAGCATCAACCTTCACTATCACTGATAAGTGCGGCAAGTCGGGCCAGGTTGGAAAATAGGCATAACTTTCCATTTGCAAGTTTCACCCCCACAACAGCATACACACATTTAGCGCACTTCAATGTCCAGATTATTATAGCAACATGAGAAACAAACAGTACGAATCACTGGTTGAGGCATGGAAACAAAGGTTGCTGTGTAATTTTCATTACACACATGCAAGAAGATACGACAATCACTTCTGTTATGTTTCCAGCTTAGCTTCGATTTCAAGTTGCATTGTGTTCTATTTTACGTTCAATTTTACATTCAAGACTACCTCAACACCCTAAATTTAACACACACACACTTAAAAAAACATTTTAATATGTCACCTTTCCTGTGCCATCTGTCTGCAAGCAGCAGTCAACCTGTAACAAAGACATTTACTGGATAAGTTTATTAGTTTTTTCCACTACAGATTTGCAATTGCACTGCTATTTATTGAAGTTAGACTTCCGAAGCAAATGCTCTCCACAAATTATAATAAGAAAAAAAAACAAGATCAGTAAGTGAAAAAATAATACGGTGAACATACATAGCATGTTAACACAAAAAGGTTCATTTTGAATTATTCTGTACAAACAAGGCTAATTGATAAACGAAACTTAATAAACGCCAGGCATGCGTGAAAGGCGCAGCACAGTCACAGCAAGAGCTAAAAGAGCGACCTTTTAGAGCCTTTTCTTAGCACTCATTGGGTAACTGCTGCAAGCAGACTTGCTGGGCACCCACTACAGCATTAATAATCATAATATCTGAGTAGTAGGCCGGCAGACGCTATGCTATCCTTCATTTTTCTGAGAAGCGTGGTATCTGCTAAACACTTGCGAGGAATTCGGCGCTAATTGTTCATGCAGTGGCTGACGACGATGAGGAATTACGCCTGAAGCGGGTATGTGCCACAGTTAATAGGTGATCAAGAACAAGCTTTTGTAATGGGTTGGAGTATTCGACGACCCACTCATTACACCATTTGCCATGTGTGACGCCTGGTTGTTCACTTGCTGATGTAACACGCTTTATTACTCATATTAACGCGATTCCTGTCCCGACATGAAGCCTGCCTAAGACAACTTTGCAAACAAGTCCAAAACACCGGCACGGCTCAGCGGTAGAATACTGGGCTGGCAAACAGTGGACCCAGGTTGGAGCCCCACTGTGTCCTTGGTGTTTTTTATTTACTGAGTTTTTTTTTTTCCCATACTGGTTACGAACACCGGCGGCGGCCGACAACTACGACACCACGCCTGACCCGTGTTCTGATCTCACAGCAGTTTTCGCTGTAAAATCAATAATGGTAATATTTCTTTTAGTTTACAACTATGCATGCAGTATCAGAAGACCAATGATGTAATTTTTTTCTGGCATTTAGCCAAAGCACAGTAGACTGTGAAACATTGCTGCAGAAAGTCAGTGCCGGAACTTCTCAGCACAACAGCCGTCCCATTTTCCTTTATTTGTTGTTGTTTTTTACCTAGGGCCTAGATCGCATCAAAGCCATTATACTGCGAATATGAGCGCTGCAATGAAAAGCGCACTCCTCTTGTTTAAAAATGTCAATGGTGCAATGATGCACAGATTTAGACATGGCTTCACGCACTATTTAGGTAATGGTGCGATGCACGGACACATTTCTGGCAGCTGGTTGTCATAAGAAGCAAGAATGGTTTACCATATTTTCTTTAGCCAATAAAATATGCTTTTTTGCAACACTTATGGGTACACACCAGAATGAATGAACCTCACCTTGCTTTCTTTAGCGTTCCTTTCAGAGTTTAGTCTTCTGGCAGGTCTCTGCAGGCACTGTGGATCTTCATAGTCACTACTGCAACATATAAGCGAAACACGGCCACACTGGTGTGCATTTACGCTAGCTCTACACGGCATATTCATAAACAGGCAAATTGTCAACCACAGCAGTCAAGCACAGAATATGCGAAGGGATACTGAATAAAAGTAGGTAAAACTGAAATAAACATCAAAATTCCGCTTGGAGGCGCAACTGTTCGAGAAACAAGAGTTTATCTCACATTGAAACAGCTGGCGGTACTTAAATTGTTGGTGTGCAGCGGCTGCACACTGGCAAGAGCAGTGCTGCGCACTGACGGCCACGTCAAATGTTAAAACTCTCCCTGCCACAGACGCGACGAGACATGCCCCACCACCATTTAGGAGCTTTACCACGCCTGGGGCATATAGTTGACTGCCAGTGCGAATTATAGCGTGCCCCATTTGAACAGATGTTAAGTAACCAAACATTAGCTTCTCCAATTCAAAGTGGGGCCATAAGATGCATCAGTTTGTGAAAAAAAGTGTGAAGTTCATTATATTCTACGAATTTCTGCCTGGAATGAATGTTGCATCTACAAATTTCAGCATCCAGGTTTTCAATATGACTGAAAATATCGGTGACAAAAATTTTGTTCAGTACCCCTCCAAGAATTTTTTGAATACTGCACCCAGTGTAATCACCTGTTTGGCTCCAGCCTCCTCTGAAAGCAGCATCAAAAGTAAATCCCAAAGTTAATTTTCCAGACTTTTACAGCGTCAGACTAAGTTTCCAAAGGGCAAACTTGGGCAAGCAAACATGGAAAATGCTACAAAAGAGCATATTATCGTGAATCACAATATATTTAGGGAATGCAAGCAGTTAATTTCTATGTGCGATGTGAGTTGGACAATTAAGAAATTAAAAAAATATATATGAAATTCTGTAGTTTCTACAGGTCGTAACCAGGCTGACTACAAGCATACGACATGATAGATAGAAACCACTAGATTAACTTTGACTATCTGGAGTTATATAAAGTGCGAATGAACCTGAATTTACTGCTTTTTATACATTCTGCTACCTTGAAATGCTGTTACCATGTGGTGGAATCAAACAGATGCCAATGTACTTCTCAGTGCATGGCGATAGCAGCATAGCCACCACAAAGGGTCACATGCACAGTGAGAATTGCACCAAGTAATCAGTATAAACATTTTACGATTTAATACATTTTGATAGAATCTCCAAGACACCTAAGGTAGTAGATAACAAATGCACAACCTCTGTGGGACATAATAGCAAAGTCGTTCATATCTTAGCTGGTTGAAACCTCAATCAGTCTCAACACACAGGCGCGCATGTGTTGCATATTTCATTCGACTGCTGTTCCTTGCTTGTCAAGAAGCTTTATAGTGCATCGGTGACGCGCAAACTTTTCTTCAGCTGATCTCACTGGTTGCAGCCACCACAACATGCACCCTTCTATTTAACTTGGTTTTCGTTTAGATTTCATCATCGTTATCAGTGCTCTCAGCCTAATTTATATCTACTGCAGAACAAAGGTTTCTCTCAAAGATTACTATTAACCCTACCTTGAGCTACCCGATACCATTTTATACCCGGTGAACTTCTTCCTGTAGTCACTACATTAACCCGCTGCCATCCTTGATGTCTTCCCTTTGATATCCAGTTTGATAGCTCAACTAGTACAGCAGTTGCCTGTCCTGCCCAATACAAGGCTGGCCCAGCTTTATCTTTATTTGGGTACATTCGAATGGTTATTTTTAGGCAACATTGTGATGTGTGCTACTGTGTCGCTCTTCAAAATTAAGAGCTCCGAATATGTTTGGCTGGTTTTTTCAGAGCACCAAGCTCTAACTCTGACCGCTCTGAAACACTTTCTCTCCAACCTCGGAGTGTAACCGAGATCTGATGATGCGGGAAGTACACGTCACCGGTTTGCAACAGAACAGGCAGTAACGTGCAGGTTCTTCCAGACTCCGATTGCCTTAGCAAGCCCCTGCAGTTTTGGCTCGGACACATCCTCTGGCTCGGATCAAGAGCAGGCTCTACATTGCAGCAACCTGAGCACGGTGGCCTATAGTCGAACACGCCATCATTAAGAACTGGAATATCAGCCATGTGCGTGCTTATTTAACCAACTTGACTCCCTCCGGATCTTTCATTTTGATGGAGGAGAAGTGCTATGGGCCCATGTCTCGTGCGATTTCAGGGCATGTTGAAGAAGCACCAGGTGGTCTAAATTTCTGGAATCCTCCACAACGTAGTCTCTCGTAATCATACTGTGGTTTTGGGATGAAAAAGCCTTGATGTTATGATCTCTTCCAACCTTTTAGTGTTATGCCTACTATCTGCCATTCTGTTGTGCCCTCTGTAGTCCTCGAAAGAACCGGCCACAAATTTCTACAGTATCTGTACTCTTTAGTGCAATGGAAAGCATACTGACCAGGGTGTCTAATTATGAAGTGGTAACAGGGTAAAGGCCCTGAATGATTTATCAAAATTTTTGGTTATGCGAGTCAGACACAGCATACTCGTTAAACAGTGGGTGGTGAGCACACCAGCCATTTTTGTTAGTGTGCTGCAGTTTACTGCACATGCGTGCACTCGGCTGTACGCACTGCAACTTGCACGTTGCATTAATTACTGCGAATGCCACACAACTTCTAAGTGTCAACTTCTTTCACCTCATAAGCAGCACAGAATAGAGTGAGGATGAGCATTTACATACACTTAGTTTTTAATGCTCATTCTGGTTTGCATGGAGGCATCTCACTATGTACAGCTAATTGAAGGACTCTACAATCCAGCTTCAAGGCTCTTCCACTAGACGATTCTTATAGTGCGAGAACAGATCAACGACAAAACAATAAGAAGACGAGTGCTTTTGTCCCTTTGTCGTTCTGTTCTCGCGCTATAAAAATCGTCATGTCATACCAACTAGCTTATATTGCCACGCTTCCACTAGGCTGCGCAACATCACATGTTTCTGTGTGTATGTGCTACTTCTAAACATTATTTAAAAATATTAATCCCACTCACATCACTAAATGGAGGCTTCAATATGTCAGTATGAATCAGTCTTTACCTTTCCACAAGAATCTAATGACACATTCTGTCCAGTTAGCAGTCCCTTGTAAAATTTTCTTGCGCTTCTTTATCCTCCAAGCTTCCACCCTTTACATAAGAACTGCCAATGTGTACTTTTTGTTTTATGGGGAGCAGTATTTATCTCTTAGGATGTGATAATGCCCACCATATGTGCTATCGCCTAAGCCCTTAAGTAGATCCCCTTTTCCCCGAGTTGGCTCTGCTTTTATTAGGTTGTTGGCTCTATAGGATGGTTTCAAATAACAGATTTTTTTTTCACCAGGCTCTCTGTCATTGCTCTAATATTTAGCCCTGCTTCTACACCTTCTACATTTATGACATTACTCATTTATTGCAATTCATTGATTCAGTTCCTGAGGAGCACTATGTCATCTGTAAATCATAGGTGGCTGAGATTCTTTCCATAATTCTTTATATATGTTTATTTCCAGTCTAGTGAATTGAATACCTCTCAGCGTTCAGTGCTGGCTTTGTAGACAGACGAGGGCAGTTCATGAGAAAAGCCTCAAACGTCAAAGTAGGCATCTAATGTCAGATTAATTTGCATCACTAGGGGTTGTTTGTGCTTATTTGAAGCGCAATATGCGGCAGTTGACGTACAACTTATCACTCAACTGAAAAATCTGCGAAACTTCAGACTGACTTGAAGGGACTGATTATGATGCTGGTTTTGAAGTGGGAGGTGTAAGTCCCTGCTGACCAGGTGTGCACCGACTGTCACATGTAGATTACAATATGGAGATTGCTAAGCAGAAAACCACAGTACAGCCACGAAGCGAACACTGGTTGGCATTGACGTAGCAGTCGGTGAGATCTTTCGGGAACCTTTTTACGAAGCACTACTGGACCAGCTTACCTGCACAGCGAGTGGTATTCACACAAACCCGCCGGATTAGCGGGATACGCGGAACTCCTGGTAAGCGGGGGAATCGCACCCATCCGCAGGTCGCTTTGGCACGAAGGGCACAGCATGAAGGAAGGCACGTCTTTGCTCGGACGCTGGGCCGTGAGCATCGGCACGTGAGACGTACGGATAGGAGACAGCTCGGCGGGACGAGAACAAACGTCGCACACGAAGTCTACTCTCTCAAGTGCAGCACGCTGCCTGAGTGCAGCTCTTTCGCGGTGACGGCGTCGGGCCTCTGCCTCTCGTTGACGTACTGCGGCGTCTTGGCGTCGCAGTCGACGCTTGGCCGCTTCGAGCTGGCGAGCTTCGGGGTCCTGGCGGCGGCGTCGTCGTGCCTGCGCTTCGCGCCACTTCGCACGTTGAGCCTCCACATCGTGCTGCACAACCGCGGCGTTCTGTCGGTGCAGCCGTCTCACTTCGGCCTCGCGCTGTCGCACTGCCTCGATTTCGCGGCGGGCGCGGTGTTTGGCCGCCTCCAGCTGCCGAACTTCGGGGTCCTCCCGTCGCCTTCGGCGCTGCAGTTCGGCGTGCTTCGCTCGAGCAATGGCGCGTTGTTCGTCCGTCTGGGCACGTATGCGGGCCCGCCTCATTTCCTTACGTCTTAGCTGGTGTTCGCGCTCCTCGGACGGCGTTCTCAGGATTCGCCGGCGACCCATGTTGACGAAAGACAGGCAGCCAGCGAGGGTGGGGGCACCCAAGCAACTACGGCTGCTTACCAGATTTTGTGATAACGCCGATAAAGCACTCGCGAGCTTGGTTGTGTTCGCAAAGCTTGTAAGTGCAGCGAACTTTTTTCAGGACGTTTGCCGCAATTTTTTCGCGCCGGAACCAGAACGGCTGAAAAATACGAATGCTTGTATTTATCTGATGATGATGATCGTGATGCCAGTAACGCTATTTTAATTTGCGTACACCAGTAAGAACGTACATACACTTTTAAAATAATATCGCCACGGCTAATCGCTTCGGAAAAAAAAAAAAACTGAGGGCTAGTAACTTTCGTGCAAACCTAGAAAGGGTCTCTCTCTTCTCGCACGGGCTTTTCGTCACTGAGGTTATTCAGTTTAAGGCTCAAAATAAATGCTGGCATTCTTTTTCACGCCTGTGTGAGGACCGGACCATTAAAAAAAAATTGGATGACCTTGTGGCAGTCCACATGCCTACATCACTGCAGCAAGAGTTAGCAATGTGTTGTGCAGGAATATTACGAGTATGACGTGCGACAAGGACTTTCTAATGCATAGAAGATTCTACTGTCTACATGCATGCGTCTGTAGATCCTCCGCTTGTGAAAGAGGACGCCAGGAACGTTATACTACAGTGTACTAGAATAGAGGCAGTGTGCTCACAGGCGGCGGCGGGTGACCCACTTCGTGTCGACGCCGAGGGGCGGCGCGGCTCGCAGCGACACCTGAAACTCCTTTGCACGCCGAAGTAGAGAGCCACAGCGCAATTGTTGAAATGCCAGAAATTATGCAACGTTCGCGACATGCAACGCACGACACTTCTTTTGGGGCATCTTATCAGTGTGCAGGGCGTGAAGCAACTGACATTGTATTATTTTCCGGCCGTTTAAAAGTTCAAAGTGGTTTCGCTAATGCAGCGGTCATGTCGACTGCGGTTCCGAGGTGCGAAAAACACTACGCACTTTTTTTTTTCGCAATGTCAGAATTAAAATTTTGGAGTTTAACGGGCCGAAGCCACACTTTCGCTATGAGGTGCGCCATAGCGGAGGGCTGCAGGTTAATTTAGATCCCTTTAGAATTTTTAACGTCAGCCGAAATGCCGACACACGGCTTGTTTCGTTTTTCTCCTCCATCAGGAGAACAGCCACCGCAGCTAGGATTGAACACACGTCCTTGGGTTGAACAGTACAACGCCTTAGACAGCCTCCACGCCGGGGTTTTCTTGATTACGTGCCTGCTGCTGGAATGCGCGCCCTAAACCCAAACTTTAACCACCATGACAACCACGCACGACGTTAACATTCTAGCATCGCTGCTTCGAGACTTTAGGTGATGATTGGTGTGTGGCGTGATTATTGCTGTAAACAAGACGTAGCATCATTATTATCAACAGCCTGTTAGGTCCTGCAGGACGGAGACCTCTTTCATTGATTTACACCCGCTCCTGTCCTTCACTGCCAGAGTCCACTCCATGCATTGCCTCTGAATTTTCATATTTCGTGTATCCATCAAGTTAATGACGTAGCAAATTAAAAAGAAATGATAAAAATCCATGTAAATTGATGAAATAATGTTTATTTACAAATAAGTGATGAAAGAATTTGCACAAGAAATATTAGGGAAAAAAAAGGGCTGAATAATGGCAAATCGAGACATTTACACATTGATATGCACCATTACTTGGAAGGAGTCTTTAAACGATAGCAAGACGACAAGCAATGCTCGGGCTCCGCTGGAACGTCATCCTGTGTGAAGTCGCAGTCCTCCCCTGAATCACCAATAGCAGCCCGTGGAAATTCAGTACAGTCAGTCTCGAGAGCACTTCGGCTCTTTTTCTTTGCGGCTTCATGGTCATTTTCGCACATCTTCCTTTTAGCTCTCGGTTTTGGCATCTTCTTCGTGAGGTACTGCGGCAAATTTGGAAGAATCGTGGGGACGGAGTTTTCCGACAGCATCGGTTTATCACGAGGAATGCGTACCTCTTTGCCATCTATATGGTGCACGAACTCCTTGATAACGAACCTCAGTTAGAAATGCAGTTCGCAGACCGCAGAAAACTCATCCAGTTTCTTATCTGCACGGTGGAGATTTCTTTCCCACTCCTTCCGCCATCCTTCATCACGCGGGACGCTGAACAAAGACGCCTGTGGTGCATCCTGCACACGACTGTACCCGGTTCGACAACCGGGCGCAAAACAGTAATTTCGACGGCGCTTAGGCATCTTCACGAACACATACTACACAATGATCCAAGCATAAAGCACAGAACACGCACACGGGGTACCCACGTTGATCCAATCGAACCGATCGAACTGAACTGAGCGAACAAGCCCCGTCCGCCAACACGGCCAACACGAACCAAGAGAAGTTTTTCAGGTGCGTCAAGCGTCAGCGCCCCTGGTGGGCATCGTGGAAGTCGACACAGAGTGCGCTACGGCGGAGCGCCGCAAGGATAGGGCAGTGAGCACACTGTCCTCTATTCTAGTACACTGTAGTTATACCAACGCCCCTTCTAGAAGATGCCTGCCGCATGAGAAGAATAACGGCAGCCACATCCTTTCCCTTTTTTATTTTAGAATGTTTTTGGTCGCTAGCGTCACCTGTGACGGACGGTGCAACAACGCAACATTTTGCATAGCCTCCGAAACAGCGATGCACAGTTGCAGGTCTCGAACAACTCTCGACAGACGCGCCCCTATGGGCCGCAGATGAAAAACGCTTAGTTGGTACTTGGTACCGCCGGGCGCCCGCTGCCGTGATAATGGATGGATGGCTGGATGAATGGATATGGCTGTACCCTTTAGACCGGGCGGTGGCTAGCGCCACCAAGCCGTAATACCTAATCAACCAAAAACTATATTTATTTTTTTTCCTTAAAAAGTGAGTTTGAGGATTCGTACTTTGCAGTGAAGAGTTTAATTTTCACTCGTGCCTTGACTTTAGCCACCAATCAGATAACCTCCTTCTAGTAAAGTCTACCCGCTTGAAGTTTATTTTGCCCTCCCGGTCCCTGAACCCCAGTGCTTTGAAAAACTCTGCGCCATCATCCTGAACTATAGGGTGAAGCCCTTTACAGAACATTATCAAGTGTTCGGCAGTTTCTTCTTCCTCTCCACACGCACTGCATACTGTGTCTACCCCTTCGTATTTGGCCCGATATGTCTTGGTTCGCAGTACTCCCGTCCTGGCCTCAAACAGTAGAGAACTACCCCGAGTATTATCATAGATCCTTTCCTTGGCAATTTCCTGCTTAAAAGTTCGATAGATCTCTAGTGCGGACTTCTTAATCATGCCCATTCTCCACATGTCAGTCTCCGTTTCCTTCACTTTCTTCTTAACCGATAGTTCATTTTGGTTTGGCCACCTGCTGTTTTCTAAGTATTTACCAGTCAACTTCCTGGTTCGCTTCCTCCATTTTGTATCCACATTCTTCATGTACAAGTAGCTGAAAACCTTCCTAGCCCAACGCTCTTCTCCCATTTCTCTCAATCGCTTCTCAAATTTTATCTTGCTGCTAGCTTCCCTGCCCTCAAATGATGTCCATCCCATATCACCTTGTACTCCCTGATTTGGTGTATTCCCGTGAGCTCCTAAAGCAAGCCTGCCTATTCCACGTTGCTTAATTTCTAATCTTGCTTGAACTTCTGACCTGATGCACAAGACCGCATTGCCGAACGTCAGCCCAGGAACCATGACCCCTTTCCATATTCCTCTCACAACATCATACCTATTGTAATTCCACAGTGCCCTATTTTTCATGACTGCTGCATTCCTGTTATCTTTAGTCGTCACGTATATTTCGTGTTCCCTAGGGTGCTTGGTCCCATTGCTTATCCATACGCCCAGATATTTGTATTTATCTGTTATCTCTAGCGTGACCTCGTGTATCCTAAGCTCACTACTTTCGTTGTCATTGAAAATCATGACTGCTGATTTTTCCTTACTGAATCTAAAATCTAACCTATCTCCCTCATTACCGCAGATGTCCATCAATCTCTGCAAATCTTCCTTGTTGTTGGCCATTAGCACTATATCATCTGCGTACATTAATGCTGGTAGTGCCTGATCAATAAGTTTTCCTCGTTTGACTAAAGAAAGGTTGAAGCCTAGTCCACTTCCCTCTAATTTTGCCTCTAATCCTTGTAGGTATATCATGAATAATAAGGGTGATAATAGTCTCGGTCGCGAGCGCCACCGCGCGGCGCTTGCTCAAAACTGAAGGCAGGCCAACTCCGCTGGGAGCGCGAGCCATTCCCCAGGCATTGTTTAGAGGAGGCGTTGGTTATACCAGAGTCCTTCAATGCTTTTATTTTTCAAAAGTTTTGGAGGACTCTGGTTATACTAAGGGAACATAGAAAAAGGGTTCCACTACATAACTGCTGGGACCTATGGTTCTGTGTACCTGTTTTACTGACCAAGCTGTCCTTGCAATGATTTTTCTGATGTTAAAATACATATAAAGACTAGCATGTTTCCGCCACACCCCTTGTGATGTCACGTTCACTATGCATCCTTTCTCAGTTTTCACAGTACCATAGCTATCCAGTGCATCCCTTTCTACTTGTTGCTAATTTGCCAAGCTTCTGTTTCTGCCATTAATTTTAGTCATACAACTTCGCAGTCACATTTCTTTCATCTCTTGCGGCACCTGAAGCTATGTCAGATAAGGCAGGAAAGGCTCTACTCAGAGAACTGAAACATGACAGCTAATTGCCCCCGCGACTAAAGAAATAATGCTGCTCAAATACCAACTCATGTTCTCCGACAAATGGATCCCCAGTAGTTTGGCTTACGATTTCTGTCTAAAGCTAGCACGAATTGGCAACGCCGTTGAGGTATAAATAGGACTCCCTTATAAGTTTGCACACAATCACAGGCTATTGTCCTCACCACGACTGCAATGACTATGGATGTGGGTGGTCAGTTTAGTCAAAATAGTTGACCAGGCGAGTTGTTGATTCATGATTGCTTGAAATATGAGCGCGTAACAAAGACAAGGACTGTCTTAGACCTCGCCTACGTTACGGCCTCGTACTTCAAGCAGACAGTTTAGTCGCTTTAATTGGGCTCCAGCACCTTTTTTTGGCAGTACAGACATTCTAGTAGGTACTGGCATTCATGCACCACTCTCCAGCTCAACTTATCACCACTTTATTGCATGAACTTTTTGCCAACTGCATGTAAGACCTCTTGCCAGTGGTTGTTTCAAACAAAGTGCTTCATTCAATTTGAGTTTATTTATTTAACCCCGTCAGCAACCTCGAAAGTGCCCAGAGTTGCGAGGTTTTTCTTTTGCCTGGATTCATGCCGCGCACAACTTCTGTGATTAAATCCCTTGGAGAAGATGTCATACACAAAAGGTCACCAGTCAGAGTCAGTTCTCTCATATTTAAATATGAAGATCCTGGAAAAATGCAGATGGAAAGACTATTACAGCAGGAGAAACCAAATATACCATTTACGAAGCAGACAAAACAGTGCGACAGTAAATCAGTATAAACTAGGAACCAGCACACACTACAGATAAAACAAAAAATCACCAGCTTGGAATGTGCTGCCAAGCCATCACCAGCCAGGAATGTGCTGTGGTTGAGGAGAAAAAAACAATAACAAAGAAATTGTTAACCAGAACAAATATATATGGTTTGCTACCCAACACTGAAAGGTGGGAGGGCACTAGAAAGATAAGGAAAGAGGCACGTGAAGAATGCATGCACAGGGTCGTCTATATATAAGGCCAACTTTTTAATAGTATTCAAGACCTCATAGAAACTGATAGTGAATATACCGTATATTTCAGAAAATTATTAATGCGTATACTGACACCACCATTAGATGTTACATAATGGGTATTTCTCTCACGAAGCAGAATAACCGGTCCAGTTTTACCGGCTTGAATACTAACGAGGTCTTCAGCTTTGATGTAGTCAACACTACACACAATCACTGTTGTTGACAACACAGGCAAGATTATCACACATACAGCTATTCATGAAAAACGTCATTGTGTAGCCCTGAAACAAGTGAAGGTAAAAGGAGTCTTGAAGCTCTGAATGGCACCTGCAAGTAGGCATAAGCGTCATTTCCTCTCATGTAGAACTTGAGTAGGTTCTGAGAACCTATTCGAATTCGACAAAAAGAGAGACATGCAATGTGAAAAAAGAAAGAAAGATTGGAATACATACTGCACAGAAAGGACCAGTCTGGTTCGTTAGAATCAATCTGTGCACTCTACACCCATGATAAGCGTACATTCACTCTCGTCTTCCACAACATTGTTCGCAGCCTCATAGAACTGGAGTGAGGAAAAAGAAATGAAGGTTAGCAGATTGGGTGCCTTCAAGTGAATCAACTACCCTGTCTTACAAAGACGGATGAAATACGATATGCAGCAATGAGCTCAGACAGCGATACCTGTGGGTTGAGAAATAGCACAGCTACGACAAACCATCACAAAAGCTGACAATGTGCACCACAAACATGTTGGCTTCTGATGCAATCTAACGGCATGTTCAAATGCAGATGTTGCATGAAAAAAATCAAGGAACTGTGAGCACTCTTGTCAAGGGACAGCACTATCCATCGATTGAAAGAAATGCTTTCAGCTAAAGCCTATTTCGTGAAATGAGCAGCTAATGCTAATTTTATTCAGCAAATCCTAACGTACCATCTGAAGGCTTCGTGTGAACCAGTAGATCTTTGTCAGGCAACTAAGTTAGTATTCTTATGTGCAACGTCGAACATTATTCTGCCTGTGGAGAAGTGACATCCTTTGAAAGCAATCATGAAAGGTAACCCAATCCTGCAACCATCAAACCTGTGCAGTGTGCTAATTTATATTTCTAATAACTACAAAAAGTTAATAGCTAATCCTGGGCATTATATTCACATATTACAGGCTCTTGGAGCACGAACAAGGATGCCAAATTCTTTATTCAGTCATGTATGATAAATATCTAAACCTCAAAAGTACTGTACTGCACCAAAGAGAATCGATCACACAAGAATATTAATGCGACAGCATCAAAGTGGTCATGTTGCAGAAAATGGAGCTTCAGAGCCACTGGTTGCGAGGGAAAACTCAGCACTCTATGATGAGCAAAAAATCCTGATGGATGCCTGGCAAAAACATTTTTGGCTGAGCCGCATTATACTCGGTGGTAACACCTGCAATTTATTGTTTTTATGACTAACTCTGAAATTCAAAAGTTGCACTTCATTCCATCTTGTAATGCACTGCAACGTTATATTTTGTTATGGATAGATTTAGTACTTGTGAATAATTGTACTGAAGGCCTTCTACATCATCATGGTCTATTTACCCAGTGTGTCCCAATAACAGCACAAATCGTGTCCTACATTTGAACCAATTTCTTATTTAAGAAAGTGCTGGCATTTACAACATTGACCTTATAGACATTTTAGGCATTGGAGTGCCACCCTGACACTTTGCCATTTGTTTTTGGTGTCCCTTAAATGAGGCAGGATGTAAATAGAGCTTTCGTAGAAGATAACTGCACATAAAGCAAACCAGATGAGCATGCTCTTATACTTTTGTCTTACCTTAACATCATTGTTGTTTGGCACTTCCAAAGTTTCCTGCAGTTAAAAAATCATTATCGCATGAATAAATATTTACGAAAACGATGAAATGATTAGCTTAATCTATAAGAAAATCAGCAAATTGTGCATGCCACACTTCTGTAAATTTCATTTTGCATGAAATACTATGGCTAGAGATTGGACAATTTGTCAGTCACTACACTTGGAAGTGAAGGTTTATAACTCTTCAAAAAAGAAAGAAAGCAGTTAAATAAAAATCACTTTTCCAGTGCTTTCTGCCTGAGAGCAAAAATCAACCAGTGTGACAAAAAAGAATAAATGTTGAATGAATTTCAAAAAACGTTCTACTCTTAGATGGTTCCTTAAATTACAGTGCATTGCTATAAGTGTTTAAGAATCGTTCACGTTATAAAAGTCTACAAATGCTTTCATAACTTTACAGAACTATTTTTTCTAAGCATTACATGCACTTACTGTATAAATACATTTCTTTTCCTTTCTTTTTTTTTATAATCCTAAAAGGACTTAGAAGTATGACAGTTTGGTCTAGCTGGTATGACATCACGATAGTTATAGCGCAAGAATGGAACGACGACAGAGTCCGTCTTGTCTCTTTATCGTCTTTCTGTTCTCGCACTATAACTATCGCCTAAAAGGACATCACATTTCCAACTAGTCATGGAATTCCACACGAAGTTCTTCAGTCATGCTTAATGCTAGTGATCCCTTTATGCGAAAACAATATCTGCTCTTTATTTCAATGTTCGTAAAAGATATTGCAGAGCACAACAAAAGCGGAGAAATGATAAGCCAAGAGGTTGGCAGAACCGTTGCCGTTACGATGACTTAGTGCTCCTTAAACAGTTTGGAACAAACACTGTTTCTGTAGCGAATGCCCCCAAAGGCAAAATAGCAACACACATTAAAACAAAAAAAAATGGTACTGGCAATGTGAGAAGTAATGTGTCTCCCAGGCGTTCTAATACATGGAATAAAACAGGGAAGGAACACTGCTTCAGACACTGTGCAAGGCAAAAGAAAACAGTCTGTGTTGCAGGAACAATGCCAGGATTATTTTACTGGGAGAGGACACCCACTAGCCCCCCATACGCCCTGCTAGCACTGTCCCTGCTGCATTGGTGGTGAAGCGTACCCCCTGACAGCACAAGAGGACATATCAACAGCTGCTAACTCCTTCATTAAGCAGCTAACATACGCAAGAAAACTAGAGTAAAAACATGACACAATAGTGCCCCGTCCAGCCTGCTGTCCTCACCTAGTTCACTTTTTTTTTATGCTGATTAGCCATGTCTGCAGTTGGAATCGGGCTTCTCTCCTACTCGGTTGAAACTCGTCTGCAATATACAAAGCACTTCCAAGCCGTGTAAAGTTATGAAGAGGTGTAACTCCAGCAATAAAAGGCCGAACAAGGTTATGAAGAGTTGACTAATACTTTCTCTGCACCATCAGCATGTGCTAAAATATAACTAGGAAGGCTCCCAGAAATGCCTTCATTTCTTTGTTGTTGTAAAAACAACTCAACTTTGTTGCATCAAACACGCACTTTCATGAGCACATTGAATGCCACTGTATTGAAGTTCATGACTGCCCACAAAATAACGGTTGGTGTGAACCGTCGTCCAACTTGTATGCATCGCACTAGCCCAATTCCACACAATATCTAAGTTTTTGGCCTCGAAATTATTTACCTACTTCAATTCTTCGTACCTTTCATGGTGGAAAAGTCAGATGAGCTGCGTGCAGTAGTTAATGGGGGAGCAGCAGCTCGCCTTATGCTTCTTTTTTTTTTGAGGGAGAGGGGGACTTGTGGGCTCCCACTTGGGTAGTGTTTACAGCAAAATGCCGAGCGCCCCTCTTCCCCTTCACGGTAAAGTATAATCCGACCGGATTTGAAAGGGGGGCACTTGCTTGGTCCCGGAATGATGACTGGCACTTATTTCAGACCTCCCGAAAAAAAAAAAGGAGAGGGGGGCGCTTGCTAGGCATTTTCGATAGTGTAAAACTCTACACAACGTCCCCCTACCCCACTGGGGGGAGGGGCACATCTTCTTCGGTTACATTCCAAATTGCCGACGTTAGAGGCTCAGTGCCACTCATTGGACGGAGCCCTCAGAAGGAACATGCAGGCCAACTAGAACAGAAGAGAACAAAAAGCTGCACTGGTGAGAAGTCACGCCCCCCCCCCCCCTCCCTGCCAGCTGTCCTGGCAAGCCCAAGTGCGCCAAGCATGAGAGGGCTGCAGGCTTCCCTTCATTCCCTTCTATTCTTGCTGGCAGCCGCCTCCACAATATAAAGTTCAAATGCAGTTTCTTCGTTGCTATTATCAGCAAAAAATATTTGGCAGAGTTCTTGTTCTGACACTTTCCAATCATCTTCTATGATGCAAGAAGCTGAGGTTAGTAGTAATAATAATAACAAATAGTAATAATATTTAGGGTTTTACATCTGATAACCATGGTATGATTGTAAGAGATGCGGTAGATGGAAGGGCTCAAGAAAGTTTTGCCATCTGGTGGCGTGCACTGACATTGCCCATGGGCCTCGCCTCCATCATAATATGACCGCCGTGACTGGGATCGAACATACGATGTTTGGGTCAGCAGCTGAGCACCATAACCATAACTCCAGCACGGCGGAGAAGAGTTAGTCAAATTACGAAGCCTAGCTCCTGGACGCACAAATAAGAACATGAAAGCATCCTGGAATATTATCTCGTGTCATATGCCAATGTAAGATGGCACCAGCTGCATTTACGTTCCCTCATTCAAGGTGGAACCGAAGTTCCATCAGTGCACGTATCCAAAGGCAAGGCAGCAACAGAAGGACGGACGCCACAATGAAAAATTCCTAAACAGGTTGTGTGCATTGGAGCCAATGTTTCGACAAGTGGAATTTCCATTTTCAAGGGCACAAGTGATCACAACTGTAGCTTTGAGAAAGACAAAACATCGGCTGTGGCACACACTACATGTTTATATATTTTTTCTCTCTGTACATATATGCACACAAGTCAGTTTTATGATAAATCAAGTATGATACGTGCCGATTTAACCAGTGATTCTGCTGTCACGTGTATTATGAAGCCTATCAAAACATCTGCTCCTAGTTTTCTACTGTTAACACACTGCCAGTTCCAAAAATGGTAATTACTTTGTCAGGCGAACAGTGCAACCCTCATGAGTCGTAAACGATGCTTCTGGTAGGATTTGTAAAGCAGTGATGTTGACCTAAATATAATGTTTGCTGAAGCTAGCTCGAACGAGTAAAATATGTGAGTATATGCTCATTGACGGTGAAATGTTTTATGTACGCTTCATTTGGTAATATGGACATATATGCACCGTGTACCTCAAAGGGTTAACGAACTAAACAGGCAGCAGCATCTCTCATGCAGTCCTTTCCCTGAGTGAAATCCACATTAATACATCACTGTGCTGACAAAATTCACCTTGTTTTCATGAGCATCCTGTTCACAGGCGAGTTTCTTGGCAATGCTGTACAAGGAAACCAGTAAGTCTTCATCATCATCATTATTATCATCATCGTTTCTGCAATACAGAAAACACATAGACAACTTTTGTGCAATCTGATTGGCAAGCAACATAATATCTACAAAATTGAGGCATTAATATTCTTTCATTCAACATTCACTCTAGACCGATTAAAGCAAATGCCTGAAAGCTCCCCTATTTCAGCAACTTTATGAAGATCCTCCAATCAATTATGTTGAAAAGGTGACTTAAATAAGTGACGACATTTTACAAAATTAGAAGTGTGCCTCCTGGTGCCAGCCGCAGCACTTAGAAAGAAGATACTGTCGCTTACAACTTTCTACAACACAACACAGCCTAAGATCGATATACAGTAGACTCTCAGTAAATCATCATCATCAGCAGCCTGACTACATCCACTGCAGGACAAAGGCCTCTCCCATGTTCCGCCAGTCAACTTGGTCCTGTGCTTGCTGCTGCCAGTTTATACCCACAAACTTCTCAATCTCATCTTCCCACCTAACCTTCTGTCTCCCCCTAACTCGCTTGCCTTCTCTAGGAATCCAGTTAGTTACCTTTAATAACCAGCGGTTATCCCGTCTATGTGCTACATGCCCGGCCCATGTCCATCTCCTCTTGATTTCAACTATGATATCATTAACCCCGGTTTGTTCCCTAATCCACTCTGCTCTTTTCTTGTCTTTTAAGGTTACACCTACAATTTTCTTTCCATTGCTCACTGCATCATCCTCAGTTTAAGCGTAACCCTCTTTGTGGGTCTCCAGGTTTCTGCTCCGTAGCTAAGTATGGGCAAGATGCAGCTGTTATATACCTTCCTCTTGAGGGATAGTGGCATTCTACCTGTCATAGTTTGAGATTGCTTGCCAAATGTGCTTTACCCCAATATTATTCTTCTGGTTACTTCAGTCTCATAGTTCGGCTCTGCGGTTATTACCTGTACTAAGTAGACATAGTCCTTTACAACTTCAAATGCACTATTACCTATCTCGGAAGCGCTGTTCTCTTTCCGAGGTTGTTGTATAGTACTTTTGTTTTCTGCAGATTGATTTTAAGACCTACATTTCTGCTCTCCTTGTCTAACTCTGTAATCATGAGTTGCAATTCGTCCCCTGAGTTACTCAGCCATGCAAGGTCATCGACAAAGTGCAGGTTACTAGGGTACGCTCCATTAACTCTTATGCCTAACTGTTTCCATTCTAGGCCTCTGAAAACCTCCTGTAAGCACGCGGTCAATATCATTGGGCAGATTGTATCCCCCTGCCTTACACCCTTCTCGATTGGTATTCTGTTGCTTTCTTTACGAAGCACTATGGTTACAGTTGATCCCCTGTAGATTTCTTCCAGGATGTTTACATATGTCGTACCATTCTATTGTCACTGCATCCTACCTTGCCAAGCACTTCCACATCCTGCACGATGCCTGGGTGTGCACTCAGTATAAAGCCTATTTCGTTCTTACTTTCGCCATTAGGGCTACTCTATTTCCACTTAGGTTTCCCTCGCTTTCGGCAGAAGGTATTCAAAATCTATTAATTATTGCATTCTGCAAATTCTACTAGTAGCTCCCCTCACAGTAGCTCCCCTCACTATCCACAGCACCACCTGCAGTGGTGCCATGGATATAAATGGTAAAAAATAATTTGTCAGCATGTGGCGCTTAGACAGGGCAGTTAAGACACTTGCACAAAATCTGTCAAATATCTCATTACCTATACGCCATGTCGACTTCAGCGGGATCAACCGGATGCACGTAAACAATCCGAGGTGCGGGCACAGCACCCTTTCGAAGTGTGCCATGGTATCTGGAGCACATGCAACATAAATGACGACACATCTTTGTTTGGAAACATCTGAGCGAGCGCAGGTACGTGCGTACTACTGACGGGCGAAAGATCTGCTTTAAACCCGATACTGCTGCAAACATCGCAGGCGTATCCGAACGGGTTGTCGTCGACTGGAACTCCCATTAGTACAGCTTGCTGCCTAATACGTCTCTGTCGCCTTGCCTCAGCCTCACGTTGCCGTACCGCTGGATCTTCGCGGCTTGCACGCTGTTTGGCCGCTTCCAACTGCCGAGTTGTGGCGTCCTGCCGGCGTTGTCGCTTTGCTTCTGCCTCACGTTGCCGTAGGGCTAGATCTCCGATGCGGGCGCGCTGTTTCGCAGCTTCCAGCTGCCGAGTTGCGACGAGGTCCTGCCGACGTTGTCGCTTGGCCTCGGCCTGCAGGCGACGCAGTGCCTCATCCTCGCGCCGTGCACGCCGAGCCTCCGCTTCAAGCTGCCGAACTTTGGTATCTTTCCGGCGCTGCCTTCTCTCCGCGGCCCCGCGTTCGCGCAGCGCCGCGTCTTGCCGCCTTCGGCGTTGAATTGCGGCCTGCTTCGATCGAACGATAGCGCGTTGTTCGTTCGTCTGGGCGCGTATGCGGGCCCTCCTCATTTCCTCACGTCTGAGCTTGTATTGGCGCTCCTCGGACGGCGTTCTCACGATACGCCGGCGTCCCATGACGACGAGACGCTGATAGCGGAGTACAGTGTACTAGAAGGAGGCAGTGGGCTCACTGCCCTAACCCTGCGATGCGCTGCCTTGGCCCTCTCCGCGTCGACAGATCGGGCGCCCGCCAGGGACGCTGTCGCCAGTTTCTGTTTGAGCTAGAGCATAGCCTCCTATATTTTTTTGTGCCCGCGCATTAGCGCTAAATACATACGCGCCATCCGTCCCTTATAGTTTTGGCGCTCGCCGCCAGATGCCGCACCAATCCCATAATAACGTACACATAGTCTGAACAGGAGGCTTCGTAATAATAACTACGTGGTGGTCGTGCACGTAGGGGTCCACGATGTTCTCAAAGGAGTGCAACATGGAGATATTGCCCAGAACATCCGGCAGGCGGTGACACCGTATGCGAAGAGGCTGGTCATCTGCTCCGTCCCTGAAGTTAACACGAGAGGCAAGGCAACGCAGGCAAGAGCAATGCTCCTAAACGCAGAGCTAAGGAAGATGAGTGGAGCCGTAAAGGCAAAGTTTGTCGACCTCTCTAGGATGCTGGCAGGAGAAGGACGACTAGCCCAGGACGGCATTCACTACCTGGCACATACAACACGTGAAGTTGCGACCCAGCTGGTCCAGGAGACACGAAATTTTTTAGGACTACGCGAGCCTCACGGGAACAGGGGCAAGCCAACTCGCAGACCACCTCCAAATATAGGATCGAGAGTCCCCATGCCCGCCCTGGAGATACATTCCCCATCCCCGGAACCACCCAAGACCACAAGCGTGACCACCCACCAGGGGGAAATCAGGGCCGATGTACGGACCACCCCAGGGCAAACCCTCCGCGAACACACCCAGCCGGTTTACGCAGCAAACATGGCACAGCTAGCACCTTTGAGCACACCCCGTCCACCGGGGACGAGTTTGGCTCCGCCAACATGGGGGCCACATCTGGGCACTGCACACCCTACGAAGACCCCGTGGCAAGCATTCAGGCTCAGCGCAAGCCCCGAGCTGTATCAAATGGTTGGGGAAATGGTCCGCCAGCAAATGATGCGCCAAATAATAATGCCGAGTCAAACCACCCAATGATTCTGAAGAGCCGTCGAAGACACCACCACCGCAAACGCACAACCACCAATGTAAACGTTGGTTTTCTCAATCTTCATGGGGCGAGAAAGGCAGCTAAGTGGGCTGAGCTGTATAAGACGCTGAATAGCGAAAAGATCGCTCTGTATGGTGTGGTGGAAACTCACCTACGAGAGTTGGAAGAGCCACCAGTTGACCCCGAATGGCAGTGGGTGGGCTGCAATCGTACAGGGGATTGCCGCAAAGGAGGCGGCGCTGGTGTGCTGTGGCGCAGCAATACAGCCTGGATGCCAATGAAGGGTCCTTGTGCCGAGCACATTTGGGTTTCTGGGACTATTCTTGGTGAGCCAGTTCTCTTTGGTGTGGTGTATTTAACGGTGGCTAGTGGACCACATGACGGTAACGACAAAGTCCTACAGTGTATCATTGAAGATGTGAAACGGTGGGGTGCAGACCGCGAGGTGTTGTTGATGGGAGACTTTAACGGACACATCCCGGCCACTGACGGGTACTTGGATTACAATGGGAAGCTGTTGTTGCAATGTGCGGAGCAGCTCTCTTTGGAAATCGTTAACCTTCGCACTGACTGTGAGGGATGCTTCACATGGTGCGCTCGTACCAGCCGCTCTACCATAGACTATGCTCTGGTGACTGCAAAACTGGCCGCTCGCATAGCACAAGTGCATATTGATGAAGAGGGCCAGTTCAGCCTTGGAAGTGACCATAATCGCATACGGCTGTTGTTCTCTAAGGGCGGCTTTCGAACAGGCTGCATGTCACCTCCACCCAGGCGTGGCATGTACTTGCCGAGCAAGTCCGTGGAGAGGGTCGCCAAGGATTTTGAAAGTAGTCCTCAACGGCGGGAATCCCGCTCGTACAGTGAGTTCATGCGCGCACTGGACGCTGTAATGCGTACCCAGATGGTCCAGGAGAGGCCGGGACGCAGGCCACAGAACCCATGGTGGGACAAAGAAGTGGAGGTGGCGTGGAAGGAGCGCCGCCAAGCAAATCGGGAACATCGAAGATTTGTCAAAGGCCTTGACACTGAGGTATGTGCAGAGAAGTGGGCTGTGTATCTGGACCGTAAACACAAGGTACAGACCCTGATTCAGTGCAAGATAGCAGACTACAACCTTAGGCTGATCCAGTCCATCAGACAGGAAGGAAGATCTGCAGCACACAAATTTTGGACATACATTAGGTCCTTGGACAGAGCCGCCCCCCCGCCACCTCCTCTCATAGATGCGGCAACGGGGCAACCAGTCGGAGAGCCCTGTGAATACATTGCACAGCACTTCTCCCGGATTTTCGGGACCTCAGACTTGAATACAGACACCACCCTTAGTAAAGAGGAGGCAATCAGTCCTAATACCGAACGCCCCCCAAGCCAAACAGAACCACCCTGGGCCCTCTCAAGGTTCACAGTTGAACGGGCGTTGAAGCGGATTAGGGCTGGAACGGCCACTGGTCTGGACGGCATGCCAGCGCGCGTACTAAAGTGCTTGGGAGAAGACTCGAGGGAACAGCTCGCAGAGATCCTCACGGCCATCATCGAAGGCGAGCCCATCCCTAAAGAATGGCATGAAGGGAAGGTGATTCTTATCCCCAAAAGGGGCGGAGATGCGAGGAACATAGAGGACTACAGACCAATAACGGTCACCAGTGTTATGTATCGCTTGTTCGCGGGGGTCATCAAAGCATGGATGAGTGGCTGGGCGGAAACCAAGGGACTACTGACCGAGCTTCAGAATGGCTTCAGGCCAGGCAGACGTCTGGATGACAATCTGTTCGTCGTCACACAGTGTGCAGAAATAGCTCGCAGGGAAGGGAGAACGCTGTTGTGCTGCTTCCTCGATGTTGAAAAAGCGTACGATAGCGTGCCGCACGGTCCTCTCTTTGCATGCCTGTCTGACCTTGGACTGCCCCGGCTGCTAATCTCCACTATACAACGGTTGTACAGTGACAATGTAGTGAGTGTGCAGTTGGGTGCCATAACTACTGGCCCAATTCATGTAAATAAGGGTCTGAGGCAGGGCTGCCCACTGTCACCATTGCTGTACATTCTATACGCATCCAGAATAGAGCGGGCCTTGTTGAACTCCAACCTCGGATTCAGCATGCGTTTCAGCACAACTAGTGCTGAAGAGAACTTCCACCTGCCTGGTTTGGCATTTGCAGATGATCTGGTGGTTATGGCAGAGAGTAACCAGGAGTTGCAATCCCTCCTCGACATCTGCCAGACGGAACTCGCGAGTCTTGGACTTCGATTCAACACTAAGAAATCGGCGGTTGTCCGTCTAACTGGAGGGAGTACCGATGCAGCAGCGTTGACTTTAGGAGGAGAACTGCTGGCCACACGCAACGATTACAGATACCTGGGCGTCACCCTGTGTGTGGATGCAGCAAAATATAGTCTACACGAGACTGTGATTCGACAGACTGCGTTGCAGGCTCAACGAATCCTTCGTCGCCGATGCCTATGGGGTTGCAACCGATTTCAGATGATCCGGGACCTGTGGAAGATGGTTCACGTGCCGGGCCTGACGTTTGGAAACGCGGTAGTGTGCATATCGCCAACGACACGGGAGTGGTTGGAGCGTCAGCAGAGAGAGGTCGGCCGTGCAGCGCTCGGTTGCCATTATCGAGTGGCCAACGAGGCGATTCAGGGAGACGTCGGATGGTCCAGCTTTGAAGCTCGGGAAGCCGCCAGCAAGATTGCCTATCGGGGTCGTCTCACGCTCATGCGACGCACTCGATGGGCGCGCCGCGTGTTCGAGTACCTTTCGGCAACATGCATGAGGACTGACTGGACACGACGACTCTACCAGCTGGAGAAGAAGTATGGCTTCTTTGCAGAAGCCAGTCCTATTGAAACAGCAGCCAAGTGGACGGTCGAGGTCCGCATGCGAGTCAGAGAAGCAGAAGAAACCCGATGGCGAGAAGCTATGGAGGCGAAGTCCACTCTCGAGTGCTACAGGAAACACCAGGACAGCATCTGTGGGTCGCGCCTCTATGACAATAGCATTGGCAGCAGCCTCCTGTTCGAGGCGAGAGCTGGGGCTCTTCGCACTCTGGAGTACCGCAGAAAGTTTGATGCCACTGTGGTCAGCAACCTGTGCAGAGTTTGCGGCGTAGCGAGTGAGACACAGGAGCATCTCGTCCTTCACTGCAGGAGTCTCCCAACTTCTCAGGTGGAGGGTGCAACCCTCCCACAGGCGCTCGGGTTTCAAAGGCTTGATGAAGATGGAAGCAGCGACAATGGGGGGGGACGGTACGCGGTCGCAGCCACGAAAAGGCGGCTTACTGAGTGGTGGGCAACTATACGGCGGACTTAGGACCTAGACCACTGTGTGCGCGTCTCTTGCCTGTGTCGTTCAAGAGTGTGGATCCTTTTCTTGGTCCTTTCTTTTTTCTCTGTGCTTTTTGTTTTTCTTTTCCCACTTTTCTTTTTGAGGCCAGGACACTGAGTGTGTTCCCCCGTTGCAAAGGGGCCGGCCGCCATCACATCATCATCATCATCAACAGCAGACGACGCGGCCTATGCACGCTTGCGTTTATGACGGTCTAGAAACCGTCTACATTGCATTGGATTATGCGTATACGTTAAGAAGTGCGCACACACCAAATTTTTAACACAAGCACTGTATGCAGAATGCAATGTGAGCTTTGTTATTTGATTTCGCGCTCAAAGCTTGAGCACTTTTCGAGACAATGGTTTGACATAAAAATATTTTGCCAAGTCGTGTTTGTCAGTCACACTCGTCGCGAAGTTCAGAAAAAGTGGGCGGAGAAACTTCACGAGCACAACCTCCAAAAGTTTTTTATGATGTCCCGGGGTCGAGCACTTGAGTTTGTCACGTTTCTGTAGTATTTGCGCGGCGTTGTCAACGGCAGCCTTCAGTGGCTGATTCATCTTTCTCGCTCTTGCGAGGAAAACTTCCGCGTAATTCTTTAGAGAATTTAGAACCATTACGAGCTCAGTTGACGGATACAGGAGTCCACCTCTGTCCTGGTGCCTAATTAATGCATCCGATGGCGCAGAGGTGTTTGGTTTAGTCACCAAAGTGAAGCATTCATCACAGGAAATGGTTTCGTTGACTGTTCTTGCAATATAGCCACCAACCATTGCTAGCGCAGCAACATCTGGCGTTGGGAGCAACGTCTTCCCAAACTCGTGCCCAAACGTACACCTGGGTGGATATCTCCACATTCAATCAGAACATGCTCCGCCGTTTCCTTATCTTTCCCGCAGCATGTGCATTGTTCTTCTTCTTTACTGAATCTTGCTTTATAACTACGCGTTCTAAGGCAACCCGATCTCGCTTCAAACAGTAAAGCGCTTCCCCTTGAATTATCGTAAAATGCCTCCCTCCTTATTTCATTTTTGCCCTTTCGGTAGTTACTCAAAGCCGGTTTTTTCTCCATAGCTGCCATCCATTCTCTCGTTTTGCGCCTCGGCGCTCCGCCAGGAGCGCTCGCATCCCATAATAGCTCGGGGGACGGCGCTGAGGGACCGACCGCTCGGGCACAAAGTTATAGATGAGGCTATGGCTAGAGCTTGCTAAGGCACGTGACAAGTCATCCCGGAAAAGGTGACACAAACCCATGAGTTGGATGGATGAGAAAGTTAAGTGAGCCATAGCAAACCTTAAGGAAACCTCTTGGGAACACAGACATGCTAAGCAGCAGGGTGAACCAACGGATGATGTTTAAAGAAAATGGTACATCTTTCTAAGCTGTTGAAAGAAAACATATTCCTTGTGATCAATGAAAAAATTAGAAGAAAGGGGGCTCAGTGGCTGGCAGAAGTACATAAAAAGGATAGAAATGCAGCTGCGAAATTGTGAAAACATCTAAACTACCTAAGAAATGAGACGAGCCTAGAGCAAAGGTTTATAACTACAGCTCAAGGTAGGCTAGAAGGGGACGAAGCTATTGAATATATAAGAACAAGGGTGACAGAAAAAAAAATCATCAATGAAGTGCCTTATGCACCTTAATAGACAAGGGTGGATCAAGTGGCGCAGTGGCTCCATTTTCACAACGAGAGTGGGAAAGGGCTGAGAAGAGGGTTCCTAGTAGTACATCAACAGGCCCGGATGGCATCCTAGTTATGCTGATGAAGACAAGTCTAAGCAGACTTTGAGAGAGACTGCGAGCAAAACAGTAATCGATGGTGAAGTCCCCGATGGATGGAAACTTAGCAGGATGAGCACGATCTATAAAGGAAAGGGAGACAAAGCTGACATAAACAACTACCGTCCTATTCGCCACGAGATAGGGCTATAGGTGGCAGCACTGTCCCGCGAAATTTGGAACCATCTATACTCCTTAAGACATGAAACAAACCTAGAGCAGAGGTCTATAACTACAGCTCAAGGTGCTAGGCTATAAAGTGACAAGGTAGTTATAAAGTGGGAAAAACAGGTATCCAAGCCCATAGAGGTAAAACGGAGACTTAGAAGGGGTGTCCACTGTCACCCTTGTTATTCATGATGTACCTGCAAGGATTAGAGGCCAAATTAGAGGGAAGTGGACTTGGCTTCAACCTCTCTTTAGTCAAACAAGGAAAACTCATTGATCAGGCACTACCAGCATTAATGTACGCAGATGATATAGTGCTAATGGCCGACAACAAGGAAGATTTGCAGAGATTGATGGACATCTGCGGTAATGAGGGAGACAGGTTAGATTTTAGATTCAGTAAGAAAAAATCAGCAGTCATGATTTTTAATAATAACGAAGGTAGTGAGCTTAGAATACAGAAGGCACGCTAGAGATAACAGATAAATACAAATATCTTGGCGTATAGATAAGCAATGGGACCGAGTACCTAAAGGAACATGAAATATACGTGACGACTAAAGGTCACAGGAATGCAGCAGTGATGAAAAATAGGGCACTGTGGAATTACAATTGTTATGATGTTCGGATAGGAATATGGAAAGGGGTTATGGTTCCTGGGCTGACGTTCGGCAATGCGGTCTTGTGCAAGAGATCAGAAGTTCAAGCAAGATTAGAAATTAAGCAACGTGGAATAGGTAAACTTGCATTAGGAGCTCACGGGAATACACCAAATCAGGGAGCGCAAGGGGATATGGGATGGACATCATTCGAGGGTAGGGAAGCTAGCAGCAAGATAAAATTTGAGAAGCGATTGAGAAAAATGGGGGAGGAGCGTTGTGCTAGGAAGGTTTTCAGCTACTTGTACATGAAGAATGTCGATACAAAATAGCGGAAGCGAACTAGGATATTGACTGGTAAATACTTAGAAAACAGCAGGTGGCCAAACCAAAAACAACTATCGGTTAAGAAGAAAGTGAAGGAAACGGAGACTGACATACGGAGAATTGGCACAATTAAGAACTCCGCACTAGAGATCTATCGAACTTTTAAGCAGGAAATTGCCAAGGAAATGATCTATGATAATACTCGTGGTAGTTCTCTACTGTTTGAGGCCAGGACGGGAGTATTGCGAACCAAGACATATCGGGCCAAATACGAAGGGGTAGACACAATGCAGTGCGTGTGGAGAGGAAGAAGAAACTGCCGAACACTTGATAATGTTCTGTAAAGGGCTTCACCCTATAGTTCAGGATGATGGCGCAGAGTTTTTCAAAGCACTGGCGTTTAGAGACAGGGAGGGTAAAATAGACATTAAGCGGGTAGATTTAACTTGAAGGAGGATATCTGATTGGTGGCTGAAGTCAAGGCACGAGTGAAATTCAAACCCTTCACTGCAAAGTACCCGTCCAACTTTACTATTTAAAGGGGAAAAATAAATCTAGTGGTTAGTTCACTAAGTATTACGGCGAGGTGGCGTTAGCCGCCGCCCGACCTAAAGGGTACAGCCACATCCATCCATCCATCCATCCATCCATCCATCCATCCATCCATCCATCCATCCATCCATCCATCCATCCATCCATCCATCCATCCATCCATCCATCCATCCATCCATCCATCCATCCATCCATCCATCCATCCATCCATCCAGCAGGCTCCAGCAAGCAAGACAACCTGAAGGGTGGCTAGCAAACCAGCACAGAGCGTGGTGGCCAGAGATTACCTTCAAGTGCTTCCCATAAAGATATGGCCGAAATTTCATGACTGCCCAAACGGCACCGAGGCATTCCTTTTCTGTCGTTCAGTAGAAGTTTAGTTCAGGTTTTGACAGGGACGGGCTCGCGTAGGTGATGACTCGCTCGAGGCCGTGCTTCCTGTGCCGAGTCCCACGCTGCTTGTCAATACCAACTCGGTACTTTAGTGGGGTTTGGGTGCGTGCCGGTTCATGACGATAATTTTTTTTTTATTTACGACACACGGCAAAACCTCGACCCTATCAGCCCTCCTGTAAAACAATTCGCCAGCTCGTCACCTACCGGGAGAAATAAAAAGAGGGGGAGGGGTAACAAATCAAAGTTGACGTGTGGGCAAAGGACTTCATTTTTTCTTCATTCATTTTTATTGCGATAGTAGTTATATGGAAAATCTCGGCTGGTTTTCTGCCGTCGTCGCCGCCGCCATCTTACACTGTGTATATACGTATCTATATATATGATAACTCAAGAAAGAAAAAAAAATCTGCCCATGCTCGGCGGCCAGACTGTCGCATTGCGCCGACGAACGCTTATATCTCACCCGTACTTTGCCCCGCAAAAAAAAAGGGGGGGGGGGTAGCTGCTTGTGTGCGCGCTCTTATCCTTCGGTGGGGAGAACCGTGTGCCTTCGGTTTTCCCCGGAGCGATTGCGTTAGTTTCTTAGATCATAAAGGTCACTTCGCTCACTCCACAGGCCTTATTTGCGAAAAGAGCGTGCTTTTCATATACATCTAAGTATAACAACTAGGATACTTGTTAGGTTGCACTCATCGGTACTTGTGATTACGTTTAGTGCGTCGTTTATTTAAACATCGCGTTAAGTGTCGAGCAGTAAACGTTGTTCGTTCTCGTCATTTGTATGCTGTTTTCGTGCGTCATTTGTACGTGATGTTACGAAGGCGCGACGCCAACACGGTCCCGAAGGCGCCCGCTTTGAACTCCACCGCCAACGTCACCAGCCGTTTGGTAGCATGTGTTACTCAGCTCACGACTGCTTCTGCACAGAGCTGATAGACGAGTGGACGAGACGCCGGTGAGTTAAGGCAAGGTTTATGTACAGTATAGAAATAGAGGCGTTAAATATTCGGCACTGGGGCCGACAGCCTAGGGACTCGAAGAGCCGAGATGTCTTTTCTCGCACGCATACGTCGGCTTCTCTCAGACGCCTAGGTCAACTGCTGGTGACGCGCCGCTTGGTTTTTCTGATAGGCACCGGGTGGATCATTGCATCACCAACGTCCAACCAGAAGCGCTGCTGGCCGTGATGTCAGAATCCTCCAAAGGGGACCCGCCGCTGCGCGTGGTTGCACCCAAGGATGAGGGATGTTGCTACGCATTGCGTAAGACTCGCCAGACAGAAAGGCGTCGATTGCTTCATTGGGCTCGTGGGCTGAGGGATCTCGCTGTGCCTTGCGTGACAGACCGGCGCCGCGCTTGATGATGTCGTTGAGTTGATCGCGTCAGGCGGGCTCGATCGCTGGCCTTGACACAGATTGCCTTTGCAGAGGCATTGACGTTCGATGCGGACTCCCAGGCGTAACAGTGAGCAGCGCGCTGCACGTTTCAATCTGCTTGCCGTTCTCAGTGTTACATTCTGAGTGGTTGCTATCGCATTCATTGCTTCACCCTTGCGGTAAAACTGTGACTTCTTTAGATGCGAAGCAGCCCTTTGACTAGTCTGCATAACGCCGTCTCTCCGTCCGCACCGCGCTCCCCTGGCCGCTGGTGTTGGGGCGGTGGCAAGTAGGTCACGCCTTCCCTCCCATAGCGCGCGTTGGCGTCACTCTCTCCCTTGCCTGTCACTGCTCGCCACGTGTCACCTCACTCGCTTCACCCCCTCCACCGCTCGCAACGTTTGAGCACACATCGAGTGAACAGTCTTTCTTCTTTAGGAATCCTCTACTCTACGGAGCCGCGCATGACAGGTGCATGGTGCGACAGCTGCATTCTCTGCTATGGGCGGCACGCTAGTTCCGTGGTATAAAATCTCGGAGCGCGTGCGCCTCCATCTCTTCTGCGCGACACCGTGAAGAACGCCAGCACCTACGCCGCCGTTACTGTCAACGTTAGCGCCAGCACAAGCGCTCAATAAAGTACACCATCTCACGCTCAAGTGAACAATTTCCCCGCTGCTTCGCATCCAAACATGGTTCCTTTAAGCGAGAGATGCATAATTTTTTTTACCATTGCGGAATATGGCTTCCCAACTGTTTTCTACATCGATATGGGAAACGGGGACTTCATTAGAATGTTTAGAAGTGCTACACTTCAGTCGCTACTGACAACTTTGAAGGCCACGTGTTCATACCAGACAACATTGAAAGCTGGCAACGTGAAATCGCAGTTGACCTAAATGAAGGATCAGACTGTCATGCCACAAACGGCTGATCACTGAGGACATCGATTTTGGGAAACGTCATATACGGACGAGCATAGGACCAGTGCACCTTTTAGGGTCACGTTTCTGTACATACGCTCACCGCCACCCGCTTTACCGAGCGCAGTGACGACTCCGCCACCTGTTCTATGGAAGTATGTAACTCATCACAAACTTAGCTTGAAGGCACTCAATTACGCCGTAAAGACAAAACAATTACTTTAACTACAGTGCTGCAGCCTGACTGATAATTTATAAAAAAACGGGTCAGAGTTTCAAGTTGTGGACCACTCACCAAGAAAAAAATCTCAGCATATCCAGGGAGGGGATGATTATGAGTGAGGCGGAGCTTCGGAGGATTTTATCGGTCAATCCTGAATCCATCCGTCGGCCCACCTGACTGTGTCTGTCTGTCACTCACACTAGCGCCACCTGCTGAGTCATACAAAAATGAGGTGGTCACGAACCGGTCACAGTAGAAAGACAAACCCACGCCTTTAGGAGCTTCGCCCCTAAAAACAAACATGATTCATACAACCACTAATTTGGACGGATGCTCGATCGAATAGAAGCACAAAAAGTTGTTGAGGCTAGTGAAAGTAGTTACTACATTAACTACAATGTCAGCGTACTGTCAGCAACACTGCTGGCGTGCTCAAAGAACATTAGCGGATGCGTTGGTCACAAATTGATTGCGCCCCGTCGGTTCATGCATTCGTGAACGTTATCACACGTGCATTACAGCAGTACAGATCGAAGGCAACACGAGCCGCAGTTTCACGGAAACACCGCACCGACGATGGCGCGGAGCGCAATTTTCGACGTGCCTCTGCTCTCTCTTCGTTTCTCTGTCCGCTTCTTGCACGTTTCTGGATTCTGCATTTTTTTTGCGCACCCAGTTTTGTCGTCGTCGTTCTGGGCCGCATCGAGCACGTGTGTTCCTCAAGGTCGGGCCAACACGCACGACACTCGCCAGAAGAAACAGCGGTGGAACGACCATGTGGGCGTAAACGATGCATGCGCAATCGAGTAGTTCTGTTGCAGCAAGTTCTATCACAGCGGAAATAGGTATAATTCATTACACAACTACCGTTGAAGCTGGAATTAGAACGGCGTTGTGGACTGTGTCGCTGCCATGGACGCAGCCGACTGGAGCATATGGCATAGCAGGCGCCACAGCGGACATAGACAGCATAAAGCGCGCAGATGGCCCGAAGCTGTTCGGATTGACTCTGTACTTTTGGATCACATGCGTGTGACGTAGCCGCATATGAGCCGAGGCGTCCGCGGGCCGCCGGCGAGTGGTCCGAGACCTGGTTAATCGATGAAGCTCAGTAGTGAGAGAGTGCGCGACGGATGCCTCGTGAGCGTGCCGGATTACTTTCGCTGACACAGGTGGGGCAGAGAGCGCGACGCATGGCGGCTGTGTAGCCGAACTAAACACAGATTGCTATATTCCCAAAGGTGAGCTTCTTCGATGAAGTGTAATGTTGGTACGCATGCATAACGATGAGCGGCGCATAAGGCAAGAGGCACAGTGCAAAGAAAACAGGACTGCATGCTCTCCTTTCAATAATGGGGTAGGGGTTTCACATCCCGGAACAACGATTTCATTATGAGGGACGACGTAGTGGGTGTCAGCGGCAAGTTTGACCATGTGGTATGTATCAACCTGTGCATAAATCTAATTACATAGAGTCCTAGCCTATAGCTTTCATTGAAACGCGGCCGCCGCAGCCAGCTATCGACTCCGCGATTTTCGAGACAGGAGTCAAGAACGATAACATACACCACGGTGGGTTTTTTCTTTTCAATCGGTCCCTTGTCCTATGCGGCTGTTTACCACAATAAGCTCCTTCGCACGTGCACATCAGCGGTGGCGTATTCGTGCAGTAAAACTGACGCTTGGACGAAATCGGCGAGAACACCATTTCCTCGAGACGATGGCTCAGAGAACATCTCCGGTGTTGCTCATTCTTTCCGCGTGTTAGTGTCCGCTCTATGGCACCAATTTAAACAAGCACCTCCTTTGTCATTTAAATCTCGAAGTGACAAGTGTAAATAGGGCTGAAGTTACTGAAAACTTGGAGTCTCGACGATGCAAAAAGTCTTGAAATCGTAGTGTGCTTAAAGTTGACATATGGCCAAACTCTCTTGTCCACGAGGAAGCAACGTGGAGAGTTGCTGTCCAGAATCGTTCGCGCTTTGCCTATAAGCGATTTTCTGTATGAAATGAACGTGTACGTTGTCGTCGCCGATCCCGTGCTAGCCCAAGAAGGACCGTTCATGTATAAAGAAATAAGCTTAGGAATGAAATAAACGAACACGTCTTTATTGCAACTCAAGTACTCAACTCGAGAACTCATCTCAACACAAGCTTCGCCAAACATCCGTCGCATCCTGTCGCCCATATCATCACCTCCTTTCCCTCTTGGTAATTGGTTGTATGTGGCGAGACGACTCGGAGACATGATTCGGGCAAGGTATAGATAGGCTAGGCCAGGGAGCAAAAGGAAGCGCAGCCCTGTACCCAGGGCACTACCCAATTATTTGTTGAATTCCCCTTTACCCTCTTCCCTGAAAGTTTTTTTCCTCAGTTTTTTCTGCGTTTGGCTTATTACAGATGCTAGGCACGAAGTCTCGATGGCAACTCCTTTTGTTGAAAGAAATCTTCACCCTCTTTTTTTTATCCTCTCTTTTGATTGCTTACTCTTGCTTTGTTTCCGTTCTAATACTCGCATGTTATGCTGCGTAGCAGCATGGCGGCAGAGGTTGGTTGGTTCGTTCCTCAAAAACTTGGCGCAACTCACCTAATGAGATAGGCCATGAATCGACCAGTGCCTCGTTTTTTAAACTAATTCACTTCTTGAAGAGAAGGGTTGAATTCATTAGCTATTACAGGTAATAATTTAAAGTTGTAGAATTTCAAAAACATAGAAAAAAAATCTTTGAAAAGAGTTACATAATAAACAGACACAAAAAATAAAAAAGGCATGTACGCATAAAACAACTGAACTTAGCTACGTTTAGCATTCCATTCTTTTAGACTCTCGTAAGAAATTTGTAACAGCGGTAAAAGGGCTCCTGTGGGTAAAAACCATACGCGATTGCGTCAAATGAGAGAATCAAAATGAGAGGAAGTGGCAAGTTTGAGTTCATCTTTCGTAGGGGTTCTTCTATAGTCTTTTCCTTTGACTTTTGAATCTTCGGCATGACAAAAAGAAGTGATCCAAAGATTTTATGTCGCCCGTTTTGTCATCCTCGCCTTCTTTCGCGTGCGTCCATTCGAGCAGCCATTACGCTTTCAAATAGTGGGTATTCCTGAGTAGTCTTGTGTGACTTAATATGAGCGCGATATCAGAGTGGCGTGGTATGAAACTTTAGCACTAACGGAGCTTACAGTGGCTATCATTCGCACGTATAGGGTTAGCTGTTGCGTTTTACACGAAATACATGCTGCTCGGCTGACAGTCTTGCACTAACTAGGTTTACAGTTGGTATTCGTCGCACACAGAGTTGGCTGTTGCGTCTTACATGAAATGCATGCTGCTCGGCTGCCAATCACGCGTTGACGCCGCTTGTGGGTACAATAAATTTGAGAATGCTAGTAAACAACAAGTTGTAGTAGCCAACTGCCTATATACAACTAGTCGAAAAATGGTCGAAATTTTACGTTGAATTTACTGCTGAAACATCAGGACGGCGTAGTGCTATAGTCGTTGTTTATTGCTCCCTTTATACTAATTTGTTGTTTTCTCATTATCCTAGTCAAATACATATATAGTGTAGCGAACGGGACCTTTTTTCTCGTTTGATCTTGCCTACAGTTGCTTTGTTTCACCATGTTTTCACCCTTCTCTCAATATACCTTCTTTTAGTTCTGCGCTGTTACCGCTGGCGAGATTCCTGTGGTCACCTCTTGATAGTAAGGAGATCAAATATACAGAGAACATACACCATGCGCAATTCTAGATCACTTGGACGCTACTGTCATTGTTAACTATAGCTCAAGAGTGTTACGGTATTGTAAAGACTGCACAATTAAACGAAGTATTAGCCGAAACATTCATGTCTGACGAATATTGTTGTGCACTTTTTTCATTGCAGCGAAGCCAGTGAAGCAAAGAAGCATCATCACAAACCTTTTTTGTATACCTTCATACAGATTAGAGGAACACTTTTATGATCATTAATCTGAAGACCCCACAATGACCACATTCATGAAGCGACGCTTCAAGTGGTGCGGGCGTTTGTGTCTGGCTTCTGGGCTCCCCTTCGTTCAACTTCCCGGAAGTATCAAAGCACATAACGCCAGCCTACCATGGAAGCAGCTGTACTTTGTCTACTCACTCATCTGCTTCGCACAGTTCGTTGTGATCCAAGTGCTTTACTTCTGTCAAATATTGGAGGCCGTGTTGGACGACGTTCAGCTATTCACGAAGTCTCTCTACATTCTATTGTTCGTCGTGCTTACCTTTAAGGTAGTCTTGAACTACTGCTGCGCTATGGCGAAATCTCGCTACCTTCTCGAGTTCTTCAAGTCGTCGGCGAAGTACGAAACCGATGCAGGATTTGTCGCGCCTGAGCGTTGCAACGAAGTCACAACGTGCTTCATCATACGACTTTTGCTCTGTCTAGCATTCATGGCTAACGTGGCAATGAGCACTTATCTCTCTTTTGAGTACCTGGACTACCTGGGTTACTCTGGAATCGTAGACGTACTTTTGAGGGCGATATGCGTGGGAGGAAATTTCCTGTTCTACGTTTTTGAAATGGTACCCTTCATTGTCCTCAGACCATGCACCGAAGTGATTCGACTCTACATTCAGCATCAACATAAACTTCTTCATCCACTGCTAGACGCTCGCTGTAGCGTTCCCATCGCGAAGCAGTTCGAAAGAGCTTGAAGCGATCAGGATCAACCTCTGCACTATCGCGGCACTCAAGCAGCAGCTTAATGCGATCTGGCGTTGGTCCATCGTGGCCTCAGGAGCGATTGTACTCACAGTCTCCTGCATATGCATTTACTCTGTTTTCACCGAGGAATTTTCCGCCGTTCAGCACCTCCTCACGATCTTGTACAGCATTTCAGTCGGCCTTAGACTTTGTTGACATTGCCAACGTAAGCCAACAACTTGTGAACTGAGGTGAGTGGATGCTACGTTGTGCATTACGAGCGCTGTTTTGTATAGGTGTATAGTCACTTCGATGTGCTTTCGATTCCCCAAGAGAGAGAGAGAGAGAGAGGAGAGAGAGAGAGATTGACAAAAAGTACCAGGGAAGTTAACCAGGGTTAAACCTGCAAATGTGCCCGGTACTTCAGAAGGAGCAGGTGGAAGAAAAGTTAGAGGAGGAGAGAAAAATTACTCTTCAAATTTATTTCCGATGTCCCTTCGCTTGACACTACGCCATGCACCATATTTGGCTGTAAAAATTAGCGCCATTAAAACATTACTATAAATAAACCACAACTGCTACTATTGCAGGAGTTCTGCATATGATATTACAGACGCTGAGTCAGTACAGTGCGCTAAAGAAAACGCAACAGTGATTTTATTATCACGGAAGTGCGGTGGGTGGTTTTGTAGTACGAATATATTCTCAATAGTAAAAGCATTTCTGTCTTTCGAAGTACGAGAGGGCATAAGTGAAGCCTCTGCTTTGCATTAGAGCAGCGGTAACACAAGATATGCTCAGTAGTTCATCCGTCATTCACCGAACAATCTGTTACAGCTAACAGTGCAACTACATCTAAGAAATATGACGTAAAATGACTCATGAAGATGAACATTTTTATATGAAACACTGTTCAGCAAGCACGTGTCGAACTGTAGGTGGGTGGGTGCGTGCGAAACTTTACTTGTGTCTGGAAAAACGCACGTTAGCGCTCAGTGGGTCACGCCCACATCGGGGCCGCCAGGCCAAGCCTGTCAGCCGCTCCGCAGGCCTGCTGGATGGTCCAGAGTTGGCCGGACTGTATAGTGCCTTGTGTTTACTCATCTCCCTGATTTTGTTTTTAAGGATTCGGTAACTGACATGCTCAATTCATGCAATTTAGAACCACTGGAAATTCGAAGACAAAAACAAAAACTTGAAACGTTATATTGTATAATGCAAGGGATACTAAAAATACCTAAAGACGAGTACATGCGTCTTCCCGGAAAACGTAGCGCTAGATTAAATCATGATGCGCCCATCAAACCTCTCAACGCTCGCACTGACATCTTTCGGTGGTAATCTTTTCCGGATGCTATAGAACAAAGGAATCGTTTACCCCATCATGTTGTTAACAGTACCAATGTGCAATCTTTTGACAGATAAATTGATGCTTATTTTGGTCATGGTTGAATTGAACTACTGCCAATTTTGGTTTCTTGTGTGCATTGCTATTTGAGTGCCAGTTGTTTTGGTTTTCTGTTTGTACTTACTATTGTACTCCCTCCCTGTTATGACCCTCAAGCGAGGGTTGACAGTATTAATAATTAAAATAAATAAAAGACCGAGTACCACCCATGAACTAGAGCACATGTCTTCGTGTTTTCGCTAATAAAGTTTTCACAATCGAAAACCGAGCCCCACTTTCATAAACAAAATGAACACCTCTTGAAATCGCACAGGCACAGTGGGGCTTGGAAATCTTGGTTTTCTGTTTGCACAGGCTCGGCTTGTAGAATCACTGGTGTTATCGCAAGCATTGTTGGGAGAATTTCACGACCCATGGCTCTCGCAGAGCATTTATGTGCAGCGTACTGGCAGTACAGACTGTATGAAGTATACAAAAATAACAAACATGCTGAACCTAGACAGCGCGAAGATTAATTGGCACATATTTATTGCATGTGCTGCTTTTATATATCGTAGACATGTGTATTTACTGCCCGCATTGTTTACATAACTCGGCACTCGTTTGGTTAAAAAGGCCTTTGTCATTATTTTTCAGATGCGGCAAATACGACACACACTTCAGAAAGCTCCAACTTATTTCGAGAATGAAGTGTATTACTATCAAGTTGGTACCTTCTATTCGCTTACGCACTGTCAGATATAATAACTGACTATGGCTAGGTTGTTCACTTCAGAAAGAAATTAACAATGTTTTTTTATATTGATTTCACAGCTCATCCACTTGAGGGCATCGATAAAACCTAAGAGATGGCTCTGTCCGGAGCTGGATTTTTCACGTTCAATCTGCCCCTGGCAGTTTCGGTAAGCAAAATAGCTACTATGTTTTCTTATCGTTGTTAAAATGGCAGCTACCTCTTGAAGAGGCCAGTAACATTCCTCTGACAATAATGAGACCTACTGCCGTTAAAGACGTGATTCTTGTCGAGATGACATTAAACCATTTCCTGTGACTGTCATCAAAAGAGCGGTTGGTCGACAGCAACCATTACGTCTACGTAATATCAAGATAGGTTACCACGTTGGGCAATTATTAAAGGCTTTATTCGCATTAGCTGAAGAAAAATTGTAAGCTCGTGCGTTCTAAAATTGCAGAATTGAGAGCAATACCTCCAGGCGCGGTACTTGGTTCATTGTTGTTGAACGTTCTTAAACTGCATGCACAAAATGACCAGGTCTCGGGTAAGTGGGGTACGAGTGGTGTTATGTGCATTTGATTGCTCGTGTCCTGGTCGTATAGGGCAGTTTAAGAACGTCTAGAATAACTGATAACACGCCGCACTAAGAAATCATCGGACAAAGAAAACAACGCGGACATATTTACAATCATTTCATCTTGCTCGAGCTCTATGCAGGCATATTTCTTTGGCAACTGATGCGTGCGAATAGCCTGTGCAAAGTGGCACGTGGCCTATGAAATTTCTCATGTATAATGCGCGATGTGTACAAGAGTATTGAGATTTAGTTGCCTGTATTCTGGAGTGGCTGTCGCAATAAATAATCTTAACTATTTCCTTCAACTAGAGTGCTTCTTTCATAGAATAGAGTTTCGCTCAAGGTGCGCATGTGCCCAACTCAGCTTGTGTCGTGTAAAATACTTGGTGATGATAAGAATTACACTGGAGCAGTAGCGTACTGTATTCGGCGACAACGTTTCTTGGCATTGGAGCGAAGGCTACAGAGCCAAATAGCGGTCATCCTACCGCCAGTGAATGTAGTTCCCACAACAGCGCCCGTATTTTCTCCGTGAAATATAGAGGTTACCCCTTTATTTTTACGTGGAGCTGTTTGAGACAGGACTTAGCTCCCACCATTAAGATAGTCGTGTTTACTTGAATTTATTCGCCATGACTTCGCGTTGTTGAACGCGCGAGAAAGTGCCGCATTTTTACGTCCATCTCAAACGCTAAGCGGCGTCTGCGTCTAGATGAAACGCTGATGGTGCGCCCCCGTCACTTTCCATGGCGTTACGAGACGCGCGACAAAACGGACTACGCGTAATGCTACGTTTGCAGAAGCTCTGCCTCCGTAGCTCTCCCTTCAGGGCCAAGGGAAGTTGTCGCCGAGTATAACTGTTTGTATATAGAACTATCAAGAGTTGACATTTATAACACCCATGCTTCTCGAATCTGGGAAATATTTAATTTTTCTTAACTAGGTCCTTCGTAGCTTTGCCTTCAGTGCCAAGAGAAGTTGTCACCGAGTATTCACCTTTTCATAAACGCCTCCCTGGGCGCCGCCATAGCCCTCCTTGGGCTGTGCAAATTGGCGCGTCCCCTCGAAGATGCACTGACAACGCTGCGCCCTTAGCCTTTGTACTCCCGCGAACAGCCCATCATGGCAGTGTTTTTTTTTTCCTTCCTGTGAAAAGGTGTATAATAACTGTTTGAATATATAACTATCCAGAGTTGACATTTTTAATACCCTTGTTTCCCAAATCTGGGAATTATTTCATTTTTCTTAACTAGGTCATTTGTAATAATTTTTTTTGCAGCTTGCAGGTGCAGTCATCACATATGCAGTCATTCTTGTGCAAACCGGTGAAAGCGTCAGGACTGCCTAAGTCCAGGATGAAGAACGTTGGTTTGCTGGATTATAATCCCAAAGAAAAAAAAATCGCGAACCTACGGAATACCTTAAATGCGACACTGCTGTCGTCAATCTTACGAAGGCTTAAGGAGCATGTCTAAATTACAGAATTCTTTCTGGAGGTAACTAGTGTAATAAACTGGTATGAATATGATGCCAGAAGCTGATACATCTTCATTTTCAGTCTATCTTAAAGCTTTATTTTACAGGGTGAGAAGTAACAATAAAACAAGCATGCCATTTTTTAATTTCATGAACATGATCACTTTATCTGTTTAATTCAGCTGAGGTAATGTTGTATTAGAAAACAAAGTTGCCTTGAAGGCACCATTTAGGATCTATTATGATACAAACATCAGCACCTAACTGAAACGACGGAACCTTTCCTCGTACCCAGACCACTGCTCAAGTCTTACTTTAAAGCCACATTGACATTGCATCACATGTCCTCCGTTACATTGTGAACGAGTCTACCATGCGAGAGAGCCGAAACGTCATTATTTTGTACATTTGGGGGAGGTGCATCTATTTTGCATTTTATTATACCGCGTATACTGTTAGCAAATAAAAAAGAACTCCAATAAGGCTGGTGCCTTTAACAATGCTCCGAATTACGTTTGTAGGATCATGTGCCCGGGTAGCGTTGCTTAACGATTCATGAAACGAGAAGAAAGCAACAACGCAAAGCAAGATGGAAGCTTCAAGACATACATCAAGGATCTAATACTGGGTCTTTCTGGGACGAATGTTTCAAGAAGCGGCCTTGTATTATTTAAAGGGGTTCTAAATAACAATCTATCTCAGAGGGAAAGCTACATGTATGGCGATGTCTAAAATGGCAATATTATAAACAGGAGCACCTTACTTATTGAGAAATAAGGCTAAACGTATCGCATGACGTGCGCCACGAGTAGGAGATTTCGGAAATAGTCCCCATAGAGAAGAACCGCTCGTGCATCGAGAGACATAATAAAATGATCCTTTGCAGTTTCTGTTTCACTTATTGGAAGAACCGCCTGGCCTTACCATGGGGAATGGCGCGCGTGTCTTTGAAATTTCTGTTTTAAGTGGTGCCATCTAGCGGCACCCCGTTTAACCAAGGAATCAAAAACTTTTTTTTGATGGCCGTTGTTCCTGCTGTGGCTCCCGCTACTTTAACTGTGCCGCTGCTAGTGTCGGCGGCCGCGCAGCAAATGTGGGCAACGTTTGGCACGATAACAGTAACGTCAGAAAGACCGCTTTCAGGCGGTCGATTTGAAGTGCGCTAACGTGACGCAGACCGCTAAAATGGAAATTATTACAAAATAAGCACTTCCTTGGCTCAGAAGTTGCACTACGAGGTTTCTGGACCGCTATTTCAACAACAAACGCCGACTTCTAGTAAAACTGTTACTGTCGTAGAACCTGTAATGGTGTAACAGTGGTTGCCCGGATTCTCACCTTAAGGTCGTGGGTTCGATCCTATCAGTGGTGGTCGACTTTTCATCAAGAGGAAATGCTAAGACTCGTGCAGCGTGTGATGTGAGCACACACTTAAAAACACAAGGAAGTGAAAACTTCTAGGGTCCTCCACTACAGCAAGCCCCGTAATCACATTTCGGTTTAGGAACGATAAACTTTATATGTATTATTCCTAGTTGTGCTTAGGTGCCTTGATTCGCTGTTTTGAAGGTGACAAGACTACTTCTCGACACGTTGGTCCCAGCGGCCATCCATGCTCAAGAGTTTGAAAACCTTGAAATACAAAAGCGTCTGCTAGCTCAGGAGTCGACTCATTCATAAGTGTGTAGTACGGACACAAAGACTCTTGTTTCTGCAATAAAATATCCTGCAGGGTCAAGTGACTGCCGGTGCTCTTTGTTGCTGCTAGTGTTAGCATGCCTCAGCATGCATCATTGCACATTTTATGTCATAAGTATTTTCATTTTTTTCTGGCGTTCAGGTATCAATGCAACAACAACAACAACAACAACAACAACAACAACAACAACAACAACAACAACAACAACAACAACAACAACAACAGCAGCAGCAGCAGCAGCAGCAGCAACAACAACAAAAACAACGACAACAACAAGAAAAAACTGTCAGGCCAACGCGGAACGCGCAGCACAGTTCAAGCGAAAGCTAGAAGAGTGGATTTCCAAGAGCCCTTTTTAAAAAACATTCTTCAAGCACACTTGCAGATTAACGACTGCGCCATAAATCATCATAATTGTTGTGTAATCATGGAAGAATGCACCATGCCATTCTTCGTCCTTCTTTGAAGAAGCATGGTGCCCGCTGCACACATGCAGTGAAGTTTGTGAAATTTTTCGATGCTGGGGCCGACTGCGATGAAAACTAGAGTATAAGTATGTGCAAAACGCGCTACGTCGATTAAGTGCGATGAAAAATTATGGATAAGGTTTTTCCGATGGACGGAGCATTCTATGTCCCACTCGTTACCCGATTCGCCTAGTACGAAGCTTCATTGTTCTTTTGCTGTTCTAGGACGCTTCACTACTCGTATTAACGAGATTTCTTTCCTGACAAGAACCCTGCCTATAAAGTCAGTTCGCAGCGAAGTTTTTTTGAAAGTGTGGCTTCCTTCATAGATCCTGACCGTAATGTTGCGCTCACGGGCGATTTCAACTGTAGATTCCTTTCTTCACTTGTTACTTTTTATTTCATTTTTTGTTTCGAGCGATAGAGGTTACGTACCCCAGCGGAGGTGGTGGCAGTGGACCACTGCGACGCCAAAACATAGCTCTTGTGATCTCATAACAGCTTTCACTGTAAAGAGGCCACTGGATACGCTTATTGCGGGATTCCGATTCTAAAAAAAATCGCGAACCTTCGGAATATTTTGAATGCAACACTGCGATCGTAAATGTCACGAAGACTTTAGGAGCATGCAACCTGTGATCATATGAAGAATGATCACAGGTTGCAATGCACAGTCGCACTAGTCCACCAAAATTTATTGCGTGCACATTCATATGATAATAACTAACGTTACTGTAGCCCGTCGGTTCCCTCTCTTTTCATCCTTGGGTACACTTACGGGCAGCGTAATGAAGGGTGGGACGCAAAATGTGCCGTAGCAAATGTCAGCGCTAGTGGTAAATATTCAAGGCGTCTTCATGCAAAGTTAATCAACAGATACGTCTTGGTTGCAGTCCTATGTGGCCAGCGGCACCGTTTGCGATTCCTGTGCAGATCAATACCTCAATATGCATACGATTTATACAACAGCTGCCACATATGTGAATAACATGTAGACGACACTCCGTCTATGTTTCGTTTCTAATTCTCCCTTACTGCAATATGCATCTGTCATCACACTATGTAATTACCTTTGTTTCACAAGACTCGCTGCTGTGTAGCCGCTGCCAAACGAAACGGGGCTGTGACTCTGAAAGATGTTTGACAGCCTTCTCTGCACCTTTGTTGCTTGTAACAGTACCTGATACCAATAAAAAAAATCTATTTGATTTGATGTTATGGCTAGTAAATACCAGAACAAAGGAAGTCATTGAAGGATAGTTTGATTTACTACACATTCCCAGGTTAGTGTTGGTGAGTACGATAACATGTTTGACACGCCAAGCCATTGCCCTGCCTGTTTAGTGTATTCATTGCTTACAACAATTCAGTCAAGGCTTACTGAAAGAAGAAAACAGCAGCAGAAACAATTTTCGTTAATATAGCAACCCGTACATCGGGGCCAGATTCAGTAAAGGCTACAAATAACCGCTAACCACTCCGCTTCACGCGCGAACTTTCCCCTTCAGCCCTCCCCACACGGCACCTTTGTATTTTGGCCACGCTATGATATTGCCATAAATGTCCACACTCTCACCAATCTTATAGTTCTCATATGTGAACAAGTTATACTAAACGGTAAAGAATGAAGTAACTTGTGTTAATTTAACATTGCTCACAAGAGTACATTACAAAGGAACTTTTACTCTAACGCTGACATGTGCAAACTGACACACGTGCAGTTTGATTGAGGTGTCAAAAAACAATGCCTGTGACTACTTGTCACATCCCTCACATATTGCCGCACATGCTCCTTTTTCCCAGTGTTTGATGCTGCTGATACATTACACGTGTAGGTACCGCCTTAAGCAAATCGCGCCAGAATGTCCAGCTGATTATCTTGCGATCACTTGTCAGGCTGGAGCGCGCAAACGCGAACGGCTGAATTGATTCTAGATCAAACGCGGCCTCCAGAAATAACGCTCGTGTGTTCGATGTCACATATATACAAATGCCAACATGCCTTGCCGCGGATCAGTTTTATCGACGGCCGACGCTCTGTTCGCCGCTACCAATGCATGCTGTCGTTCTTTATGAAAGGGAACACGCGAGCGCGTGGCCTGTGCTGTGCCGCGGCAGGCTACACCATCAACCAACAGCTACGGAAAACATGCCTGCTTCAGGCGTCATCTTCTGTTCTGTTCTGTTCTGTTTTAACTGTTTTGCTGTGGAGAGGTTGAGGTGCCTATTCCCTCGGCTACTCCATATCACAAAGTTCTGCAGCGAAAAATAAGATAATAATACAGAACGGTAGCCAAAAATTAACAATACGGAAAAGAAAAAAAAACATAATAGCACACTGAAACCAGTTCAAATATCATGCCAATACACAGTTTTCTTCGCGCAGTTCACACAGTCATAAACTACTTACACGCACACCTTACTAACCTAATGTCAGTATATACATGACCACATTTTATATAACACCCATCTCTGGCTGTCAGTCATAGGCGCTTGTCCAGTCCGGTCTCCACTAAAAAGTCTGTCAGGAAGATTATTGCCTTTTTCTGGAGATGCATCTCAGGCCATGGTCCAAGTAGTTTCTTCATTGTAAGGGGCCGTCTGTCCAAACTTGCTAATTTGTTCTTCAATTTTTCTCTTTCATTCGCGTATTTAATGCACTCCAAAAGAATATGGCGAACATTTTCTTCTGCATGACCAAAGCGTCATATTTTGGTGAACAAGGCAGCAATTCATGACCGGTTAATTGACAAGCACTGAGATTACGTTCGATCCGCTCGTGCAACAGCAACGGCTGCAGCATGCTCGGTCACCACCCTCGATTTCTTGGCCGCAGACGACACACTGCAGGCATCCCCCGTCAAGCGAGCTGAGAGGGAGTGTAATAGAGCAGCGATTGACTACCGGCCAAGAGTCGTTATCTTGTATTCCAACGGCTGACGCCGAAATCGGACGTAGTTTTTTTTAGCAGTCGATTTATGCTGCTGTAGGCAGCCGTCGCCGAGCGTAGGCCACGTGATCGTGTGTTTCACTTCATCAAGAACGGAAGTGTACTGTGCGTATTGGTGTAATCTGACCTTCCGTTTTGCGGCCACAAGCTCGGACAATTGAAGTTTCATCTTGGACAAGCCGACAGCTGCCTTCGTCCCCGTCCTCGTCCAAGTAGTCGGCTGCAACCCCGTCGCCAAGCGCAACCAGCGAGCCCAGGCAAGCACAATTCTAAGTCATCCCCGCGAAAGCGTTCCCACCGAAACCAATTAACGGCTAGCCACGCGACTAAAGTACCAAAACATAATGTACCAACAAGCCACGCGATCAAAAATAATTTAAAGATACCATGTACCACCTATAGTATGAGACTGGAATCACGTGATAGCTGGTCACGTATTCCTGCCAAGAACCACGTAATAGATAGTACCGCAACATTTTTGAAAATTACGAGATCACATGACGTTTAGTGTCATGTCACGTGCCCGCCGACCCCTCGATACAGGTGCGTAGCTACACGGCTGCCAAAGTAATTGATAGATATGATTGATATGTGGGGTTTAACGTCCCAAAACCACAATATGATTATGAGAGACACCGTAGTGGATGGCTCCGCAAGTTTTGACCACCCGGGGTTCTTTAACGTGCACCCAAATCTGAGCACACGAGCCTACAACATTTTCGCCTCCATCGGGAATGCAGCCACCGCAGCCGGGATTCGATCCCGCGACCTGCGGGTAAGCAGCCGTGTACCTAAGCCACTAGACCACCGCGGTGGGGCAGGGCTGCCGAAGTGGGCAGCACCATATTGTCAGTAGATGACATTTTCGTGCATAACATCGCATTTTTACAACAGCCTATGAAACATACCGTCTTTAGAATTACTTATTTATGTATTTTTAGTAAACGAACACACCGCCTAATACTTACGTATTTATGTGGCGCCTCAGACATGCTTAATAATATTTTTTTGATCGACGAAATTCACAATCATGACCGCAGTAGAAGACAGTAGAAGACGGCTGGGCGTTCAGCAACTGCTTAAGCTTTGGCAAGATGGCTGAATGATTGATTGATCGATATGTGGGGTTTAACTAACGTCCCAAAACCACCATATGATTATGAGAGACGCCGTAGTGGAGGGCTCCGGAAATTTCGACCACCTGAGGTTCTTTAACGTGCACCCAAATCTGAGTACACGGGCCTACAACATTTCCACCTCCATAAGATGGCTGAATGGTGTGACAGACAGATATACAGGCGGACCAAAAGAACGCAAGCGTCCTCATCCGTTCACTAACCCCGTCTCTTCGTTTCTTACTGCCCGCTAATCGTTTGTTTAGATCACTGTGTATGCGCGGTTTTGGCTGAGACAGTGTTCACGTGGGCTTAATTTGGCCCTCCATTCGTATCTGGCATAGAGAGCTTTCACGTGCGGGCGTCTCTGAAGATGCGCACACATGAAGGCATCTGGTAAGCGTCATTTGCCACACTGATGCAAATGCGAATGCAACCTGAAGGGGGTTAAACCGCAAGTAAGAGAGGTGTGAGACCACTTTGAAAAACTCCCGGTGCAACACATGAAAACAGTCTGTGCCAGTTCCCGTGCTCGAAACAGTTCAAAAAAAAGGCGAAGGAAGTCATGGCTATGAAAGTAGCAACGCTCAAGAAAGTTTCTGCATTCATGTCACACCAAAGAGTCTTTAAAAATCTTGGCGTGGTCTAGGACTAAGGTTGCACGGCGGGCTTGTTGGTTATTCATGTTGTTCGAGGTATAGCGCGTCCAGGCTAGCACGTGGTTGTGACGCGCCATGTTTGGGTATAAGTATTGCTGTTTCTCGGATTAAACCACATTGTTGAAAGTTAGCGCCGTGTATGTGTTCTGTGTTTTCTTCTCTGTCCCGTCCTGGATGCGCTATACCTCGAACTACGTGGTCTAGGAATTGAACCCAGGATCAGTGTCTTTTCGGGGTGTTTGCTATACTGATTCAGCTAACTAGATAGCGAGGAAATGTAAGCGAGGTGCGAATCAGTCAACAACGTGGTACAGGGGGACACAATGTTAAAACCGATTGATTGATCGATATGTGGGGTCTAACGTCCCAAAAGCGCCATATATGATTAGGAGAGACGCTGTAGTGGAGGGCTCCGGAAATTTCGACCACCTGATGTTCTTTAACGTCCACCCAAATCGGAGCACACGATCCTACAGCATTTTTGCCTCCATCGAAAATGCAGCCACCACAGCCGGGATTCGATCCCATGACCTGCGGGTCCGCAGCCGAGTAGCCACTGCACCACCGTGGCGGGGCGATGTTAAAACCGGGTTCGGCGGATTTATGCGAGGTAAATCAAGGCTTATTAAGAGATCATTGCAACCACACTGTGGGCAGACAGAAAGCTTCAACGCGTTGAATTCTAGTTGGCATAAAATATCTACAAGACAACGACAAGTCCGTGATTAAACTCAATAGGACGCAAGGACACAGTCGTGTAGTTATTGTATTTTTAATATTCTAATCACTGGCCTAGACTGGGACGTTGCTCTTTTGTTGTTCTGCTCATCAAGTCACATAACGGTCAGATTACTGTAGCTTTCCTGAAGAGCCTGATGTTCCACTCTCTTGCTCGTTTGTACCAGGATGACGGAGTAAGTGATAATAGACCCACCAATCTGCAAAGCACACAAGTGAAGAGACTGTTACCGTAACCCGGAAATGTGCACACCTAAAATTGCGATTATTGAGACATTATCGAGAGTCTCGTTTGCAGACAAACTCATTACACCTAACCTAATACTAATGTTTTTCATGTACTGCCCATTAATTATGTAGTGTGTAAGAGGAGCAACTTACAGACACAAGCAAAGGAAAGTCCAGTGAGAAGAACTTCGCCCCGCTGAAGGACCATTCTTCTGGTCGGAGAGAAACGAACAGATGGGACACCTGCGAAGTATGAAAATGCACTTTTGTTCAAGCCCTAATTGAAAAATAGTTGAGCACAGGAGAAACTAGATTGTTTTTTAACAATATGGCAAAGACCTGCGTTGAACAGCAATTATTCACATTTGATTCACTTCACATTTGATTTGTAACATATTCGGCTGCGCACAATTGGGATAATCATCGCAAGTAGCGGCCCATGAAGCTTGCTCTGTTTAAAAACAAAGTGAAAACTCAGAGTCGTTTTTTTTGAAATGGGCGCGGTAATTTATTGCATGGAGAGAACATGAAAGCAGCGGAAGTTTGCGTCACATGACGCATAATATATTCCTTCTACAAAGCGCAATACCGGCGTAACGCACCTCACAAACGGCCACTATGCCACATTAAAATGGTAGCTTACACTTACCAGTCTAAATTATTCTTATACTAAAGTTGTCTCGAAAAATTGCCAGTTTATATTAAAAGCAGCAGCATCATCCCGAATCATCAATGAAATCATACAATTGGATAATGTAGCAAAGCTTCCCCATAGGCTGAACAATGTAGTTTGAAAAAAAGAAGAAAATGCAGTGTGGACCCATTTCTGTGTGGTGTGGAAACTCAGTGTTGAAAAACGTGAACTCATTGCGTAAGTCTTGTGCTATGTACATCTGTATAGCCTTGTGTTTGCTACAAAATGTGCGATGTTGACTTTTGTGCAAGAGAAGAGGAGTAGCCGGCGCCACGCATTGGCACCAACCTCTCCTTACACAGATTTGATTTTAAAAAATGAGTGTTAATACTTGTTTGATTTTACATCCCCAAACAACAAAATAATTAGGCAAACATTGACATTGTTGCAAAGGTGACTGCTGTTCGTAACTGATGACGACTTTGATATTAAACTACACGAGCTATAATGTGCCAACGTGAAAAAAAAATGCTTCATCCTTTATCGAAAATTCACAAGGCTAGAACATTCGCACCGTCAATGAATTTGCATCAAAACTTTAATGGGGTTGATGCTGTGTACGTCGGTTCATTCGTTTCTTCTCGGTCAATGACTGCACGTTGTCATGCGTTTCCTCGGTCTCTATCATTGTCTTTCGGCACATTTATTTCTATGGCATGGTTCTGCTTGCGCTGTCTGTATGCCCATTTGCAATTTTGTTGTGTCCACAGTCCTCCGTTTATTTAGCTTTTTTTTTGTCCCTCAGCATCAGCGCACTTCAGCGTCTCCCTGTCTCGTAGGTAACTGTTCTGAGGTAACTAGCAGTGCTCTGTGTCATACTACAGTTGTGCCACTACAAAACGCCGAGGGAAGCGCTGCCATTCACCAAGCTGTACCGCCTCCACTTTTGTCTTTATATTTTTTCGCTCTGAATAAGACCGCAAGCTGCGAAGAATAAACCACCAGGAATGCCCGAGGCTAGAAGTACATGGCTTCGCAACAATGTGCGAGATATTAAATAGAGGCACGGCAAGAAATTGCACAGCCTGGAGATAACGTTTTGGCATAGGGATTCGTTACATCGAAGAGACTTAAAAAAAAAAGAAAAGATGTGGCTGATTCTCTTGTATATAAAAACGATATAACAGAAATGTGAAACGCGTCTTTACAGAGATAGTTGAGCGTTTATTGTGCATTGTTTCAGAAATAGCGACAAATGGCAAAGTCACGTTAGGAACGGCAAGTACCTCTAAAACTGCGGACTGACTGTCGCAGCTCGACACTTGAAACGCGCTGTTCAAACAGGAAGAAAGACGCACGAAACGAGCACACACGGACAAGCGCGGACAACTGTCACAGTTCTTCCTTTGTCGTGTGTCAGCAGCGCGCTCTTTTTGCAAACGTAGACGTTGCAACGTGCGAAGCTGCCTTGGTCCTCTTCAGAATTACGAGTCCAATAAGCGCGCGTGCCAGAGAGACCACGCTCCGTGGAGGCGGCACTACGTGAAAGCGACGACCTTTAGAACGCGCCCAACGCGAGCCTGTCGCGCCATCTAGTCACTGATGACTAAAGCGCACTACAGTTTCGAGGCTATGACGACTGCCAAAAGCCGTACGGTACATATAAATGCCGTTAGCTTATCAGGTGACGCTATGTGGCGTAGTGGTTAGCGCCACGCGCTGAGACTCGAGAGGTTCCTGGTTCGATCCCGCGCAGCAGATGCTTGCCTTCTGGTTATTTATTTGCAATTCTCGGTAGTGTATATGTGAGCGGAGCCGTGGTCGAACCCGGCGTAAAACACCTTTGTGTTAAAATATTCTTATGAAGGGGTGCATGCGTAGAGAAAGAAAAAGGAAAAGAAGGAGCGTGACGTCACGCAGGCTTCGATTGGGAAGCCGTGCCGCTTTGAAGCCAGCATTGTCGACCCAACACAAGACCTTTTGCGCAAAATCACGCCAGCAATGAAACTTGCCGACACTCCGGAGTACGGCACCCCGTTGCTTTTAATCGAAACGCGCTGGTTTGGCGCGAACCGGCCGGCTCACGCAGGTGGTTCAAAGACGGAACTGCACCGAGAGTGCTAAAACCTACCGCAATCTCTGACGTTTCGATTACGTGTTGGGCCGACAAGGTGGGCTTCACTGGTATGACGGAATGATCCCTCCTTTCTTTTTCTTCCTCCATGGATGCATGTGATGGGAAAAGATTATGATAACATTGACACCCCCTTTTTTTGAACACTGTTTCCCGATCCGATGTCTATCGCTGGCCTAAGTGTGCTCCCCTCCTACGTAATGTCTTTCCTCGCGGAAATAAGAAGAGGTTGAGAGCGAAAGACGTGATTCCTGGATGCCCAGATGAACTGTGGCCTCCTCTACGATTTTCATCTGCTAGGTGTTCTTTGTTGTTGTTGCCTAGAAAGTGCGAAATAGACAAGTACCTGACGCAGTTCAGCAGCGGTACACCGGTACAATGACGCCGTCTCCAGAGTATCTTTCAAAGCTAGAACCTTGCGAAAGAAGGAAGGAGAAATGAACATTTGCAGAACTTCATCACTGTGTGACGTCGTTTCAATTCGCGAAGACTTACCTCATCACTCATCGCATGGCTCAGAAGGGCCATGTCGATCAAGTCCAGAGACGAGTAGGTGATGTAGGTGAAGCCCAAAAACATTATATCCCAGGGCATTCCGCTGTCGAAGGTACAGTAGACGGTGACGCATCCGACGACAAGCACAGTGACTGACGACACTACCAAGGAATACTGCCAGGTGTCGTTGAGGAGTTGCCGCAGCTTTCCGATGGAGTGTACGTTTGCTTTCACCCTCTGGAGTTCCGCGACTCCCGTGAGGCCTAGCGGGCTGACCACGGCGCGATTATGCGTTGGCAGAACAGCTCGGAGTGTGGCTTGTTGGTGTCGCACGTAGGCGATGAGAACTTCGCAACAGGGTCTCAGGGTGATCGAGTGAAGCATGTCGTAAAAAAAGAAGACAAAGTTTGCCACAATCGTGGTCACTTTCAGAAGGTCCCTGAAGTGGTTGTCTCCGAACACTGTGGGACTCGTAGTGATATGGGCGGTGGCTACAATGCCCGCGATGCAAGCTGCCAGAATAAAGAACCTGAAATAGCAGGTGACATTTCCTGAAACCATTCAAAGATTTCTATTGACAAAAATTAGGGGACCCTAAAGTTTCACCTTTAGAAGTTGAACGCGATGGCGACATCTTGTTCCCAGTGCGTATTTAAACACTTAGTTCATGAAACCTTTTCAAATTTGCTATGTACCAACTATACGTGGCTTCAAGACAATAGGCGCCGTAGCGTGTGTGCCTTTTGCAGTGAGGTGCGGGCTTTCAACCACGGAGCTATTATGTTAATTACGCCTTCTGACGCCCGTTGGCAATGGACGCTTGTGCCACGAATTATTGCCGCAATACTTCCTGCTGCGTTGTGAAGAATGTATACTGTGCTAGTGTTTTTGTGAAGCATGAAAGCTACTTTTACTACATTTCCATGTGCAGGAAGTTTTTTTCACTGTTCTCACAGGCAGAGGGGTGGCCGTGTGGTAGAACGCCCTCTTGCCATGCAAATGACCCGAGCTTGATCCGCACTCGGAACTAAAAACCCTGGTTCGGTCCCCACTCTGCTGCAGCACTTTTTATAACTTTATTTCATTTTATTTGCTATTCGCATCGTTCACGACTTTTCGGTCACGCATAAGATGATAATTAAATTCGCTCACAACCAACGACGCTGACGCCGACACCAGAATTTCGGCGAAATAAACTCTTTAACGCTGTCACGTTAAAAATAAGTTCCATGGCAAGGGAAAATAAATGAATGAGATGGATATACGCGGTAAGGCTACGGGTAAGTATGTCGGTCTTGATCACTTACACAGGCGAAAGGAAATACGACCTTTCCAGGGGGAAATGCAGTCCTCATGCAGTTTTGAATTCATGGTAATGAGGACTGTTTCTTCTAGCACCTTCGTGCTCGCGCTGCAGCCCTCATTACCATGAGGCTTACATAACCCATGACTAACGGCACACAAGCTGTAAATTGTGCGCAGCCGTTCGTTAGTGGGTTCTATTTAAATGGTGGCAATACTGACTCGTACCCATGACGTCATTTGTGGTTGCGAGACTGTGGCGGACGTGATTGCAAGGATCGGTTTTACTGCAATGGCGAAGCAATGAATGCGATTGCAACCGATTGTCTAACGTAACACGGAGTAAGGCTGGCAGCTAACGTTTTTCCGATCCGATCTCGCGTGACTATACAAAACACAGTTGTAAGAAAATACGGAAGCCCAAGCAAAGGAAAGCGGCAATCGTCCAGACTCTTCACCTTTAGAACACAGCCCGTGGAAAGGTGCATGAAGCATTTGCTCAAGCCTGCCGAAATGGCACTCGAGAGGCTGCTCGAGTGACGCAGCCTCTTAGCCCCCTCGGATGTCCTTTCATGCTCTTTCAAGCTGGGCGAGGTCTTTTCTCTATGCTTGAGCAGCAACCCATGGCAGACCTCGCATGCGGGATGTTATCACATGCGCCCTCTGTGTGACCAAGATGGATCCGCTTGTTTCATATATGCGTCAGCAGCGTTCGTCAGCCCTGCTCGTGATCCTTTACCCGAGGGTGGACCATAGGATGCTCTTGGTGGCGCAAGCAATTTTGACTTTACACAGAACAGGGTGGTGACACCGACGGCCAGACCTCGTCGACAGTGTCCATATATTTGCTATCGCAATCAATAGTCACTATCATTTCCAAGCGTAGTCCGGGTCGTGTATAAGCTTTGGTGAAGATTAGTGCTGTCAGTATAGTTAGCCAGCGAATGGTCGACAACCTTTAGTGAGAATAGGGGGGACTGAGCACATTGCCTGGAAAGATGCCCAAGTTGATGGTGATCTATAAATTAAGCTAATAACCAACTCCAATAAATTACATATTTGACTATAAGTTTCCTAGTTGGGAATAATTGTGGTGAAGGGTGGTGAAGGGCATATGCCTGCCACGAAAGAAAAAATAAGCAATACAAACATCTGTGGAGAAGGCGTCGTTACGATAACCGACAGGTTGCCCATTATACTTTGAAATAACTTTTTTTTGCGATCGGTGTACGATGTCTTTACTACGAGGCTACGGTTATTAGTGCAAGTAATTGTGCGGTGTTAAGCACATCGGGGCGTTGTGCAACTCTCGATTCCCCCCCCCCCCCAACCTCCTGTCGCGGAGGGTACACTGTGCTTGAAGAATTGAACATGCTCTTATTAAACCTGGTCACGATGTTGAGGTGCCTAATGTCTTACGTTAGAGATCACATGCTTTATGCGTGATTAATTTCTGTTAATGACATTTCGCTTGGTACGTTTGTAGAAAAAAAACTGACCCCAAAAAGAGCTCATAGGTGAGATCTTTCGTTCGCGACGTACTAAAATATTAATCTGATTGCCGGAGATAAGTACTGAATAATAAAAACATCAATGCTATATTTCGTAACGTAATGAAGTCACATGAACGAAATGTACGCTGCACGTCTCATACAATATGAATTCGTTTCCTTTATCAGTCTTCTGTAGATGCCTTGACTCTAATAAATGGTATAACTGGTTAACCTTTAGGTGGCATAGCTATTGAACTATCAAGGCTCAATTTTATTCATAAGCGATTGAAACTTAGCGTACCTAGGCTTTCTGGGTGTTGTATGAAAACAAGCTGACCAGTTTCTCAGCACGTGTGCAGTTTCCTCTGGTTGTAAGCAAACTTGATGTACAAGCGGTAATCTAAAGTTTCCGGGTCACGCGGCCACAGGACGACATAGGATAATGTGCGAACTTTTCATCACCCCTGTAGATAACCCAGTAAACCGTATTTGCAAGGAATTCCCAATCACATTCTGGTCACCAAAAGCGAATTCAATAAGACGACGGAAGCTAGATTTTATCCGACAGTTTCTTAGAAAAGATTAGCATTAAGGAGCTATTCCTGAAAGTGTATTATCACGGTTTCAAACTTTTCTGTTTAAAAACTCCATGCTGTGTGCACCAAGACTATCCTTCTGTGGTTGGATGAGTTTTACTCGGAATGTTAGAATTAGTAACTTGCAAATATATACAGATCGACACCTGAGAATGCGTACCTCAGGGCATAGGAGATCCATGAACGGTAACGATGCCTTTCAAGCCGAAAGGACGTTTCCAACTCGTGCTTGTAGGCTCTCTTAAAGAACTCCTTCATCTTACCGCACCCGAAGATTGCACTGCAGACGTTGACCGCAACTTTTGACGACGCAGCTAAAGGGACAACGAGGTACAGAGCCTTCGTGAAATTTCGGGTCTCTGTCGACGTAGGGTTCACTGAATTGGCGACAAAGTCGAAGAGTAACCATCCGAAAAAGGACAGGAAAGCTACGGAGTACAACGTGTACCAAGACTTCCACGTGACAACCATTTCGTCTACATCGGCTGCCTGAATGTTCCTGACGAAAAACACCCCCGCTGCTTTACACAGCCAACCATATGCCCGGAAGTTCCTCGCCATTGTGCTGGCCATGGCGATGCCTGCATAAACAGGGTCCTCAACTCTGTCGTGCGGAATCACTTTTCGTTGGCTTCATGTCTGTAAAAGAAACAGTATCATGAGTGGTCCAAGATAACCGAAAGAAGGAGCTGTAAGCAAAGTATGTCAAAAATAGACGAGAAACAGTTATAGTTTTTCATGAGAGGTAATCGGATTCTGAAGGCGTATAGCTTCACATGATATCCTACGAAAAGTTGTGGGTGTGGCGCTGATTTTCTTAGTGTCTCTGATTTCAGAGAAAGTGTAACCAGTTTTGAAGGGGAACTTGCTTTCACCTTTTCTAATCGTCTCATGAATATTTTAGTATATAAATAATGATACTAATACATTTGCCATTGCCAGATTCAATCCCGAAAAAAAAACTAGAAATAGTTTCGATGATGTTCTTTGGAAAGGCCGCAGATAATTTCTCAACAAGTCTTGCCCGAAAAGGGTACTTCAAAGACTCTCATAAAATTGTGATGTTGTTGTCCTTCTGCTAATTCAAACTCCCTTTTATTATATTTCAACATGTTTGATGTTATAACTTTGCACTGCGATCTAAGCAGATATGATAATACGTTATGATATGAGCAGTACTGGAAAAATCAGGTGGAATTAAATCTCACCAGATATACTAAATATTGCGGCCATTGCCCCCAACGTCTACGTGAGATTTATCTCTACAGTTGAAAACGGTGGAGAGTTCCAAGGCGCATTGTTTCGGCTCTTTCGCTCACGGGGCTCTCCCCTGGCCATCAGAACACCGAAAGAAGCGCAAACACCCGCGCCTCAGTGCCTCTCCGAACACCAAGCAGCCTTCTAAAAAACGCGCTGTTGGCTCAAAGATTCGAAAGGCGAACGAAATCACCAGCCCATTATAAGCTTAGTGGGGATGTGATCGACTGGTGTCGAATGCAAATAAACACCCATCCCAAACATACGTAGATTTCACAATATTTGCCGAAAAGACAGAGTGACAAACGTCTGTGTTGCTACTCCACCCCTATGCTCGAGCACATAACCTACCTACCTGCGCACACAGCATCCGCCAGACAGTGTCACCGATTTCGTAAATTGGCAGTGAGAAGCAAGACTCTTATAACCTGCCTTGTGAGGCCCTTTGGTGACCCTTTTTCAGGACAGACAAGCCGTGATAGACAGTCGGGTCCTGGACAAGGGTCTCCACCCACTGTAGCCTCATCTTTATTAAAGTTGTGTTTTCCTTTCGACACCACAAACACGAAGGGTATGGTTCGGTACGTATACCTGAAGGGCCTCGTATTTCAGCAGAGAATTATTAACGTTCTTGGGGAGGCAGCAAGGGGAAGTAAACACCGCGACCTCTTCCGTCGTTGTGCCTTTCCTCTCTCTCCCTTTCTTTTCCCTCTCTCGTTCTGCTGTAGCGTTTTGCGGAGCGGAACCCGCATGACGCGTTCGGATATAAAGTCGATAAGGGTGCGTGAAAACACATGCTGCTTAAGCCTAAGCGAAAGTCTCTTTATGCAACGCGGGTCAGGAGATAGATGTCATTGTTGATGATGGAACGAAAAAAGTGTTCTCTGTGTCACTTTTTTTGATGCCGACGAAGATATGTTAACCTGCCGGAGGAGATCTATGGGAGGGGAGGAGGCGAGAAAGGGGAAACGAAGGAATGGGGAATTCGAAGGACATTAGGTGCAGCATTTAGGTACATCCGCCATTTCACCTGGTGCACCCTCAGCACTTGTGTTGAGACGCGAAATTGCGCAGTGGGGATGTACGAAGGGACAACGCTACACAGGCTAGTCAAGGAGGTGCTTCGCATCTAAAATACAAACATGCGAAGTCCGATTATTCATAAGCCGTAGGTTCTTCTCGTCACCTTTGATAAGGACAAGGTCCCTCCACCACTGTCACTTACTTATTTAGTTCCTTATTGGGATCGCTTCATGGTGTGTGCTCTGTCACCCTTCTGCTTACATTAAGTAGCATGGGTACGGACTTAGTCACCGCTTTTCGAGACGGCGGCCTTCTCTGGTGCTCGCAGTGACTGCGAGCACAATAGAAGTCATAAAAAGACTTCGTGTGCTGCCTACATATGCGTGTTACCGAATACAATCTTGTGTGTCACGCGAGGAGGTCTTGCTTGGCCAATTTGGTTGATTCCTTATTTACCTCTGGCAAAGACTTCGTGTATGGAGTAAACACACTTCGATCAAGAAAAGTGCACAGATCGCACTAACGGCGCAGAGCTATCTGCGGAGCTAGCATCCGACCTAGCTAAGCTTTGCTAGTAATGTCAGACTTTTGCTGGAAATGGTAAGTTGCCGCGAGTAGTACTAAGTGTGGCAACACTTGGCCATGTTACATGAGCGACATGGTCACGTGATTGATTAACTCGATGTTGCGTGGATTTTCAGAACGTAATATCATAGCTTCTGTATTCAATGTGGGACCGATCGGCGCACGTGTTGTCGGAGCGACGAAAAAGTTGAAGAGGGTGGAGCGACAGCGTACAATTTCGGGATGATGAGAACACCTGTTCACACTACCCTGCGCAGCCGAAAGCTTAAGAGCGAAATCACGCAGCGTTGTAGGCTTAGCAGAGCAAGTCAACCTTCAGCACACTCGTCTTTGAACAAAAGACAGGTGGTGGCGGAGCACCTAGCTCAAACGAGTGTCGGCGGTAACGCGTCACAAGTAACGCCATTACCGGTAATGCGTAACTTTTTTTGGTAACTTCGCAACGTACTCGTTACGATTTAGGAACTGTAACGGGTAACGTACTTACGTTATAATATTTTCAGTAACGTGTCGTGTCACGCTGCTCGTTACTTTTTGTATTTACTTTACATCTTGTAGTTGCCATTTTCCCAGAGGTCTCACCGCTGAATTTGTTTTTTGTTTTTTGTCTCCGCATCGTACAGCTTCTCACTGCAGGCTTTGACAAATCAAGCGAGTGTGGAACCACTTTTTGTTTGTAGAAATTGCGGATAGCGATTCCTGAAACGCTACGTCTGACTCTTTGTGGGGAGTTCTGGGCCATCGCCACACAAAGTGTGAAGAGAGCCGCGGAAACCACCATGACAAACTGTAGAAACATGCTGCACGAAGGGAAAGCGCATGTGTCTTTTTGAACCCAATCCTCTAAGAGCCTGTTAATGCTTACCGTATGAATGAATAAATAATAAGTAAAGAAAACATGCTTTCATGGATTGGATTGTATAGCAGGTGGATTGCTGGCCCCTGCGCCTTTTGTGCACAAGTCACGGGCCGCACGAAGGGAAAGCGTATTGGTTGGTTTACTCCATACCATGGGCAGACTATCCCACTTCGTATGTAGGCAAAGTGAATAACTTCGAGAGCCTGCGGCAACATGAAACCGACGTATGCAAGATATTGTGACAAAGAAGTACACTTTCTGAGCCCAGCGTGGTGAATGACCACCGCATCAAATTATACAAGTTCGGCATGGTAGACTCAGTGCCCAATTTATAGGCGGCTCCTTGTAAGATCCTGGCCCATCCAGGAAACAGCCGGTAACTTAACCGGTGTGTCATTGCACTACCAATTGAGCCTGCCTAAGCGGAGTTCTGCACATGGTGGACCTTAGGCGTGACCACATGGCAGGAAGAAAACCTTTAAAGAGAATTCCAATGAGGTGTGAAACGTCGATTTTTTTTTGTGAAGAAAAAAAACTTTTAATTTTATTCTCGCTACCTTAGTTGACTAGGTTTCTCACTACCCTCTGCTTCAAATAAAGCCCATTATTACCGCGGTCCCTAGAACACTACGGCTAACATCAATTACAAGCAGCTGCACGGCCGACATGAACAGTTAGTCTGCTAACGGTGGTTATCGCAAAACAAGTGCTAGGCAGAATTTTTAGGGCCGAAGCTCCTTAAGGCGTGGGTCGGTCGTCACCTGTATGTATGCATGTATGTAATAACGCCCTCACTGCATATCCACGGAGAGAACGATGATGAGTGGGGCGAAGTTTCGGAAGGTTTTATTGGCAAACCGTGAATCATCCGCTGGCCACGTCCATCTATCGTCTGTCTGTCTGTCTGACGACTATTAAAGTGGGAGTGTTGACCAATGTTTGTGAAGTTGCAAGCCCTGGTTACATACTTATACATGCCGGGGAACGTTATAATTTATTTGCCACTTTATTATTAATTAATTATATCAATCTTTATTCTAACGCCGACATGGTTAACTACAGTAATACAGGTGACAAAAAACACGAAGTGGCTGACCTCGACTTAATATTAGTATTTACAAGATAAAAACCAAATGTGACACTTCTTCAACATTGACGCGACAACGAATGCTGTCTGTTCTTGCTTTTATTTCTTTCTGTCATAACGATCGCTGGCGCAAGTTTACCAGGATTCTCCTCTGGTGATCTTGAAGTCACATTGCGCTCAGCTTGTTACCGGTCTTGTGAGGCAGTTGATGATGTTCAACATCATCGCTCGTTTGCACCAGTATGACGGAGTAAGTGATGACAGATCCAGCAATCTGAAAGGCAATTAATTGTATTAAGAAAGCTGTTATTACTGGCTGGGAGTAATATCCTGAAAACGCGTAAAAATAAAATTACTCGTATGGCAGATTCAAGTGATGAACGGCCCACTGAATGTACTTTCAACGTGTGTGGTTATATATTTGCAAATATGTACTTAGGACGCAAACTTAGAGGGCTGCTACCGAATGCAAGAAAAAAAAAGGAGAGAGATGTAAATCGTTGGCCAGGAAATATCTCTGGAAGTAGCGTCTTGACTCTAATGAACTTGTCCTCGTCATGACAAGTCAACTAGTCGGAATGTTGTCTCCGCTAAAATTCTGTGCTCAAATGTTCCTGAGCCTTTCAAGCTTCCATGTTCCTTCGAACTTCGCTCATCTCCTAAAAAGATATATAAACCTTCTTGCTGCAGTTCTGATAGTTCTGCCAATGTACATTTAATGGCGTTTACATGTCAATCTGTCCGTGTAGGGGACAGAAAATAGAAAGTTCGTTGGAACAAAAAAATTGAAGAGAAAATGTAATAAGAAAAACAAAACTTCAGCAACGATCACGACACTACCTAATAGGAATTGTGAGCGCACCTTGGTGTTGGAACAAGGGCCGCTGTACTTGAAGTTTTGCTGCTCCCCAAGGCATCGGCTACGCCATAAATATTGATTTTTGTGATAGTACCTAGTAGAACACTATCCGTCTTTCTGTGGATAATTGAGGTACCCATTACGCATCTGTATGGTATTACGCGAACTCTCTCGATACCGCATGTGGCTGCTGACGATGAATTATGGAAGGTCACAATGCATTTGAAGGGAAGCAATAAATTACATACTCGTTACACATCTACCGTTGCGTGTTGATTGGATCTTTATTTCACTCTTCTACCCCACTATACCACTTAGGTTAACGCAATTCCTTACCATACCCTTCCAACGGATTATCACGATATTTTAGAAGTGAGAGCTAGAAGCGCATTCTGAGGACGGACTTACCGACACTAGCAGAGGCAAGTCCAGTGTGAAGAAGTTGCCTCCTTTCAGTGACATATCCTCAGGTTGAATAGAGATGTAGAGATGGGCAACCTGAAAAGATTGAAGCTAGTAATAGATGGCGTTTTGCATGCCAAAATGTTGATGAGACTGAGAAGCACGCCGTGGTGGAGAGCACTGGAATTTGCGAACATCTAGTGTCGTTTAACGCGCACTGACATAGCAAAACTGTAGCGGCCTCTAGCATTTTATTTCCGTTGAAACAAGACCGCCACGGCCATGTTTACCCCCGCGATTTTCGGGTCGGCAGCTGAGTGTGTCTGACGGATTTTTAAGTGAAAATAAAAGTGGGCCCCATAAATTTCTCTCAGACGGAGGACACCTCAACAGTAGCTCACGAGGGGTGGGGGTAAAGGAGGGATTAAAAGGATAGGATTAAAAGCTAAAGAGATAGAGAAAGAGAGAGGAAGGAGAGAGCGAGGCGCAGAGAAAGCAAAAGACAGAAAACGACGGAAGTAAAGAGGAGATAGGAAAGATGGACACGGTCGCAGGAGTCCGAGGACGGGGCACCACTCGGCGAGAGCTCTTGTCGGCGTCAGGAGATGGCGTAGGGCGAGCCCAGTCGGCCAGAGCTGTGCTGTCGTCGAAGATCGCGGGTGAACAACTGGTCGGCACGAAATCCAGTGAGCTAACCACTATACCATCACGGAAGAGAAAAATTCTACGAATAATAAAATATTCTGATCTATTAACAGCGTAGTAAAAACACCTATTCGGCTGCGTGAAACAAAAAAAATGGCGACGACCTAAAGTACGATGCGAGGCCCAAACGTTAAAAGCTCCTTGCATTTGATATATATGCAGAGAGAGAGAGCGAGAAAGACAGAAAAATTCTTTAATGCAGGCCGGAAGGATAGCCCTTTTTGGGTGGAGCCGTTAGTTCAGGGCACAGGATCAGGGCCCCATTGGTTTGTGCCACGCCACGTGCCCGGTGGGTAAGCCCATGCTGTTCTTGCGGCTCTAAGCTGGTCAACACAGTCTTCCAGGAGAAATGTGAGAGTGAAGTAATAGGGCGGTAGCCAGGTGGTTGTGTACATTTGCAGTTGAAGTGGTACGCCGTGGGCTTTGCTCCACAATAGGGGCAGTATGAAGGATATTGTGTGGTGTGGAAGAGATGAAGGATGTAGAGGCAGGGGTATGAAGTAATGTGAAGCTGCCGCCAGTCAACCATTACCTCTCGCTTGAGGTATTTGCGCGGTGGCGAGAAGTGCATAGGCTTTGTCAGTAAAACTGTAGCGTGTCAGTGTACTTTAATGCTTCGTTCGGTACGTCATCTGGGTTGGACAGTTCTTTCGATGGCACCTTGTTTGCAAGCTCTCAAGCTACCGCATTAGCGCGTTCCTTGCCATGGAAAGAGCCGGCCCAGGTGTCCTGACGATAGGCACCCTGTGTAACAAATGGGATGTACGGATGTCAGGATACGGTGGTTGTAGGATGTTACCATTTCTTTCTGGATATTCCGAGTGGCAGTTTGTGAATCAGTGACCACAGTGATGGGTTCGTCCAGTGCTGGTATTTGTGAATCGTGTACAATATAGGGAGGGCGATAGCAGCTTCCTGTCGCTGTCCACGGTTTCAAGCGTAGCCGATACCGTTACAGAATCGGTATTGTCCACTAGGACGAGACACATGGTCCGTTTCTGTTCATAACCTGCCATGTGTCTGGTGCGTCAGATGTACCATCACCTACGACTCGCAGTAAAGCTTGAACTCTTCCCCGTCTCCCGTCTTTAAGTCCATCGGTGTGCATATTGCGGGGGGGGGGGGGGGGGCTGCTTGAATGTTTCTCCTGATTTATAGTGAAAGATGTTTCGGTTCTTGTTGCGCTTTGTTGGGCACGTGGTGTCCCAGCCGAGCTAGAATGAGAAAACCCTGTTTCGTCCGCTGGAGGCGTTCAGTTTGGCTGTTACGATGTCCTTCAATTAGTTCATGTATGTTGCTGTGAACCCCAAATCGTAGAAGGAGCTGCCTTGAAGCGTAATTGAGCAGACCTACACCAGCCTTTACTTCCTTGTGGAGAAGGATGTCTATTCGTTTTGCCTCGGTTTGAGTCAGGTTGTGATACGGGAGGTGGTAGGTCAGTCTGCGTAGTGTTATCATAGAAAATATGCTTTAATTTTTCGCTTTATTGTGAAACACTACTGATCGCCCCGCCGCGGTGGTCTAGTGGATAAGGTACTCGGCTGCTGACCCGCAGGTCGCGGGGTTGAATCCCAGGTGCGTAAACAAAAATGCTGTAGGCCCGTGTGCTGAGATTCGGGCACATGTACACGTTATCGAAATTTCTGGAGCCCTCCACAACAGCGTCTCTCATAATCGTATGGTGGTTTTGTGACATTGAACACCACTTATAAATTAAGCAATGCTAATCATGCAAGACAACCAGATTACATGGCAACTTAGATGGAGTCACCAATAAGCTTTATAGCGCGGAAATTGTTCTGTTTATTACGGAGTCATATTCATAAATATAAATGGTTTTGCTCAAGTTCGCCTGATAGACGGTCATTCCAAGCCATCTATAATTCATGTTTTTTGACGTGACACTAGGACGACTGAAGTGCCGCAGCATAGATGCAACAATATATACTATAAAAAATGAAGCATAATGTATTCCCTGTAACAAACATGGCGAGATGACCTAATAATGACAACCTCGGGATTTATTTCTGCATAAAGAGTGTAGCAAGCTAAATGTATGTTTATTTATAATGAAGGCCAATCAAAAGATGTGCCACAATTTCCACAAGGGCCCTTGTCATACCGAGATGGCTGTAAAGGTCACAAATAGGCGAACTGGTGAACTCTTTGTCACTGAGCAACGAGTCCATTCGGTACAAAAGGACGCGGTAAAACTTGAAGGGTGCTGACACGTAGATTTTGAGCTTTTTTTGCGTTTAATGAAAAGCCGAGCCCTCAAGAGACCATAAAACGTACTAGTGAACATAGCTGCAGGTTGGAAAAGTAATTACAGTATGAATTTGAACTGTTTTCGGTTCCTATTGTACCTTGACGCCACAAGCTTCTCGTCATGTGCTTGCACAAGATATGACGTTTCCGTTGCCGCTCCACCACGCACTGCTGACGCACAAGCAGCCATTTGGAATGTTTTGGTGACGCACAGCGTGCATTTTGAAGGTTTTGGTACCTGGCGTCATCGCGACCAACCAGAATGCTGCGTGACGTCACCAGGATTTGCACTGTAGTTTGTCGTCGAGCTAGTACCAATGTCGGTAGGTGCTCCATGGGGAAATTGACGTTAGTATCAAAACAAAAATATCTTACTAAGATTTCCTGAGCTTTACACGTGCTGGGAGACGCCTATGTATACAGTGAATTTTTATGCCTGAGCAAATTAACCTCCCAAAAATAGTGCCAGTACCCGTTTATTAATTACCTGCCCATATAAACACTTAGTCCAGCTATTTTAACTAGATTGACCTATTTGTTCTTTTGCAGCTTCTTAGTGTCTAAGGTCCGATTTTTTTAGGCTTCTACAGGCGTGTTTGTAAGGCATCAACTCTGCCAAAAATTATAGCTTGGAAAGTAGAAAAGCACCTTCTATGTCTTTAATCAGTCTGCAGTGAAGTGATGTACAAACTACGCGTCTGCGGAACCTTATGTCCATTTTGTTCATTATGAGGCTGATGATGAAGAATTACTGCCGAGTCATTTCTAATGGGTGGGAAGCTTCGGAAGAACCACCATGCAGTCAAGTGATTCCCATAGCATGATGCAAGGCGTTATTTCGCTCCTCTACCACGCCAAAATGGATTTCTTTGCATAACTTATTACCTGCCATTACAGCAGTACAGAATCTTTCTGCAAAAAACTATTGTTGATTGCAAGTACCAGTATTTATGACTGCCACGCACGGTGTCTTGGTTTGAATGCTGCTCGAAATGTTTTTTTTTTCATTGTGTGCAACATCTGTAGCAGCAATAGAGAACTACGCCACCAATACTAGCTATGGCTATCTTATAACAGCTTCCTCTGTAAGAAGACAAATTCCCCTGTTGAAATGTTGATTTTCATTGGCCACTCATTGTAGATACACAGGACAATGCGACTTAAGCAAGTACCTGACGCAGTTCAGCAGCAGAACTTTGATGCATGGAAGCCCGCTCCAGAGTGGCCTTCAACGCCCGAACCTCGTGAAAAAATAAGACACGTATATTAAACTCCGAATAAAGTTATCATCACTGAACGTTGCCGTCTCAGTACCAAAACGCTTACCTCATCAGTCATTGCGTGACTTAGACGGGCCACGTCGATAAAGTCTAAAGCTGAGTAGACAAAGTACGACAAGCTCAAGAGGATTTGATTCAGGGGCATTCCATTGTCGAAGGTACAGTAGACGGTGATGCATCCCACGATAAGCAAAGCGCCAGATGACACTGCTAGAGAGTACTGCCAGACATCATTGAGCAGTTGCCGCAGCTTTCCGATGAAGCGTAGGTTTGCCTTCACCCTTTGAAGTTCCGCAACCCCCGTCACGCCCAGTGGTCTCACGACAGCATGGCCAACCGTGGGCAGTACGGCCCGGATTATGGCGTGCTGGTGTCTTACATAGGCGATCAGGACATGGCAGCAGGGTCTCAGGCTGATCGAATAGAGCACGTCATAGAAGAAGAAAAGAAATGTTCCGATAATTGTGACGACCCTCAGGAGGTCCAGGTAGTAGCTATTTCCGAACTCTGCTGTGTTCATGATCATATGGGCGATTACGACTATGTTGACAGTGAAGGCAACCCCCATAAAGAACCTGTAAAAGAGAGGTGCTTGAAAGCATTCCGTGATTGCTTGAAACACATATGTTAAAAGCAGTACTTAGCTTGACATGTGCGGTACTAAATGTGAATGAATGAAAGTGAGAGGGGGGAAAATTCACAGCTTTGCCGCAAAGGCGAAGCAATGAATGCGATAGTGATAAATTGAAAGGTCACGCACCGAATAGAAAGTAGTTCCAAACGTGACTTAATTGTATTTCTCACGCACAAATGAGGCACGAAACGTACTCGCATGTACAGATGAATGCGAAAAAAATTGGGGGACCCTTAAGATTCGCTTTAAAGAGTTGAACTTGATAGCGAAATCTGGCCCTTGGTGCGGCGCCCTTCAACCGCTAAGTGCATATTTATTATTATTATGTTTATTCACACACACACATACACACACACACACACACACACACACACACACACACACACACACACCACACACACACACACACACACACACACACACACACACACACACACACACACACACACACACACACACACACACACACACACACACACACACACACACACACACACACACACACACACACACACACCACACACACACACACACACACACACACACACACACACACACACACACACACACACACACACACACACATATGCGCGCGCGAATAGTAAATACAGGTGATTGATCTAAAGCAAGAGTCACATGGCCTCCAAGACACACGCTGCGCGCTCACCATCTAGGAGGCCATACAGAGTCTCACAGATGGCAGCACATTAGCGTTTGCTGTTTTCTTGGTCAACGCCTCTGTAAAGGCGTGACATGGTTCCTGCTAGATGGACATAGTTGTCAATTTTCAGAGCTGTTTTAAAGTTCCTGTGTGATTTTAGCGACGACAGCTGCACTATCCCGACCTTTTTCTACGTAGTTTGATGGCCTCCCTAATGCGCCTACAAATCGCCGAATGGGCTCGTTTTCGTCGTCAGCACCTGTAGAACAAAATGTGTTAAGAATGTTCCTTCCACTACGTAGCATTTGCGCAGTGTTGTTTCTCAGAACTCAGCTGGAAGTAACGTCATGGCTACTGTGGTAGGACACCTGCTTGCCACGTGAATGGCCTGGGTTCGATCCTCAATGGACCGAAATTTTTTTCTTTATTTCATTGGCTTTCTTGATCTTTCGCTGAAGGACGATTTTTTGCTCACAACCAACGGTGCCGACGCCGACGGCGGAATTTAAGCGACACCATTCCTCTAAGGCTACCGCGTTAATAATTAGCGCCTCAGTTGTTACTTCGGTGTGTCTCAAAAGCGCACCCTTTTCACAAACAGAGACTGTGCAACGATTGCAGTGACCTTTGTGCGCCCGGTGATTGCAACAGACACGTTCTAGTAAAAGACCAACGAGATAAGGGCGCGTGAGCGAGCATCCACCTTCTCCACTTTGCGGGCAAAGTCACGTGGGAGAGGAGAACGCGCGCCACCGCGCGCTCATTGCGCCATCTTGCTGGTGATGCTGAAAACGCGATAGTTCGCCCCCCTCCCGAGACGCGCGCCATCTTGTTGGTATTTCTAAAAACACGATAGTCCCCCAAGATGCCCATCACCAGCGATAAGTGGTAGATATTGCCACGTTTCTTTCCTCAAGTTTTGTTATCACCCCCGTTACAACACGTTCAGCGCAAACCGCGCTTACAATGTTCGAAAAGCTTTGAGCCTTTTCCAAAATGTGGCAATGTCACGTTCCTTTTCTCAAGTTTTGTTATCTGGAGGCGGAAATGCTGTAGGCCCGTGTGCTAAAATTTGGGTGCACATTAAAGAACCCCAGGTGGTCGAAATTGCCGGAACCCTCCACTACAGCGTCTCAGCATAACCACACGATGATTTTGGGACGTTAAACCCCACATATCAATCAATCAATCAATCAATCAAGTTTTGCTATCACCCTCGTTACACTAGGTTTAACGCAAACCACACTTACGATGTTCGAAAAAGCTTCGAGGCTGTAGTAAATTCTTTTGTCAAGATTACGCCCACTTCGTGAAAATTACAGATTATTCTGGAACCTACAGCGCCGCTAGCGATAGCGCTATACATTCCATGGCAAGTGTATAAATGCCGACGCGCTTCGCCGCATCTCAGTTGACCGGTGGCCGACGCTCTGCTAGCCACTTATCAGTGTCAGTGCCTTGCTGTACTGATTTTCCTTTTACGTGGCCTCAAGTTAGGCCCGACTAAACTGTTTATTATCCAACCATCCAGTCTCCTGCCTACAGCCACGTCACGACCCCATGACAATATAAATATAGCTTACCGTTTAAGCGCTGAAGGGCGAGCTCCTCGGTGCCTCAGTGGTTAACGTCTCGCACTCGCGTTTTATAGGTCCAACGTTCGATTCCGTGCGCCGGAGTCTTTTTCAGGATTTTTTTGCCTTTTCTTTATATATATATATTTACGGTGAGTGATAGCGTCGCTCACGTCGACGAAGATGCAGGCGGCAGAATCGAACGGAGAATGTCCATGTAATTGCTATCGCAATAATATAAAGTGAACGTGCGAGGCCACGGATGTATGAATTCTGATTTCAGGTTGTATTAAAATGAGCAGGTGCTGGCTGACGTCTCGGTAGGTAGACCTGTGCCTGTCAAAGGCATCTTTTCATCCATGATGCGTTAACTTTGAAGGCGTGCGTTGTCTTGTGATGAGTGGGTATATGTGAACAGTCATGCTAGTTTTGCTGACATCTAATCACAACCACGTGCGCCTACGTCTCTGCACTTTGATGATGTGACTAGTGGTGGGGACGATGACTTACGTCTCAGGGGGTTTAAATCAATCACTGATAACACATTTAAGACAGTGTGATGGCTGGCGTGGCTATATGCTTCTTCCTCTTTGTACGACATCTGTTCAGGTGACTCATCGACCGGTATGACATCATTTTATTCACTTCTTTTTGCGAAGAGGTTTTAAGCATTGGCGTAGCTCTGTGCTTATCTGTCAGGCAGAAAACTGAGCTTTCATTTTATAACTTAAACGCTCAATTTTCATTTCTGATGGTCTGCGAAGTGACTTGAGTACTAGGCATTGTCTCGCGAGGCTTTTGCTTGAAGGAGGTTTTCAGCCTAATAAAGTTAGATCTAAAAGCTTAACATCATGTTTTCACTTAAAAAATTGTTATATGAAGCACGAAGTAATATATTGCAGCCTTTTAGGACTAGTTACAGCGTAAAGAGGTCTCAAAGTAAATGGAAAGGCATACCTCAGGACGTAGGAGATGTGGGAACGATACCGGTACCTCTGCCGCCAGAACGACGTTTCCACTTCATGCTTGAAGGCATTCCTTAAGAACTCCTTCATCTTGTCTGATCCGAGGATTGCGCTGAATATGTTCACCAGGACTTTTGACGACATGGCTAAGGGAACGATGAGAAAGAGGACCTTCGTGAAGGTTCGAGGCTTCGTTGACAGCTCCATCATTTTGGTGGCGACAAACTCGACGTTAGTCGCTGCCAGAGTGGACAGGCAGGCGACGGAGTACAGGGTGTACCAGGACTTCCAGGTAACTTCCATTTCGTCTACGTCGGCTGCCTGAATGTTCCTAATGAAGAACACCCCGGCGGCACGACACAGCCAACCACACACTCGGAAGTTCTCGGCCATAGCACTGGCCATGTCAGTGACGCGAGGCTGACCTTCAGCCTTACTGTGCGAAATGGAGTTTTGCTGGTGTTCAGCCTGCAAAACAAAAGAACAGTACGGAACTATGTGTCATGTCCTCATAGGCATGAACAAAAGGAAGAGGGGTGTCAACAGGGAAGGCTTTTTCTCCCCCTCTTCCATTCTTATAATCTAAAAGCATGTCAAGTCAGCAGCTACATCTTTTTTAAGTCACCGTCACCGAGTGACCACCCGGAATGGCCTTGGTGCTGGGTCTAAACCCTGGACCAGGACGAATTTTCCGGTCAACTAAGAGGCCTTTCTTTTTTAGAAATCTGTACGTATTTATTTGTGGCTTCGTGCTACAATGGGTGGTTGTGTTCTTTCCCTTTCTCAATGATCAACAGTGTGATGGTTCATTAGGACAAGCCCAAACATTGGATATATAGCGCGTACTCGACACGGGGCAGGCCAAAGAGCACCTATGCAAACGACAAATATTTCTCAAGTGAACTCGTCCTGTGCATAATCGTTTCTTGTCCTCGTGGTTGTTGGCAGGCTGGTGCAAAAAGGACCACTTGCCTTCCTCTTACTTCACTAGCACTTGCGCTCACCCAAGCTACATCACTGCTCACCCCCAGCCGCAATGCTAATGATTTGAATCCCCCCAAGGGAAAATCAATCTTGTCAGCGACCATGCTTGTTCGGAGTCCAAAGCGCGATATCCGCTTTTCAAGGCTCTGAACTAAATAGCCCAGCAAGGAATTCTTTCGGTGTAGTATGAAACAAGTTACGCAGAATTCAAGCTCACCTGATATATATATTTTTTCCGGACGCTGTTCCCAGCTTCTCTGTCAGAAGTGTCAGAAAGTTACGGCCACGTACGTAAACGTTGGGCAGTTCCAAGCCACATCGTTATGCCTGGGCCGCCTTCACGAATGTATCCTAACCACCAGGCTGCTGCAAACAGTGCAGTGCACCGGCTCTTCTCCTTACTCGTAAGCGGTCGATGGTTCCGATCGTATGCCTCGGGGGCTTCGTAATTCAGGCGCGAATTATTAACGCTCATGGAACGGAGCAAACGGAGGTAAACACCGTGATCTCGTCCAACGTGGTGCTTTTCTCTGTATTCGAAGCCTGCGGCACTGTACCGTAATAACATATTTAGCGGATCGATACACCGTCGTTAGCGGCTAGCCAAAACACATGTTGCAAAGCCTAGCTAGAAGAATAGGCTGTCCTATGCCATATAGATCAACCGACACGTAGCCTTGTCAATGATTAAAGATATCGATGAGCTCTTTTCCCGCAAAACAAATAGATGTATACACCACTGGCTGCGGTAAAAGACAGGAGGTGTGTGGGAGGTAAGGGGAATCGGTCCTGTAAGCATGAAGGCCACAGCTGTCAGCAACCGTGGGACTCATGATACGTTAATCATAAACACCAATCAACCAGGCCCATAGCCAAGGGGATGTGCCCTGCCCCATCCCCTTTGCGAATTTCAGATGAACATAAAAATAAGCATATGTCAAGGCCTTGAACAAGTATTCCCCTGGCCCTCCGAAAAAGATTCCTGGATACGGGCCTGCGATCCACACTGAACAAACTTGCAAAAAAGGGTATGTGTCCCATCTGTGAATATGCGTACTGAAAACACTATAATTCATCTTTTGCTTTGCGTTCTTGCCACGTCGCTTAATTTTTATGGAAAATAAAATAGAATTTGCGAAGCACTAAGCCACGCGATCCTTCAAACGTCGGCACTGGACGATTCTCAAGACTAATCTGGTTGCTTGTATGTTCTTTCTAGGTCTCAACTAGATGATGCAGCTTGCTTGTAGGTTGCTTGTATGGGTCATTACCTTGCCTTAGCTAGGTGATGCTAGATACTTCATACGTTGATTCTTCGTGCAAGGAGGTTCGATTCAGACCACAGTCGCAGACACAAAACGGGCTTGTCATCGTCAGCGTAGGTTTTCCATGGGGTTCGCCAAGGTGGACATCTGGGCACGTTGGTAATCCTCGCTGAAGAACGATGAAAACGCACTGAAAACGAAGACACGAAGAAGGCACTCACACACAGCGCTATTTGTGTGCCTTCTATGCGTCTTCGTTTTAAGTGCGCTTTTACCGTTCTTAAACGTAAGCTTTCCATGGCTTCTGGGTGTTCTCGCAGCCGCCATTACCTTTCACGTTCCCGAGCATTCTCTCGTACTTACTCGGCGTCTCCAGATCGCTGCCTTCGCTTCGCACTCAGTTGTTGGGCTATAACCGCTGCCTTTTTTTATTGATCTGATATATAAGGAGATGTTGGTGCACCATTATGGCGCCGGCTACTCCTTGGCCGTTGAGTGAAACTTTAACACGTATCTTGAAGTAAAACATAAATATCAGTGCATGGAAAATAGAACACACGGGCAGAGATATGCAAAGACACACTTATACGCACATATCACAACATGATGATAAGTAAATGTTCAAAAGTCAACGAATGAAGTCTCTGATAATGTCCCTCGTTAATATTCGGTCCACACAGAAAAAGCAGCAGATCACACGTGTGGTCCTTATGAAGATGTGCGTACTCATGCGTACATAACAGTCGACACATCATTCACTTCACTACACACACATAATGAGTGTCACATGATACTGCACATAATAAGTACATGTGCTATACAAATGAAAGTTCAGTATTTCTCAGTACTTGTCAGCAATTCCGCTGTCTTGTAAAAACCGTGTTAATGCTTTTAAAGCGTGCGACTGTCTGCCGTCCTCCTTTTTAGTCGAAGTTGTGTGTAGGGGCATTTGCCTACTATCTGTGACGCGTAGACGTTTATGATGATGGCAGTTTTGTGATAGGCCGCACAGTGACACATACCCGCACGATTGTTGGGCTGACTGTTGTCTTCTTCATTTAAAGCGTACCAGGAATGAGTTATGGAATTAACGCCAATCTTGTGGCCCGTGCCCATTTAGATGATAACGTCTTTTTGTGATAGGCCGTTGGGCTAACGGCTGCCACGTTCATGTTTAGTGGACGAGTTGTGAGTTGTAGGATTTAGGCAATTTATGGGGCACACAACAGTATTTTGTTTTTGTGAGAGGCTGAGCACCTATTTCCGTCTTTTTGGTAGACCATTGGTGATGCAGTAGAATTTTCTAAATATCCGTGCTGGATGCCCTTGTATGGTGACGGCAGTTTTTTAGATGCGAAGTGACTTATGATCGGAACTTGTCCCTTGTCCGCCGTCGTATCCATGCTAGTGTGCGGAGTGTCCACTAGATGGCTGTGTGGTCAAATGCTCATTCCACTTTCGCGCGTGCTCTCGTATGAATGGAGCCTGCTAGCCGCGCTACGCTGATCTGTTTTTTAAAAAGCGCGAGCTCATCCCTCTCACACACAGAGTAGTAGTATGAATGAAGATTTGAGCATGAGTGTGGTGAAGCAATGGCATCCAAAGCGGCTGTGTGCGCAACCATGAATGTCTACGGGGATGAATAAAGATCGGTTCTTCACAAAACTTTAAGTCGACCTGTGGCTGCTTTGCATCCTACTCAGGGTTCACCTTAAGGCGGGGCATGTGTAATTTTTTGTGACAGGCATCGGGCTAACTGTCGCCTTCCTCGTTGTTAATGCACCAGTTATGTGCAGTGGGAATAACTTAATTTTCCGTGGTGGATAACTGTTTATGAGAACGTTTTTGGTAATAGGCCGCACAGTGGCCTTTTCGACACTCGATAGGTCACACAAAATTACTGTTTGGCCTGAAAGCCTCACTTTTAAACCACGACTATCGAATGATTTTGAAGGCGACTATGGGTTTCAAGCTAATAGTTAAGGCCTGCCCATTATTCACTCTAATGTGTCAACGTACACCTTCCACTGCACAGTACAGCGCCGTCGATCCCACACATTATTGAACAATGTCAAGGTACATTATTTCATCAGGTGAAGCTTTTCTACAACGAAAAACTGGCAGCTGGGTCACGCTGTAATTTAGCAAGAAGATGCGAAAGCGTAATGCATAATTAGAGATGGCAATCGAAATTTCTGATCAATACATTTCATCGCAAATGCTGGTCTGAATCGCACAAGCACGCAGTCAGACTCAAACGCCAAGGGCCCGTCTCGTTAACCAGAAAGCAAATGTATGGCTAGCTACCGCACGTAATTGGAATAGTGATGGGGAGAAAAACGAGATGAACTATTCAGGAGCCTCACTTTATCAAGTAAATGGGGGCAAGCGACGCTACATTTATTTATTTATTATTGCGCAACAGTTTTTTTTTTACATGCTGGAAGTCAGTCCCCACTGATTCGGTTAGCAGCGCAACACTCATGCTGTTACAGGCAACAACTACAGTCACGCGGTCGTATCCAGGCAACACTGAAAAGTGGAAGCATGAACTCACAAGGGACTTCGGTAAAATACAAGATCGCCATATTAAAAACATCTGATAGCTGACAAGCCCACGATCAGGAGAGCTTCAATTACTGGAAGCGAAGCACACAAATATATAGTGGCGTAGCCACGAGGTGCCACACCGAGGCCGTCCCAAATTTTTTTCGCACAGACATACATAGCGCCAAATGACCATTTCCCTGCGCTGTCCCCACTTCAGATCAAGAAGTTGCGCCACCTCCTCCCCCTCCCGAAAAAAAAATCAAACACGGGTGTATCGAGTGTTACAAAAAAAAAACGCCAGTTTTGGCCAAATCAAAGAGTGAGACCACACGCGAAATATTCGAAGCTTTTCGCGTATCGAACTAACCAAGAGCATGCGTCTGTTGAAGCTGCATTCTGCTAACCACGACAGAACTTCAATTTATCAGAAGCCACACTTTGTGTGATTGAATCAGCATACCGAAAAAAAGTGCCGCCATATCCACGAAGTGAATGATGATGAGTGGGCGAAGCTCCGGAGGCAAACCTGGTAAACCATGAATCCTCTGTACATTTTGCCCACTCGATTTTATTACATCGCTCCCCCTAGCGTACGTCGCCGCACTAAATCGAACGATTGCCTTCAACCAATGGCACGCGCCATATGTGACATCATTCCTATTTTATAAGATCTCGCGTCTTTCATCAACTACAAGTACCGCTTTCTAGTTTATAACATCTTGCATCTTTTCATCATCAGCTACAAGTACCACCATCTAGTAAACACTACAAGAACTAAACGAGAGGTGGCTACATACAGGAGACGGTACCGCCATCTAGTGAACACTGCAAGAACTAAACAAGAGGTGGCTACATACAGGGGACGGTACCGCCATCTAGTGAACACTGCAAGAACTAAACTAGAGGTGGCTACATACAGGGGACGCACAGCCCACGCCCTAAGGAGCTTCGCCCCTAAAAAGAACTTTGAGTCACCGCCACATCTCGTAATAACTCCACGTGTAGCACTAGAAGACAATCGAGCATGATTGCCACCCCCTCCTTCCACACCCTTGTAAACTGCCACCCCCTTTCGTGCAATTCTTTTTAGGGGCGAAGCTTCTTTAAGGGGTAGGCTTGTATGCCGTCGTAGCCATCCTATAGTACTCGGAATGGTCACGAGAGGGCCAGTGGTCTTCAAGAAAGAAAGAATGCGACACTTTACTGCGCTCCAGTGATCCGCAAGCTAGAGCTCCGTTAACGTCTGTACAAAAACCTGACGATCGATCGTTCAATCACTTTATTGTATTCGATAGTGGTTGTCTTTACAACTCCGATGAAGCAGTAGGAGTTGTATGGCTGCGCGAACTTTTTATGCTGTCGCTTGTCTGTTGAAGAATGACAGCGTACGTTATCACCGAGGCCGCCATCTGCAAATGATATTAGGAATGATATTAGGGTTGCGCTTTCATTCACAAATGGTGGCACAATGTACTGGCAGATAAAGCAAGCTACATTTCAATACAACTGATGAATTTTAAGGTAGGATTATGAATCAGTATATAAGTTATTTCAACTTTAAAATGGTACGCAAGGAAAGTTCAATATAATGAAGTTCATGATGATACATATTCGAACAGGAGTTGTTGCTAGGGCCCACATTTTGACAAATGGTGTCGTTCTTTTCAATGTTGCTGTGTTGAAGAATACAAGTGTTCTTATTGAAACTTGCTTTTCAAGTGACTCCCCTAGTTCAAGGAATCTTCCTTCCCACCTAACCTTTCAAAAGATCATTGCTCCAATCTTTACAGCCAACATGTGCAAACTTTTTTGAAAGGATACTTTGAGTGCTGCGACTTCGAGATTTGTCGAGAAGGGGCTCTTCCGTGATGAAATAGATCAGGTGTTTGAAGCATTATTTTGAAGCTTCTTACTGCAGCCTTTTGTTGGCAGCACCAGTTTAACTAGTTTGAAGACACTCGATCAGCATATGCCCCTAGAGCCTAATCTTCAATCTTCATTTATGTTCGCTGTACGAATAGTTATCAAGAATGTGTCTTTATGCATGACGTGAAACGTGTGTTCCGTCAGTCTTAGCTTTCTAATGCATTTCGTAAGATGACAGGAAACAGTCTAAAGCCGTAATACGGACAGTTATAGTAAGAAATGTGCCAGACGTCAGCGATTATTTCTTTGTCAGGTAAAGGTTCTGGTACCATATGCGTCCACTGGGTACCCAAAGCACCTACGCTAAGTAAATTTAGTTTCTTCAGTCACTGCTTTCGAATCTTGTTGTCGATTCCCTGTTGAAACGAATGGTGCTATGCTTCTTAAAACGAGCAAAATTAAACCTGGGAAGATGTGTCAAGCAACCCGTCATTGAGGCTCACCTGAATTAAGAGAGACATTCTGAGGTGAAAGAAGTCAGCACCTCTCAGTGCCATGTCATCAGGATCGATGGAGCCGTACAGTTCTTGTATCTGCGAGAGGAGATATAAGTTTCCTTGGATCTATACGGAAGCAGCTGTACTTAAGAACACAACACCAATCGCGCACGCTGAACCGCCTACGGACACACCATGTTTAACGAGCACAGTATAATTGACGGGCACAGCACCACATGCGGACACAGCGCCGCTTATGGACCCAGCAGCGCTCATGAACAAAGCGAGGGACTCAGTGCCGTTCACGGACACCGCACCCTCTAGTAAAACATCATTTATAGAAGCAGCACGCTTCACGGACGCAGCTCACAAAGTTATAGAATGATTCTCTCAAGCACTTGTACCAGTCGCCACACAGCAGCTTAGGAGGGGAAATTCTCCTCTTGAAAGAACGAACGATATGAGGAGCCTGTAGATTTGACCGTCAAGTAGGAGCGTAGAGCCATTGCAATATGCTATTAGAAATGGGCTTCCGCAGGGTAGTATTCATTCAAAGCGGACGAAGGTTCGTCGCAGTGTCAATGTATCTCAAAGTATAGGGCTGACTTTGCGCCCCTCCCCCCTTGCTTAGGTAACTATAGGTGTGGCGGCCGTGGATAGAGCAGGCGTGGACTAAGAGGGGCGGCCCCTAGTCACCTAAGACACACGGTGGCTGCGGCACTGTCCCCCCTTCAAGTGCGCACTTCTATGGCTAAGAAAATGTGGGGTCGAAACTTGGTAAAATAACTGAGAAACTCGAGGCAATGTACACGCAGCGTGTGACAGAACTAAAATGATAGATATAAGTAGGCATATGTGGATTCACTTGCGCGTAGCCTGGAGGGAGGATAGTGTGTTCAACTCCCCCCCAACCCATGAAACTTTGTAGCATTGTAATTGTGTATATATACAGGCACGCACACAAACGCATGCAGTAACATGCGTAAAGTATACGGTTGCACCAAACCTTACCCCCCACCCCCCACCCCACTCCTTTTCAAGAAAAATTTCTGGTTGCGCTAGTGTTGAGAGCCTAACATATCCAAGATCCCAAAGGGCTAGCACATATTCTCGTTGCCATAAGAAATGTTCGAGTCAACCGCACTATGAGCAAAAAAAGATAAACGATAGTCAAGAAAAGCAACAACCAAGAGTGTGATAGGTTGTTAGGTTGAGCAATGAAATCAGACTGAATTAACTTCTTGGGCTTTTTGACTAATCATTTTTGGTATAACATAAAAATACAAAAATGTCCTAGCCAGATTTGCACACACCCGAAATTTCAGCCAGTCAAATAAAAGTACACAGTAAAATTACAAACTGTGTTCGGCGAAAGCCTGAGGCCGTTCTACTGAATATTTCATATCTGTAGTCATGTATTTTCTTTTACGATGCTAGTGGGAATGTAACAGAAACAATACTGGTGTTTACCTTTTAATTTTTACGGCGAATCGCAGTGAGACTAATCTGCCTCTGTTTCGCATGCGTTAGTATTCTCGTGCTTTGCACACATGCTGTTGCTGCTGATAATGATGAGGGACAATGATAACGTGCCTATCTTCACGATAGCAGTTATTACCGCATTCGACTGTTGAGAGCTGCTTACCTGTTGACGAAAGGCAGTGTTCTCAAGGCTCCTTGCCGTTTTGCATAGGTCTTTCAACTTCTTAGCCTGAAACACCCAAAATCACTTCTTTGTATCCCTTTGAACGCCATGAGAAAAATACTTTACCTATTAGGAAGCCTAATAGCAATAAATTTGCGCTTTAAATCATACACTGCGGTCAAGGGACATGAAGGCACTTAAGAATTACTAAATCTGTCGTGTTTCTCGTTAGAGTCGTTACGGCATGAATTGGCAGGCAAAGAAGAATGCCTGAACAGTATAAATGCATTTAAGGGAGTTGTTAGTAACGCCTTGCTTTACCTACAACGCTGTAGTCACGGCAATGGCTGAAGAAAACACTTATTACATAATTCTGCGATAGTTAGAAGGCTGAAGGACCCAATGCACCTGTTCATGAATGGCATGTGAGCAACAGCTTTACTGGACACCGGGACCACGACCTTGGTCATGATCCACGCATTCAGCCATTGTCTCTGCCATAAAGAGACCAGTAATGTGAATAATTTATATAATGAGCCGCTGTATATTATGTAACCTTCGGCCATACTATCAACCACAGAGATGTCAGCAATGGTTTGAATTCCTGAGAGCTCCACAGTTACGCGCAATGGCTGTGGGAAAACCTAATGGCAGAAATGATCCCCCCAAGTGTCTACTGACGCTGCTCCATGTACGTAATCTATGCACACGTGCATTTAGCTGCGCCTGTGCATGCAAAGGTGCAACCAGCAAGTAGAGTGGCGTTAGTCGCACCCCGTATTCGAGCGACATCACTTCAATCGTCTAACCGTCTAGTTTCCCGCTGATAGCGATCATGACAAGTGGATCGAATAACGCAGCCTTAATATGCAGATAAGTACGCCAAATTTGCTACAATTTTCTAGAGAGGGTTTGGGCACTCGGAAACATGGCCTGGTTTGTGAAAGAACTGCTAATATTCACTGTGTGCTCCCCCTACGTCTCACCGCAACTGTGGCATTGCAATGGTTTTGTGAAAGCAAATATATGTATCCTGCCCTTTCACGTGTACCGCCCTGCTTTAGGCGAACTCGCATTTTGATGAAGGCGAAGTGCAAGATGCCAGTGTGTTGTGCGATGACAATGCCCGTTAAAGAACATCAAATGGTTGAAATTGCTAAAACCATCCACTACAGTCTTGCCTTTTAATAATGTGGTTTGGCACGCGTAACCTCCGCAAATGTTACGATTGATATATCGGAAATTTTGTGCAGGAAGGCAGGAAGTTTTACCAGACGCGCAGTAATTCACCTTGTTTATCAAGGACTGGCTGACGCAGACCAGCGTGGTGTATTCGTACACCAAGTACACAGCAGATATCGCCGTCACATAACGTTTCTCGGCGACGTAACCCGGCTGACTCGCTTCATGCACGCACATGCACGGCAGAAGCAGAACGCAGAGGCTCGAAATGACCAGCGGCCACCGCCAGATGTCGTTGACTTCCTCCTTCAACTGATGTACGGTAGCGAGATTAAGCCTAACGGCTTGTACGCGCTGGGCTTCGCCAGCGTGGCCAGCGAAACCGAACGCCTGGCTCTCGATGCATCTTCTTAACGCGCTCAACTGATCGTCGAGGTACGTGCATAGTACTTGACTGGACGACCGCAGTGCCACGACGTAGATGCTGTCATAAACGAAATAGAAGACCATGTGGAAGAATAGCTTGGTGCAGGCGAGGGATTTTGTGAAGGCGTTATCGCGCATGTAGCTGTTCAAGGAGTTCGAGAACATCGCCGTGGTGCAGTAAAGAATGCAGGCGAAGGCCCTCTGTATGTCGGACCAGAAGAATCTTCTCGGGCTGCAGCAACCGCACCAAGGGATGCCGATCCGGTCTTCGAAAGCTGAAGCTTTTTCGTAAAATGAGATGATCTTGGACGAACGCAGGAACATACAGAGGTAGTTGGCGGCCATTCTGGAAAAAGCAGGTCATAATGAGAAGTCACTAATATTAAGGTGTTGTCGCATGGCAGGGACGGTAAAGAAAGGGGCAATCGCGCTGGCAAAGAAGAACCTCCTTATCGCTTGAACTTGTGCACACAACAAAATAACTCCAAGTACAAGCTATGCCATCTGTACAGCCCCATCCACATCTGTGACGAGCGCCCGAGCAGCTAGCATCGCTCTGCGGGGCGACACCTTGCCGTAGTGGCGGGCTCTGACGTGGTAGGTCCTGGAGCAGGCGCGGCTTAATAGACAAGGTGGCTTGTGAGAACGTTGAAAGGAGAACTTGATTCACCAAAGATGCTCCCTCATTTCGGCGTCTCGATTTTGAGAGAGACGCGTTTCGAGTGACCAGGCATGCGCTATCAGTGTCAATGTGTCATATTTTGGGATCTTCGGCCAAACAAGAGCAGCTTTCAACGCTGACACTCATGCAAAGCCGGTTAACATGTCTGCGCATGTTGTTGGGCGCACCACGTCAGAGCCCGTATATTTCGCAAGGTGTCGCCGCACAAATCAATGCTGTCTTCTTGCGTGCTCTTCACAGATGTGTTCGTGACTGTACACAGATAGCGATGGTCACGGTCGGTGGCCATCGGTTATCCAATCATAGGCGGACAGCGTAGTGTGTAATAGATTAATTATCGAAATTCCAGAGTTATCGCTGTGGTTTGCGTTAGCTCTAGAATAAACTCGGCTAAGCCTATCGCACATGCAATCTTATTAGAACCGTCTATAGAACAGTTCCTAAGATTCACAAACATTAAGGTGTGACCTATCGGTGTCTGCAGTTGTTACTAGCGAAACTGTTTAAAGGAACCATGACTCATAATTACCTATCATGATCTGTCTTATGTAGGCTAATCCTTGGGCGTTCACAAAGAAGCCGGTGAAATTTTAGCGCATCAGGTCAAGCGCTTTGTTCATAGTTCGATGTCTCTTTTAGCACGCCACCGGCTTGGGAGTCAGACTACACTGGCACACTCGCTAGTCATTAATTACGTAACAAGCAGCTAGGTGCCTGATCATGTGTGTTCAGACGAGCGACATTGTTCCGGGATCAGCTGTGCGTGAAACCGAGATATTCTAGCTTTCTTATTCTGTTATTGTTGTTGTCTGTTTATGTACTGAGAACACCGTTGTACGCTGGTGCCAAAACGGGGGCCCGCAGCTTCGTCAAGCTATACTTACGATGGCTTTTTCTGCCGGCCTCCGGCATTGTGTACTATGTACATGATGTCAATAAAGTTCACTGTTCACTGTTCTTCAGCTTGGCACTGAAGCGGAACAATTGGCAGCGGCTCCTCGATGTACAAGGAGCTATTCACTCCTGGTTGCACACGGCACTATACGCGCCATGACGAAACGGTCGTTGGTGGGAGGCGTTTACAGTAGGCGAATTCCATGGCTTGTCTTGCTCCTAAACACTCATATATGGCTCACTTTTCAGATACATAAAGGCGTAACAGACTCTCTGCTACCATTTTTTTTTGTACTGAAAACCACGAATTATGGGGGGAAGGTGTCATGGACCCTTGAAGTTCTCCGTAAGAACCCATTCGTCGATCGCCTAGCATGGCGATGCTAGGTGAGGCTGTGGCTTTGACTAGCATCGCCGCTGACTGCGCATGGAACCGCTGCTTTCGCCAAGCAGTGCCTACCTGATTCTACACCACGCACAGCCTTCCTGAGTGCCGACTCGTCGCCATTTTCAACATTATTTCGCATGTAACGAACACGTGCTACGCCTTTGCTTTGCCCTGGGCAGATATGCACTTTGAAAAGTGAAAGGTACGTATAAAGAATGGCATCGTGCTGCATAGATGGAATATGCTCGCTCATGTCGCATTGATAAGGCTACTGCGAAGTATCGCCGGAAAGCGGAAGAATCGGGATATATCGCTGGGTGAAAGGAATACACGCAAAGTGACTGCATATCAGCGGCCAGTCTGTGAATGGTTGAGAAATTTCTGCATTGGGTCTGGCAGAGTAAAGCTTAAGCAGACGGCCGGTTTCATCGGGGGCTACTGAACGAATAATTAAAGCACCGTTGGCGCGTCCTCTCAGAACCTGGAAATTCTTAACAAAACGCAGCGAAAACCTTTCGAGTGCTTATTAATCGACCATCTTCTCCGCTTTTTGAACCCCTACGACTTGATGCATCAATAGCCATTTTCTTCGAGGAGCAACCTGATCACATAACAGTAAATAAATAACACCCGTGGACATACTTTCTTGCTAGGTCCCATCATATGTGACGTAAGTTCGCTATGTTGGAAGTGAATGAGACGAGAAACTCATTTTGCATTGACTTAATGACCAAAGGTGCGCACTGAAAGATTATCACGATCGGGAAGTTCTGAATGTGCAAACTTTCAAACAGATAGCTGTTGTCAATAACCGCACGCATCAATTGTAGAAAAAAGCAAGGCATGCTGACGTGAAGACTATAACGGAGCAGCTGAAAAGTATAATGCGAGTAATGCGACGAAAGGAGCTATAGTTTGTTTATGTTGGCTTTGTGAAGCGCTTACAGTATAGGATACGTTACGAAGTACAAATTAAAACTGAATAGGTTTAAAGAGCGACTTTGTTTTTGACACTAAAGTAACATCCGCCGACCGTGATGCCACAAATGAACCTTGTTTAAAGACATCTAGACCTGTTCCGTCAGGCTTAACAGCTTAGGCTTCTGCTCGTGTGAACTTATCGTCAATATGTTGATAAGCTAATTGCTTGCAAAAAGAAACAACATCAAACCGTGAAATGGCATCATAATTTTTCACGATTACGAGAACACGCAGTCATTCCACTGAAAGTACTCTAAACGTAATCATTCGATGTAGTCTCACGGCATTAATGTAGCAAACTTCACAATACAGTTTCTGTGCGTATAGCTAATGGTCGTTCTTGATGTGGTGCTCCCAAAACTTTCGGATCCTACAGAAATTAAATGTATATTATTTAGGTGCAAACTGCAGAAAATATTGGTTAGAAAAAGATATATCCAGCTTACTTCATGAACAGTAGCAGCTGCATAAAGATGCGAAGTCCATTGTCGAGGTACTGTTGCGGATTGGACAAGTGTTCAGCGAACGCGACAATGGCGCTTTGCTCCATCCACATCAGAAAAGCGAGGCAGACGAAGGTGTACAAGTTGTACCAGTCCTTCCATAGAACCTTCGGTGCCGACTCTTCCTTCCTCTTGAAAAGGTCGCGTATGAAAAAGCACCCACACAGGCGGCATAGAAAAGCGTGGAACCTGAAGCTGCGAGCCATCAAAGAGGGACAGCTTGAAGGCTTGTGTCTTGAAAAAGGCTTAACGCTCCGGAGAGAGCCAAAAAATTTGGTGTTGAGGAACTTTCTACGCATGCTGTGTTTTCGTCGTCGAGCAGACGTTTCACTATTGACGAAAGATCACTTTCTTCAGAGGTAGCGATGTTCTGAACAACGTATCTCTAGCTCCTTACTATGCGAAATCTTCAATACCGAGAGTTTGATCGCTGGTTGGCTTTAAGCGGGGACTCAAATAGAAGTACTGACGGAGAGACTCGGTGAAAAATGCAAGGCTAATATGCAGTCAGTCAGAATGGCAAGTTCCTGTCGAAACAAGAAAATATTTCGACGAAGAGCTGTTCACGTGATCAAATGAGGAGCGCTTGGTGAATTTCGACGCGGCTAGAACAAGTTCACGTCATTTTAGAGGTTTATAAAGCGACTGGTGAAATATTGTAAACCGAATGCATGGGAAGCCTAGCTATTACAGTTGCAATTTTCGTAAGACTAAGTACTGGCTGCTATTGATGCTAAAACGAATGTGGACAAAGGCGAAGAGACAGTGGACAAAACGGCTAAGCAGCAGAAAGCTTTTCGAATCAGGTCGCGACAATTTTCAGGGAACGCCGGGCATTTAGGAAAGTCTCACGCACTCCTCTGTACCTATGGATGGACAGGAACACGTTGCTGAACGAACAGACCCCTGACGTTCCTACACAACTGCGCAAAACACGACACGCCTATTGTAGCTCCACGCACTCTGAATCAGGTACGCCAAGGCTGGAATGACAATAGGTACTCGGCGAAGAACTCTACGGTCGCTCAAGTTTGCGAATGGATCACTTCCTAAATGAGACAGGAGGATGCCCGGATTATTCACTTGTGAACTGTGTTAGCTCATAGACGCGTGCGAGCGTACTAAACGTGAGAATAAAATCTTGTGCTTAACGTTGCGTTCAGGCAACAAAAGCCGGGAACAGATTTCATATGCTTCGTTTCCTTGAATTTCGGATGGAGCTGCAGGACTTGATCGATTCAGCCAGAGCTGCGTCTTTTCAATACGAGAAGATTGCCGCAGCAAACGTCCTTAGTAGGTTACTCTGAAGGCGCACGTGAACAATACGTCAATTTTTTTCTTGCCGCGAAAGTAGATGACCATCGTAGCTCATATCCGGCAGACGTGCTATCTTCTACACTTACAATCGACGGAAGTAGCAAGCCTTAGCTAATGGTTTTTTTTTCACTGCCTAAAGTAACTGATATGTGGGGTTTAACGTCCCAAAACCACCATATGATTATGAGAGACGCCGTAGTGGAGGGCTCCGGAAATTTCGACCACCTGGGGTTCTTTAACGTGCGCCGAAATCTGAGCACACGGGCGTACAACATTTCCGATGCCTAAAGTAACGTAGGACTGAAAATTTATATTACGTTTCTTTTTGACATCGTGATTTTTTTATAATAATAAGGCACTTCCGGCACTCGAAACCGGCGCGAAAAAACTTATGGCAGATTGAATTATTACATGAAATATTAATGTGCGAAGAATTCGCAACCACCACTCAGGAAACGTGGGCGGAAGTAGCATGCGACACGTGTGCCGCTAGAGTAATGATTTGAGGGTAGACTATATCCGGGAATCGAAAGAACTAATGAAGTGGCTGATTGTCAAAGTTAAAAAAAAAGGTAAAGAGGCAAGATGGTTGTCAACTTGGTGCCCAGACAACTTCGTACACGTGCCTTCGCTCTACGTGTTTTTTTTTTTCCGAGTGTGTTACTTTTCTAAGCAAGGGGAAAACGTCTACGTTTACACGGCCCGACACTCCGACTACGCAGAAGTCGTCTTGTGTGTCCAAATTAATTTGAAATTCAACGCCAATGATTTCTTATCTATAGTCTCAACTACGCACTTTGCTAAAAACGTTAGCAAATAAAAAAAAGAGCACATCTTCATACGCGAAAGAAGCAGAGACAAAAAGCGAAAGTGCAGTGCTGCTTGATGCGGAGCTACGTTTTGCTTGCAGAAAAGGCCTTTTTTGGAAAGAAAAAAGGGAAACCTCAATTACGCGTTTGTAAGGACTTCGTTTCGTAATGACTCCTCCTGTGTTATTCGCCTTGTAAATGATTGCTAGGTCCACGTGGTGGCTGCTGCGAAGACCGAAGTGGTTCTGCTTCGCTGCATGTATTAAAATAGGATGAAGTGAATATACTATATTATATCAAAAATAGGTGACATATGTAATACATGTATGTATATGTATATATATATATATATATATATATATATATATATATATATATATATATATATATATATATATATATATATATATATAAGGTCACTTGTACAATCGAAGGTTTTACCTAAAGCATTGTGATGTGTAAAAAACATGTCGTATAGAAAATGGACACTTACCGCAAATAAAACAATAAAAATGAAATCAGGTAAACAACATTTAGAATCATCATCTTTCTTTCTTTCTTTCTTTCTTTTTTTATTTGTTTCTTTCTGTGCCAGTACAGAAAATGGAGCGAAGGCAAAAGGCTGAAAGCCTGACAAAGGGCCTTTGCTCCAAATACAGTGAGGCAGACAGAGTGACATAAGAATTTTGCAGGATACAGAAAAAATACAAAAATATACAAAAATACATAAGCTACTTGTGCAAATACTGTAACACTTACAACAGTAATAAAGTGTTATTTATAGTAAACAGAAATATACATAACCATCTTAATGTTTTAAATACCGATAGATATAAGTTGCGATTTCTCATCGCTATTGCAAGAGATTTACAAAAAACAACATTATACACAGGGAAGCACAGGAAAAGAACACACGCATAAAAAGCATCAGATACAACTTAGGCAAAGAGGACACATAGAACGATAGTCAAGAAAATTCAATGTTGTTCTCGATCAGTACCATCCTGATCGTATGCTTCGAAACTGTACAATTTATATCTAGGAGGCTGTAGATTTTGTTTAAAAACGTGGGTATATGAAAAGATGAGTGTTGTCCGTAGATTGTTCGAGTCTTCGGAGTTCTTCTAGCGTAAGTACGAAAATCGTACAGAGAACCACGAGGTTCCAGTGAATGATAGAATCTATTGAGTTTTATGTACGGAAATAACTTGAAATAGTAACTCTGGCTTGCTTTAAGCATGCGATATTTCGATCTTCATCATCATCAGCCTGACTACGTCCACTGCAGGACAAAGGCCTCTCTCATGTTCCGCCAGTTAGCCCGGTCTTGTGCTTGCTGCTGCCAATTTATACCCGTAACCTTATTAATCTCATTTGTCCACCTAACCCGCTTGCCTTCTCTGGGAATCCAGTTACTTACCCTTAATGACCAGCGGTTATCCTGTCTACGCGCTACCTGCCCGGCCCATTTATAATCACATAATGCTAAACAGAGGTTGCTTTTTTAAGGCTTTTTTTTTAAATATTTTTACTTGTTTGTGAGAGCTCTTGCTATTTTCAGAAATACAAAGATGTATATATTAGCAGAAAAAGTAATGAGTTTTTTCAGTTGTAACTCCCTTGCGGCGTTGAAACACGCTCCCAGGGGTTCTGACGGGTTCGTGGTAAAAAAAAAAAGAAAGTTAAAAAAGACATTCCCCAGGTGAGGCTCGAACTCACAACCCCGGCATAGCTCACGAAGCACTGTCGTATAAGTACCGTGCGCTAACCAATTGCGCCACTGGGGAGGACGGCTCTGGCAGCTTCTAAATATGTCGACAAATCTACAGCCGGAATGCACAGCAGATGTGCTGCCAGGCGCGTATGACGTCAGCATCGCTTGTCAGTCGACGCGGCATTTATTCGGGGAGCGCGCCTCGCTCTTGACATACGATAACTCCGGTTTGTGTTTCGGCGACGGCATTGTGATAAAGTTCACGTGGGAGCTTCGAACACGGTTTTTTTTCTTATCGCAGGCTTTTGTTTTCTATGCCGTTCACATTCACACACTGTAAAAGAGTGGGATTGTTATCGGTTTCAGATTTCGGACATGTATAATATCAAATGAACAAAAGAAATAAAAGAGAAGCTATTTATAATAAAAATACCATAAATAAATATTCAGGAACAAAAAACCAAATATGACGTGGCAGGCCTTGACTTACTTTTATTACGATAAGACCCAAAAATCATGTAAAAACCGCATTATTTTAATTCGAGCTAATGTGAATGTATCCACTCACCACATTCAAAAATAATTCGTGTTGTGGAAGATGATAATTAGAAAATTAATATTTAGGAATAGAACATAATATAAGCAGCATGCTTAAAAATAACAATTTACTATGCTAGAATTTAGTCATTTTTATACAAAGAATAAATTGAAGCCAGTGTATATCCTGTCAAGAGAGTTAACGCAGGAACATGCACTCCGGCTCGTAAGCATGGGAAATACGTTCGCAAGATTGTCTGCAGCAAGTCAGCGAAACAACACCTCCGCCGTGTTGGTACCGTAGTTCCTTATAGCTCGGCTGATTACCGGAAAGTCGAGGGTTCGATTCCGGCATGGTGGTTGCATTATCGATGGACGCAAAATAATGAAAGCCCGTGCACTGTACAATGTCTGTGAGCGTAAAAGGAACACCGGGCGGTAGAAGTTTCTGCAGCCCTTCACTACTACTGTGTCATATTTATGCATTTTGTTGTTTTACAGCCCTTCTAAGCCCATACATAAGCGGAAAATAAAATGAATAGTTACAGTTATGGAGAGAGAGAGAGAGAGAGAGAGAGAATTTATTAGAAAGCAGAGAGGTCGGCCTGAGCTAGTTCGCTCTAGCCTGCTACTCTACACAGGGGATAAGGGAAAGGGGAAGGAAAGAGGGATGAAGGGTGATGATGAAGACAAGAAGAGGTGGTGCGTATGTACAGTAGCCACTTAGTATAGTACCCTACAGTCTAGAATCTAGTCCAGTGCTTTTTATAAAGTCTAGAACAGCCTTTGTAGCACGCGTCGCCCCAGTGGTGAAGCTTACTCTGCCTGGATACTCCCAACACGCTGCGTGGGGATCCGGTACAGTTATTGAAACAATTCATAACTATATTGCGTTGTTAAAAGTAACACATACCGACAAATATAACCACTGGGCGCTTCTCCCCTTTTCTTTTTTGCGGTGTTTGATTTTTTTTGTAAGTACTAACCAAGTCACCCAAACATCCGTTTTAGATAAGATAGTAATGTCATAGTTTCTGGCACGTAAAATACCACAAATTGTTGCTATTAATAAACTAACGCTGTGCGTCCGCACTAACAAGGTACTGTTTTTTTTTTGACGAAATGCCGGCGAATCAGATTAAGAAGTTGGCAAGTATAACGTGGCAGCAGAAAGCACAGGGCCGGGTCCATTGGCGGAAAACGGGAGAGGCCTTTGCTCTTCAGGGAGCGTGGTTCAGGCTGATGATTATAAGAGAGCCACATTTACTTGAATGACTGAATTATCCTTCTACGTGCTCCAAAAGATCACATTTGCCACGGAAACACGCTTGATAAGCGGGAAAAAATTGTCTTTGCGTCAATTTATTCCTTGTGCGGAAGATCACTCCACTAGTTGTGCACAACCAACTAGCTCAAACGTCACACAATTATGGACTTTAAAAAAAAGCAATGTATGAAGTCTTATCGTGTGCACCACCAACATTTGAAAGAAGGGGACATGTTCCGCCGGGCGTGGAGAAGGTGTCGCTATTTGACTGGCGTCAGTGGTTGGCCTGTGTCACGAGTCGCCAACAACCATCTCCAAACCAAGGCTCGGTTGCTTGTGCTTTGCCCGTTTTCACATCGTCAAAAGTCCACCATGGTCATGTATACCGCTTAAGTCGCTTGGTTGCAGGCCCAAAGGTCGCCGATTTGATCTCGACTGCGACGGTCGCATCTCAATGGAGGCGAACGGCTACAGCCCGTGTAAGAAACTTCTGCGAGATGTTCGAAATTCCCGAAATTCATACCAGTTGTTGAAAACTTTCTGACATCGAACTTGGGCACCCTCCAGTGCGGTGGGCCACGTAATTATAGGGTGGTTTCGTCATGTAATAACTACGATAGTATATCGCAAAGGGCGCAATAAAATCACTTTGGGTAGGCACCAGTCGAGGGAGAGTCCCTTGATATGAGTCAGAACGTCACGAACGGCGTTACTTGCAGCAGCAACGTGGCTTTCGATCGACTTTTACTGGCACTAAGGACGCTGGCAAAATTGTGAGAACTACAGAACGGCCCGGTGCAGGTTACGGCGCCTCTGGTGACGCCACTCAGTCACTGTCGAAATAGAGATCCTTATGCAGACTCACGCAGAAAACCCCCATTTCATTCAAATTTTCTCAGTCATATAACATCACATGTGACGTTCCTGCTCAGATGATGGTACCTAAATATTCCGCTATTGCACTCTTTGATGTACTCAAACATGCCATACTGCTTCATCCCTGTATAGATTTTGTTACATTGCAGACGATCGTACATGCAGGCATCGCCACCTTGAAATTTTAGAGGGCTGCCTTTCTTGTTTTAACAGCGAAGCTCTCTGATAAATAGTTCCTTGTATGGTTAGCAAAAAAAAAAGACTACCCTAAATGGGTATACGCCACAGCAATGGGGTAAATCATACAACCCACCACTACATAGTCCTATCAAAATATAGATGGCGAGCACAACAAATGTGCACAGGTATTTGGTAAAAACCGCTGCTCACCAGTGACCCAATGGAAATGAAGATGGTTACAGTTAGCACATCATCTAATAACATCATCACTAACATCATCTTAATACATAAGAAAGGAGATGACAAGGACTTGAAGAATTACAGGCCGATCAGCTTGCTCTCTGTAGTATACAAGCTATTTACAAAGGTAAATGCTAACAGAGTGAAGAAAACATTAGAATTCGATCAACCAAAGGAACAAGCAGGATTTCGAAAAGGCTACTCAACAATTGACCACATTCATACTATCAATCAGGTAATAGAGAAATGCTCAGAGTATAACCAACCACTATACATAGCCTTCATAGATTACGAGAAGGCGTTTGATTCAGTAGAAATATCAGCCGTCATGCAAACACTGCGGAATCAGGGCGTAGATGAAGTATATATAAACATTCTGGAAGGAATCTACAGGGGATCAACTGCTACCATAGTGCTTCATAAAGAAAGCAACAGAATACCAATCAAGAAGGGTGTAAGGCAGGGGGACACAATTTCTCCAATGCTATTTACCGCGTGCTTACAGGAGGTTTTCAGAAGCCTAGAATGGGAACAGTTAGGGATAAGAGTCAATGGAGAATACCTTAGTAACCTGCGCTTCGCCGATGACATCGCACTGCTGAGTTACTCGGGGGACGAATTGCAACTCATGATTACGGAGTTAGACAAGGAGAGCAGAAAGGTGGGTCTTAAAATTAATCTGCAGAAAACGAAAGTAATGTACAACAACCTCGGCAAGGAGCAGCGCTTCGAGATAGGTAATAGTGCACTTAAAGTTGTAAAAGACTATGTCTACTTAGGGCAGGTAATAACCGCAGAGCCGAACCACGAGATAGAAGTAACTAGAAGAATAAAAATGGGGTGGAGCACATTCGGCAAGCACTCTCAAGTTATGACAGGTAGATTGCCACTATCCCTCAAGAGGAAGGTATATAACAGCTGTATCTTGCCGGTACTTAGCTACGGAGCAGAAACCTGGAGACTTACAAAGAGGGTTCAGCTTAAATTGAGGACGGCGCAGCGAGCAATGGAAAGAAAATGGTAGGTGTAACCTTAAGAGACAAGAAGAGAGCAGAGTGGATTAGGGAACAAACGGGGGTTAAGGATATCATAGCTGAAATCAAGAAGAAGAAATGGACATGGGCAGGGCATGTAGCGCGTAGACAAGATAACCGCTGGTCATTAAGGGTAACTGACTGGATTCCCAGAGAAGGGAAGCGGGTTAGGGGGAGACAGAAGGTTAGGTGGGCAGATGAGATTAAGAAGTTTACGGGTATAAATTGGCAGCAGCAAGCACAGGACCGGGTTGACTGGTGGAACATGGGAGAGGCCTTTGTCCTGCAGTGGACGTAGTCAGGATGATGATGATGATGATGATGATGATGATGATTATGATTATGATGATGATGATGATGATGATGACAGTTAGCACAACCAATCGCGAAGAAGCGATGGCGGTGAACCGATGACCCCAGTAAGCACAACGAGCGAATACTAGAGACCAGGAAAGTCAAAGGCGGATACGAGAAGACCTCTTTGAGAGATGGCAACGCTTGGTTCCAACAGGAGTTTTCGTCTCTTCGGTTTGGATGTTCGTGTCGTGTTTGTGACTGTCTGTCGGTTAACTCAAAGCTCTCTGGGCTGACAATCGGCGCAGAAACAACCAAGCACCGCCTTGCTAAAGCTTAGCAAGAAGCTAGAACAAACTCAGAAGTTGCATCACCTAACTAACGCCTCGAAACTACCCGGAAGCAGCCAGGTTAGTCTTCAGAATCGCCTCGTTTAGCTGTTACAAGCATTACGTGACATTGCGTCAGTTTAACCAACATTTTAAGGAATATCTAAACACGCAACAGTGCTGCATCCGTGTTCAAAATCATTTCAAAATCACTTCAAATCATTTCAATCATTTCAATCACTTCAAAGCACTTCAAAATCATTTTTCAGGACTCCCGGTTCGCGTATTCAGATACGTCGACGATTTTCTTGTGTTCACTACGTCCTCAGATTTTATGCGAGATGTTGTGAATATTGTCAAGATATTTAAGGAAACAGGCAGGAAACTAAACTTTTCTTTTGAATTGCCGCTACTAAATCAACTGCAATTTCTAGATCTCAACTTGATCTTTGAACCTCAGCATGTTTGCTGGTTTTATTGTCCCAGATCTGTAAAGCCTATACTTAATTACAGGTCGAGCCACTCTAAGCTGGTGAAGAGAGGTATCGTTACTACGAGTTTGGGTTTTGCTCTAAAAAAGTCCTGTCAACACAGAATGAAAATGAGCTTTCATAGTCAAGTAAAGAAACTAGTAGAAGCAGGGTATCCTAATGATGTCATTACGTCAGTTTGTAACAACATGATTAAGAAACTTAAATTTGAAGGGAATCACTCGGAGCGTCGTGAAGAGAGCAGAAAGGATAGGAGGATATCAGTGATTCCTTACCTTCATAAGACTTCACATGAACTTAAGCAATTAGCTAATAGATATAAAGTCGATGTGCTTTTCTCAGCCAAAGGCAAACTACAGTCTATTTGTTCACGCATGCGCAAAGAGTTTCCGCAATGTCACATAAAGCACAGCAAAAAGTTCGTGGAGTGCGCAATGGGCGTTGTTTACATGACTCCTTTTAGCTGTGGTAAAGTGTATATCGGTCAGTCAGGAAGATGCGTCAATGTTCGTCTCAGAGAGCACGATTCTTCCTTGAAATCTGTAGGTGCATCGCATCTTGCGGCTCATTGCAGAGAGTGCGGTTGTCACCCTCTTTTTCAGGATACTGAAGTGGTTTTTCGGTCAAATAATAAATTAACTCGCGAGTTGACAGAAGCGTTTCACATAAGAAAAAGAGGGGATCAATGCGTCAGCCAGCCTTCTGTTTTGCTGCACGATAAAGAGTTCGGTTTTCTTGAGTATGTTCCGAGTTAATCTGTTTTCTTTTACCATGTGTTCTTGATGTGCCACTGATGTACTTTTTTGCCTGCACATGCATGAGTCGTGTTTTTCAGTTGCCTGTATATATATTCCGCCCTTTCTAATAAACAGTTTAGTTGCGAGAAAGCGCTTGTCCTCTTTTTATGTCTGTTTTTCGTGCGCTTTAAATGATAGTTATACCATGCATATCCAACTAGCCCAACTTTCGATTCTGGTGTTACCGATCTTACATTTGGCACAGGCGTCATCATCTCGGGTTTTTATGCCACTGTTTTCTTGTTTCTGTACGCCATGACTAGAAATTAACTACGTCATGAAGTGTGAAAGGCAGCATCTCAAATATTTTCAAGCGTAGGTGCCTACCTCAGGCAGCACTGTTAGTTTAGTTGTTAAACGACGATACCAGCAAGATTAATTCCTTAAGGTAGCGCGCCCAGAACAACGCGTAATAGAGCCAATAGCACTCATCTGCTTTATTACCTTATTTGCTGGCTCGGCGAGCAACGTGCTTCAGTTTTCAGCTCATGCGGCTGTCCAGCTTGATTACTCAGTCAATTCCTGAATCATTTTTGTATGCGGCCAATGCAACGCGTGCTACAAAAGCTATGTCACCACAAACCAAGATAATGGGAGAATTGGAACCAGTACCGTCTTCCACTACGTGTTGTAGGCCCGTGTGCTCAGATTTGGGTGCACGTTAAAGAACCCCAGGTGGTCGAAATTTCCGGAGCCCTCCACCACGGCGTCTCTCATAATCATATGGTGGTTTTGGGAACGTTAAACACCACATATCAATCAATCTTCTACTACAGGGGCGTCTGACATTGATTGTGCTTGTCAGCGCATGATCGTGCTGTCAACTGACAACGCCGTCAAAGCGTTGCATGGACTCAGAGTCGCTTTCACATGGGCTGATCGTTGACGGACTGTCTGTTGACAATGTGAAATGCTCCGCCACGGTGGTCTAGTGGCTAAGGTACTCGGCTGCTGACCCGCAGGTCGCGGGATCAAATCCAGGCTGTGGCGGCTGCATTTCCGATGGAGGCGGAAATGTTGTAGGCCCATGTACTCAGATTTCGGTGCACGTTCACAAACCCCAGGTGGTCGAAATTTTCGGAGCCCTCCACTACGGCGTCTATCATAATCATGTGGTAGTTTGAGGACGGTAAACCCCACAAATCAACCAATCTGTTGACGATGTAACGATGTACCAGGAACACAACCCTACAATCATTCTTTGATCGGACGTTCTATTGCGCCGTTCGGGATTGGTCAAGCCACGCTCGTATACATCTGACAGTTAAGAGTAAGAGCCTCAACTGCAAGAGGCAGAGCTATGGGTCGTTTCCTCCTCTGTCATTCAAGGAACGGTCACAAAATAGACGCTCACCACACAGTGCGGCGGAACAAACGCTGAACTATCTCCGGACGACTTGGATTACATCTAAGCGTAAGTGCTCACACCTGAGAAAGCGAATTAGCCTGCTTTGCGTGTGGCTCAGTCTAATCCTGCCTGTCAGTTCGCGAAAATTGTCGCCAGAGGTTCCACCAGAAGTATTGCGATGTGGAAGCCCAATGGCAGATCCAGATAAAGTTTTTTTCTACTCTGAGCAGAGCAATCACATTCCGATGGTGGACTAGGAGCGTGAACTGTGTGTTCCAATAGCAGATTGAGAGCAACCGCAGACCACAGATTGTTTCGTGGAGCAAGAATTCGTGCTCGGCCGAAATCGGCGGATTTGACCGGAAGTTCAAGTTGCGCATTCTGTGAACCCGCCTTTCATCCAATCACCGATGGATGTCCGAAAGACGCTTTGCGATCCCTCGCACCCTCTGGTGATTCCTTGCTAGATTTACGCTCAGCAACAGCTCCCGTCGAGAGGCGCGCGTTCGAATCACAGGTTTGGCGAGAGCAATCCCGCTTGGATCGGCGCGCTCCTATTCGCAATCCGGCCCAGCGCTCGCGATCTGCCACTGTAATTCCACATGAAGTACATGAAGTAACTACACGCCAGAAGAGCTATCCTCCAAATGACCATTCAGTTGACTGTTCGTTGCGGCCATTGATTGGCCAGATCTCGACAAGATCTGGTCAGATTTTGACTTTGGTTTTTTTTTTCACCAACGTTACCTGAGACGGGGTGGAACTGCGATAACTCTCGACAGAAATGGACGAACCGGAACGCACTTCGATGCGTCGTGCGCAGCCTCCGAGATTCGCAGTTGGCCGGTGCGGATATCGGGGGCCGTGTGATCGCGTTGGCCCTCTTATTAGGTTTAACAGCGCATGCGCGATTACGTGACGGCTTGTCTCTTTCTGCAGCAACCAACTACGTTTGGGTGACGTCAGCCAGAAGTTGGGATAAACATTAGAATGACAGGTTCAGTAATAGCTCCCTCGGCACTAACATGGTCTGCAAGCCGAAGTAAACGGCGAAGTGTTGGATTGGGCTAGTTGGTAATTCATTATTAAACTTCTCAGTGCAAGAACTTCCGACAACTAACACAAGAGACGAGGACGAGCACAGACTTTCCCACTAATTTATCACTACTACGACGCGCATATATGTGTTATAAAATGATGATAAGATCGCTTGCTTAAGCAGAAACAAAAAAAACACAAAAGAAAAAAAAACAGCTCAAAACCGAAAAAGTTGAAAGAGACTGCAAGAAACCACGCGCACACACCGGACCCTCACGTGGCGAATTGAAAAAACGCCAATTTTTTTTTTTTTCAGATAACGCTACTGGTGGTTTGCCGATGCAGCTGCCCCGAGCGATTGCTGCAGCTTCGATTACAAATCTTGTGCCTTCGTTAGGGCGGGACGCGAGAACACTCGTCTTTTCGAACAATGGCTGGTGCCCACATTCGGAACAATGAGCGGCCAAAAAAACTGTCCCGTCCTGCACTTCTCACTTTCTGGCAACGTTCCTGAAGTCTTACATTAAGACACCTGCCTGATTGACTTGCGTACTCTGCAAGCAGAAGTGGTAATTTACAGTCGATCACTTTCAGCGGTGTTACTGTAAGTTCAAGATATTTTTTTTACTTACGAGGATGCGTTTCGTTCTTGGCAACAGCAGCCACTTTTTGAAGGTGGTCTCACGCTGAAACAACTGCGTGTTCTATATTTGAAACCTTGTAGCATGCACAATCGACCATCAGCATTCCACAATGGTGCGTCTCGTAATCATATTGTGGTAACAACTCGTAAAAACCAGAGGTCCTCGTCCGATATGCATCGCGGGCTTTAGGAGGTACAATGTATCTGACTCACAATCTACAGCTGCGATTGGTGTCCCCTGCTCTAACGTGCCCTGAAACTACGGCTCACCATAGCACAACAGCGGAGGCTGATGGGCAATAGAGGCGTGATTGTTACACCTGGGATCCTGGACATGACTACACACGGGTGGTACAGGCTACTGCCTACGTCCATGGAAGCGCCCAGCTACAGTAATAACAATGGCTGGGGTGTTACGCGCGAGGACCTCTATATGGTAAAGAGGCACGCCGAGTTAAGGGGTCTACGTATTTCGAGCCCCTGGTGTACTTGAACATGCACTTACATGGCACGCTACAAGGGTCTGTAACATTTCGCCGACAGCAAAATGCAGGAACACTGACTTTTGGGCTAGTTTTATATTATTCGTTACTATAAGATAAGCTCCTGGTTGATATGGAAGAGTGCACAGATAGCTATGAATGTGTAGCCTTGCGGAATGCTACACGCATGCGACAACCGGTTTTCTTGAGCTTATATGTTTTTAGCTTCAGTCTACTTGCGTAGAATATAAGGATAAGGTCTTCATTGAAAAAAAAAGTGGGTTTATATTTTCTGTTGTACTGCTCCAGTTCTCAGTGACGTGCCTTGACCCACTGTGATGGACTGTGAACCCGCTTCTTAGCATTTTTAGTGAATATTGAACTCCTTTGAAATTGCCGCAAGAAGTTCCAGAAAATGGTGTTTTAAAATTTCTCGATTTCAAACTGACACTTACTCACAAACACGTGTGCTATGAATATCATCACGCGCTCTCAAAGGTCTGTCCTGTTATCGTCAATGTCATTGGAAACTTGTCAAGAGAGCTGTCACTTGGCGTTGTCTACGCATAGCTTTGTTGAGACAACGTCCCAAAATTATCCTGCCCCTGGCAACCAGTTTCCGAAAACATATTGAACTACTAAAAACATAAGATAATCCAGACGGTGTTCTAGTATCTGTAACTGACTGGAAGCTAACAAAAAAAAAAGAATGAAGAAAAGAACCCAGCAGAAAATGAAACCTTCGTCATTGTACTTCCGTACACGCATAACATGTCTCACCGCCTAAAAATGATTTCAAACAGTATTAAATTCAAAGTGGTGCTTTTTGCACCCGAGAAGCTGCAAAAACTTTTTCAAGTTACCAATCCATTTAAAAAATTGACCCTGTATCTGCATGTTACGCAGCAAGTGTCGTCGAAATACGATAGTCTTGCGTCTGGAGAGAGTGAACAAAACGTTCATTTGATGTTCTGCGCAAGAAAATCGGTGAATGGTATACTGTAGATGCTGCGTTAGAGTGCTCCGAACGTGCAGCGGAGGCGAACGAGCGCATCAAGTTGCGTCACACGTGGGACATGAGCGCTATCTGACGGTCATCTTGGAAAACGAAGCGCGCACACCCTGTGCACCCGTCTCGGAGGTGATAAGGTGTAGAACGCAAGGCTATGGGCAGGTGCCACCGCCGTGTCGTTACAGCAAAGCGTTGGAAACACTTGCCTTTTCGTGCAAGCGTTGCCTGGTCAGTGCAACGTGATAAACGCTACGGTCCTTATAAGTACTTATGTATGCCTTTTCTAGAAAGAGACGCACATACACAATACTGATGTGTGGTTATGGTGCCTCAGATATTCACAATAATTGATTTTTATTTGACAATCGCACAAGTATGAACGCTGAATCTTGAGCAATATTGGTGGGCGCTGCGGGTGGGGTTGCCCGTTTAGAGTATCGTTTGGCCACTTTGGTGCCGTTTAGGGTACCGTCAAGGGCGGACGAACAGACAAATGTACAAACAAAAAGGCAGACCAATATTTTTGCGTGGAAGGTCCCCAAGAAAGACTTTCGTCTTTAAAAAAAGCGAAAGTGCAATGCATATAAATCAATGGGATCTAATCCCGGCGGCGGCAGACGTTTTATCGATGGAGGCTAATGTGCTTGAGGCCCGTGCGTTTAGGTTTAGGTTCATGATAAGGTAACGCAGGTGTAGAAATTTCCGGATCCCTCTCCTACGGTATCTGTCATGATCATAGCATCGCCTTGGGACTTTAAACACAATGAGTTATGATAATTATCATTTGAACTTCATTTATGTGCAGTCCTCTATTTGAGGTCTCTTTATCGTGTGGCTTCAGTTGCCTCGGTCAGACTGGTAGGGGTCTGAAGTCTTAGGGAACGTAAAACGCAACTGTAGAACTATCAGGAAAGCTGCTTTCTAGTACATTATGTAGTGTGGGTTAAAAAACGCAGAGCTGTATAAACCATTGTATGATTTGTGTGGGGTGGCTGCGAGGAATGGGAGCTAAGATCTGAGGGAGATAATAGAGGCTGATTTATTTACAAAGGCGGCTCAGTGATGTGCCAGCACGCCTTCCATTATTTTGTCATCTATAGAAACAGCTTTTCAGCATGGTCACAAGATAACAGCCATCGTGAAGAGATTGATGGATATGTGGGGTTTCTCGTCCCAAACCACAATCTGATTGTGAGAGACGCTGTAGTGGAGGGCTCCGGAAATTTCGACCACCTGGGGTTCTTCTTTAACGTGCACCCAAATCTGAGCACACGGGCCTACAACATTTCCGCCTCCATCGGAAATGCAGCTGCCGCCGCCGGTATTCGATCCCGCGACCTGCGGGTCAGCAGCTGAGTACCTTAGCCCCTGGACCACCACGGCGGGGCACGCCGTGAATAGAGCGCTCGTATTATGCTGTTTTGTGACTTATTTATGAAGAAAAAGAAGACTTTAGACTTCCGCTTATTTTAGATATATGCAGGAAAGAGACAGTGAGTTTTGTAAATCGTGTTTGAGGCCAGCAGTTTTGTGTTCAGTATCACAGGAAGGGGAGAGCAAGCTACTTCGTTGGGTATATCGTCTAGGGACCAGCTTTCATCGATTGCTTTCAATGTTGACCACTTGTCACGATGGTCTGCGCGACATTGGAGCTTGCACGAACGCCATTAGCGGGGAACGCGGGCTCCGAGCACTTCGCAGGTCGCAAGCGTTACATTATTCAGGGCGTAAACAGATCATTCGTATCGCAGCTCGCCTCACACTTCTCACACATACAATACACACGCAAGCCGGTGGGTACGTGGGCAGGACCTGTGGCAGTAGTTTGGTCACGCGGGAACGCGGCTCGCCAGAAAGGAATTTTGACGCGTTGTTCGTGGGCCCAGACTTCCAGAGGTAACCCAGTCCCACCTATTTCGTTATCTCAGATGAAGAGTACGGTATGTTCGTCGAAATGCTGTTCCGGAGAGAACTGATAACCATTCCTATTACAGATAAGGGCTTGTCACGAAACTGAATTTATGGTTTGTTGGAGCTTGTACGTTTTCGTTTGCTGATGTCCGGGAACCGACTGAGTTATGTCTATCACCTTGGGAAGTGATGTGGTAAAACAGATGAAATGACACTGAAGAGATCGACTAAATATATGGAGCTTGAAGTAATTATGCAATCTGCGTTGTAATTGATTTCGCTTCTATGATTTTAAAATTAAGAGAGAAACCAATTTCTACGTTTAGTAATTCGTATATTTGCAATAGTAAGTTAAGCATACCAATGTCTATATGATGTCTTGTGAGTTTTCAGTCATACTTTTGCATGCTTAGGACATGTTTGACAAAATTTGCTGAAAACTGCCATGTAGAGTTTATGATCTGTTAGAATACATCGCCATCGCACAGATAGTACTGCGGTAAAATCACTCCGTGATCGAAGCTGGCCGTTGATTGTTGATTCAAGCAGCGGGAACAGCTCACCCGCTTTGAAGGATCACGGAGTGAGGGGGAGCTGTGTCGTTCGAGCAGTAACTGTGAACTTTGATCCCGAGGGCGCGGTCACGATGGCTGGCGCTATCGGTATCTCAGGAAGCATGAGGGCTCTCAACGATATGGCACTGCACGAGAACCACGTCTCACCTTGGAACGGACGTATCCATTAACATCCGTGTTTTTTATAGTGTTACGCGACACCAGTTAAAAAAGTTGGCTACTAGTCCTACCTTGTATAACGCTGCAAATAGTCGCTATCGCATTCATTGGTTCACCTCGGCGTTGTAACGGATTTTATGCAATCATACCTGCCATAATCGTGCCACCAACATTGGCATCACGCACAGGACTACCCATATCGACCTAGAGAGCATCTTAACGCGGCGCGTGGTAACGAGTGGCTACGCGCTTGGATGCCGTTGGTTGTGTGATAAGCAAAGAAAAGATCTTGCATGTGTAACCACGTACACTACACGCACATTGTTGTAGTCTCAGGGTCTCAAGAATTCACGGATATACGCAAACCAAGTGCGATCAGTGGCGCGCACACTGTCTGGGCAGGCTTCAGCAAATGGCTATACGGCTAGCATTTCTTTGACGGGCTGTGCTTCTCCTTGGAATGGCCTTATCCTTGGAATGCTCTTGGAACAGCTTCTCTCCTTAGAATGGCCTTATTTTCTTTGTAGAGAGGTAATTCTAGGTATACAATCGACGTGTTGTCCCTCTCTGTGCTGCGAGCTTCAGGTCAGCTTTTGATAGAAGTTCAAGTACATGTGATTACCTTTACATTTGTGACACGAAGACAACACCTGAACATATCATTGTTATTAAGGTAAGGCTCACTATACAGCGTAGCAGACTCAGTCAGACTGTCTTAAGTTTAATTGACCTATTAGCTGGTGGAATACTGGGTTTGCGTACCACTGGTCGTTTCTTTAAGGTTTATCTATTTCATTATTTTCATTCATTCACGCCTAAGCCATGAACAGATGAAAATAGGTTGCGGTTATAAAGCTTCAGTTTGCTATAAACAAAATCTTGAGTTGTGCTGCTCCTTAGTACTGAATTTGAAGCCAGTATAAGAACTGTATTCGAATACTCCGCTGCAGATCTCTTCTTGATTGGTTCAAACAACAGGGTGTCTTCCGATTTCTTTGACCTGGAAACTTATGACGAAATATGTTAGAAGGGAAATGTCTGGGGCTATAACTTTCATGAGTCACCCCATGTCAAACAACCAAAAATACTTTCGTAAGACAGAAGCACTACGATGATTAGTTCAATCGAGCTCTTTAGCGCCCGGTATTGTGAAGCTGTATATGTTCACTTAGTTTGTATATTTACATTGATTTTATTTGATTGTGGAGAGGCAGCCGCATAGAATGAATTATCCAGAATAAATATTAAGAGATTGATAACATTCCTTTTTTTGCAGCGGTTCTGCCACAGGTACAGCTGCAGTCACAACAAATACGTAATACTATGTTCACCTCCCGACACTCGAAACACCTCGTCCGAACAGTACAGCGCCCATCGCACGAAAATGCTATGACTTCCTTCATGGCACGACACTTCAAGCCATACAGCTGGGTTCTCATGGTTTCGGGATTGATGGTTTTTCTGAAACTACAAGTGAATGGCGATCATAAGACGAAGCCACTTGGTAAATTATTTCACTTAGTTTACTCGCTCTCCTGTTTTACACTTTTCTTGTTTGTTAGCACCTTGTTTGTTCTTCAGTTTTATTATACTTTTTTTCATCAAAATCCAAGTGTTCACCGTTTGGCTCCATATCTTCTCCGTTTCCGTTATTGTTTTCAAAGTAGCGCACAACGTCCTCTGCATCGCCTTCAATTCCCGCAGCCTATCCTCTTTCTTCGATGAATCGGCGAGGTACGAGGCGTCGGTAAACTTCTGTACCACCGAGTAGTTGCAGGCAACCAGCAGGACGTTACGTACAACGGTTGGTGGAGCTTCTCGTATTCACGGGAAGTTTGAGCATTTCCATCTACCTCTCTTGGACCTTCATCGACTATAACGTGGGGGGCGTCGCCGTGAGCGTACTCCTAAAGGTGACCTGTCTCGCAGGTCACTCCCTGTTCTACGTTTATCAAATGTCGGATTTTATTGTCCTCAGGCCGTGCTTAGAAGTTCTGCTGTTGTACATTCGGCACCAACGCGAGATTCTTCGCTGCCTCACGAAGGGGGGATGTGCTGGCTTGCTCTTCGTGAAACCAGACAAGAAGGTCGAAGAGATCAGGCTGAGCCTTTGTGCCATACTGCTGCTTAAGAAGCAGCTGAACAGCATTTGGCGCAGGTCAGTGATGATCTCCGGCGCAGTAGTTTTACTCCTGGCGTGCATAAGCATATACACGGCGTACGTCGAAGGCTTTGGAACGGTCCAGACTTTTCTCGGCCTACTCTATTGTATCCTGTCTGCCCTGGATCTCCTCGATGTGGCTGGCTTGAGTCAAGAGATGGTGAACGAGGTGAGTGATTTTTGTGTCAGATTCAGTTCCAGCTGTCCCTGAGAATACTAATTTCTATATAAATAGTAAAGTGCAGTAAAACGAACCCACGCACACAAGCTAGCGGATACACGCATATGTAAATAACAACCTGGAAAACATGTGTTGTAAGTTTTACCTTTTGTATCAGTGTTGTTTGGTGGACTTGTGTGCTCACATTTTTAAGCCTTATTCTCGGGCGGCCAGGAATACGCTAAGAGCGAACATTTTTATGCCTTTACTGGAACGATGCTAATCTACTTGGGCCTGCAAAGATGCTTAAATGTACATACACTTATAACTTTTAGCTCTCATGTGTCAGCAGTTGCAAACGCCTCCCATCAGCAACGAGGTCACGGCACCTCACTTTAAAAAATGCTGCCACGTTCTTCAGCCCCACATGACTTACAGTTCCCAAAAAAAGCAATGTGGTCCCGTTGTTATCGGATTCTAAATAGATTTTTCCTATAGTGAGAAATAGAGTGGGTATAAGAGGACACGCAAATGTGCTAAAACACTCTGTGCTTGCCTGACAGCCTTTATTTGTGTGGTCTTAAATTCGCGCTGAAACCCTCCAATTCGTCTAGCTTCCCGCAGAAAAAAATTAACCCTATGTATTTTTGCAGATGCGCAGCATTCGCCAAGCTCTTGAAAGCACCCCAGCGAACTTTGAGAGTGGTGCTTACTTTGCTGAGGTTCGTGTCACTTTTTCTTATAACTAAATGGGCTTAAAGAAAGGCTGGTTCTAATGGGTGTGTTTCTTGTGGCTAATCTTGCATAGCAGATTGCATCATGAATACCTCAACAACCACAATTTCGTACAAAACGTTCACACGAACAGACGTTTACATTCCTAATGTCACTTCACACAACATTCACAGGTCAAACGTATCCATACACGTGAAATGCCCACGCTTTATAGAATGGTTCTTCAAAGTGATCACACAGCAATCACTGTGTAGGTCCAAATTGAAACACAGCGGTCGTGAGTTACATCTTGATAGGCACGAAAATGTTAGTTTTTTACTTCTTATAAATGGCGTGCTAACACTTTTGATAATGCCTTGGACCGTGGTCATTATTTCTGTTTCACAGATCAGCTATCTGAGAGATACCATAAGGCCTGGTGATATGGCGATATCTGGAGCTGACTTCTTCTACCTTAATTTGCCTTTGATTGTCTCGGTAAGTCGGCGAACCTTTGTGTCTGGAATGTTATTTTCTATTGCACAGATGTGGCATGAACAACGTGGGTCAAAGCACGAATTGTGTGAAACAGGAACACACACAAAGTGTTTTGTGCTTGTTCCAGAGTCGCTCATGTTGTGCACTCCCAGACGCGCCTACAATTCAGTGATTTTAGTCTTGACACCTAATTAAGGCAACAAAACCTGTTGTAGGTCCTCAATACTTAATTACTTCTAATTTCCTAACAGATCGAACTTATCTACTCCCCCTCCACCCCCCGCATTGCTAGCACATGCACAGCTAGCGTTGCTATGGATATGTTGTTTTGAGAAGTGGAGTTTTCTATCGTGAGTTCACTTCACCAATTGAAATCGACGAAGCGACTATTATTTATGCAGTTATAGCTCGCATTCATTGCGATGACGGTCTATGCGGATGATTATATCGGCGTTGAAAGATACTGCTGTATATAGTCGTTTATCACCGGATTAAGTTCCACGCCAAAAAAAAGGTAGACTGGTTGTCATTCTGACAAAAACAGCCAGAGTAGTAAGTGGCAGTGTTCCACCTGTAAGATATCCGTAGTAAGGCCACATGATGTTTCTGAGTGTGCTTGGCGACTCCTTTCGGCGCCCAATCTTTCGTAAACTGAAATATAGACCAGCATAGGTCGGTAGGAAATGTGGAGCACACCCACACTCTCGTTCAAAATATATTTTGATCTTAGAGCACGCTCCAACTCACAGTCACCAAAATTTTCCTCACTTGGCCTCACTCACAGCCTGACCTGTGTTTGAGTCAGTCCACTCATCAGTCCACCAGCACTTAGGTTTTTGAACCACAGGTGTCCATGCTGTTTTACATCAATATCTCGCATCTTTCGTGCTTGGCGCCTTGTGATCTCGTACCTTGAAATTCCAGTTATCTGCGGTTGGCAGTTCAGTCCGCACATCTTTATTCAAAGATATCGCTTATACGACGTATTTTTATTAACATCTCGTCAAACAGTTTTCTACGCTTGTTACGGAGGCCTTTGGACAATACAAGCATTGAGTCTGCACATGAACGCTGGTGCTGTTTAAGGGACACTAAAGAGGAACAACGAGTTGGTTTAGATTGACGAACTGCACTCTCAGAACTCTAATTTTTTACTCTCATAGGTTCATTATTAGCGGAAAAAATCAAGGTTGAAGTTTTACTTTTACATTTCGCGCTATTCAACCATAGCAGCTACTATAGGTGGCGCAACTGGTACGTCTAAATGGCGGACGAGACGGTGAAGATAGTTATAGCGCGAGAACGAAACGGCGGACAAAGAGACAAGAGGACACGGAGGACACGAGCGCTCGTGTCCTTGGTGTCCTTCTTGTCTCTTTGTCGTCGTTCTGTTCTCGCGCTATAACTATCGTCATGTCATGCCAGCTATCCCAAGCTGGCTCACTTCTAAGAGACGGTGATGTCATGAGCGTGCACGTCAGCGTTGCAGAGCCTGAGACGCGTTCATTGGTTCATGGCTACTGAGAGACTGAACTGCGTCACTGACTGCGTCGCAGATTATCGCCGTGTGACAGCTTCGGTTCACGACTGCACGGCACTGCCTGCGTCGCTGGAATGACCGAATAACCTAATTACCGCGCGTGGCGTTGATGAATTCTACAATCTATATTTGCACTTTCGTGACATTAACTCAATGAAACTTTCTGGCATTTCGTATGCTAAGTCTATGGCATCCGCAAATTACAATGTACTTCAATTTTATCGACTAGAAGCTACGTAGGACCATGTAGACGCCTTCAAAATTTGTTGACGTCACAGTATTATGAATGCAGGAGTCTCAAGGTGGCGTCTCTACTCACAGTTTCTTTTTGCGTGTTTTCTCGCTTTACCAATTGAGTGTCGTGTCGTGGTAAAAGGGGTGTTTTCGGGAATTGTGAAATTGCACTTTACTAATACGCGAGAAAGCGCTTTGCTTTTTAGTTTCCCTTTAAGAATTCGTGAGTAGACGTCAATTTAAAGGTCAGCTCACATAAGGCTGATACTATTGACGAAGTTGAGTGGATATAAAAAACAGTAGTGCAGATAGATTTTTTTTTTTGGGGGGGGGGGAGGGGGTCACCTATACGTTATACATATTTGTGCAAGGGTTTTGCATGTTAGTGTATCTATATAAACACCAAATAGAGAAATTGCAATAAGGAGGTGAAGGCTTCAACCCCCTTTCCCCACAACACCGCTCCTGGCTCCGCCAGTGATGTCTAACTCGTTTGTTCCAGCTTGCAGGTTCCGTAATCACATACACTGTCATCCTTGTTCAAACCAGCGAAAGCATGGTCTCAACAACAAAGTAAACATGGCCTACTCATTGCCAGCTATGGAGTTCAAAAGAACCTCGAGATCTCAACTGCCGCTGCAGTTGTATGCCCGTGCGAAATTCTTCAAGCAAAAGGAATCTCAAAAGATTTTCAACAAAAAAAGGCTGTGGGAAACATGCCCTTGAATGATGTTTACTTTGATCTTATCGAATTCTGACCTTTTATTGACCTTTTATTCGTACGTGAACTTCACTGCCAACACTGCTTTCAGAAATAAATCTCATTGCTATTAGTAAGTACCCTGTCTGTGCGGTTGCTTTAAATAAAAACACTGAGATTGAGAGCCCTAAAATAAATGGTGAAACTGAGAATGCATCGACTACATTTCAGATGCGATTAGCTTATAAAAGCCCTTTCGGTTCGGTTTTGGTGTCATGGAGTTGGTTTCCCAGGAACGTGTCAATCGCAGTGTGTCGACATGGGGGCGCAACAGCTGGTGACGTACCAGCTGGGCGATCTGTGATCGGCTCGTCGTCACAAGGTGCAGACTTTGCAAGCACAGTGGAACATTGCTGAATAGTTGGGATACTGTTCATTGCGGCGAGGTGGGCCCGCAAGGGCTCAGAGTAGAAAACCTGAAATTTCAAGTAAGACGTTCGTACGTGTCCTTTTATTCCGGTGGGTGAAGGGCGGCTACATTGCATACAAAAGAAATGAAAAAAAAAAACACGACTAACGATAAAGATAACGATAAACGCGATAAAAACAACGCACGACCGCTGCAATATTGTGATACCTTGGGAAGCGCGTCACACGGGCACCCATTGATTCCGATTCACAGAGCTCCGACTGCTCCATTTACGAGCACGTCCATAACACTGGTGAGTAGAATGTATGGTTCTCTCGGCAAAAGTAAAATCTTGGGAGGCAGACTCCGAAATTTGGTGCAGAACATGTGCCCTACTTTTTGCTGCGCTTTAGCGACTTCTACGGCGTGCTTTGCCCCATCAGATCACGTAGCGCCACAGTGCCGACACAGAGGTTGAGCAGGAGGAGGAACATTCACTTGCTCGTCCAGGTGGTGGCACCCTCTGTCGCACCACGGTTGAGATAGCCCTATGTTTGGGGAAGCGTTCTCGCGATTTGAAGGTCATAAATGCGATTACATCGTGACTATTTCTGTTAAGTATATTATTTCAGACAATGTTCGTTCATTTTCAACCTGGGCTTGAGCACTGCTAGGTTTGTTATGGCCTATAGCGAGCGCTTTATTGAAAGCCTGGTCATGCCACACGAGATGTATGGATGTACAAGGTGCACCCCTGAAGCGTTTCGCGATTAAAATGACCCTTTTAAGATGTCTCAGAACAGCGTCAGTACTCCTTGAAGTCAAGACGATTGCTCGACTTAATTTGGCTACAGAAGCGACGCAGGTAAGCTGTACGCCCGTGTTGTGCAGTTAGCGCTCGTCTCGTGCACTTGTTCCTCGCTTGTGTCGCTGTTCCTTGGCGCTACCTAGCATATACAGTGACTCTAGCGCTGCCTCCTTTGGCATTGATTCCCACACATCGGCCCAACTACCCATTCTCGCAAGCATGCCGTGGGCTCATTATGAGTTCTATTTTGTAAACGTTACCTCTGTACGTGAGGTTGGAGGGCTATGTTTCAGCTCTGAGGCCAAGGCCAGCTGTACAGATGTTTTCGCACACATCCGCGAAAAGGCTACAGAGCTCTCCAACCAGGAGCAGACCTCCACGAGCAGACCTCCAACCAAGATACCTAAGGATTTCACCATATAGTCGCACCTATACGTTTCAACAAGAACTGATATACATGAAAAGTACTTGGCCATACTTTCCACCCAATTTTGAAACGCTATCCTGGTGGGAAAACGATGCTCCGACGAAATGCAATGCCAATAACTCCTAGGTTTGCATCTGAAGGCTCACACCTTTGCTGCACTGCGGGGTCTTTTATAGTGATATTGTAATATTGGGACGTAAAGCCTGATATTATTATTATTATTATTATTATTATTATTATTATTATTATTATTATTATTATTATTATTATTATTATTATTATTATTATTATTATTATTATGCTTATTATTATTATTTCACACCTTTGCCCAGAATAACTTGTAAACAGTAATTCCGTGCCACAGAGCAATGAGGTGGGAGCGAGGACGTCCACCGCTGTCCATGTACTGTACGAAATCGGTGGCATCGATTGTCTCCCCAAGCCTTGATTACTAACTGCGATGGCCTCGCGCAAGGTCACTGTTTGTGCGAACATCATTAGCGCCGACATCGGCCCCGAACGCGTTTCCACGGCCACCACGTGTTACTTATTCAAAAAGCAAAGATGATGCATTGGCACCTCGTTTCGCCTCACTATTACGCGTCGATGACACGCAAATGCATGGGTACGCGAGTGGATTCAGTCTCGGTCTCAGCCTCAGTCTCAACAGCTCGGTCAGGGTGAGGACGTGATAAGCGAAACGGTTCTCACGGGGAAAGGATTCGGTCGTGTGTCGTTTGTAGGCTGAGGCCCGTAGTTTTAACACAGCATGGCCGTTTACCTCATCGTTGGGTGTAAGTAAATCTCTGCGAAGGGTAATTTGTGAGTGCGGGTGGTCACTGTAATCGCAGGAGTGTATTTTTAAAGAGGCTGAATTCGTTATCTGAGGTTGCACCCTTTCGTTCACCGGAGTCCACAGTCAGGCAAGACATATACTATACAGGTAAGTACAATGATTAAAGAGTGGAAGCAAGACTAAAACGCGCAAATGAAAAAGTGTACATTGAGAACTCGCTTTTAGGAATCGATAATATTGATAATTTACCATCAGCTATTCATTACTTGCAGTCAATCATTGTCCCCATATAACTTCTCAATTCCGCTCACTAAATGTAGTAATTCAACTTAAGTGTGACGCTATAAGTGTCATCATTCTTTTCGTCTATCGTAGACACTAACTCAACAAAAATTCCTGAAACATGACATGTTAGGTTTTTTTTTTTGTAAATTAGGAGCACAGCGGCATTCAGTTTTACCTGACTGTAATTAAATAGGGCCTCGCACAACTGACAGAAAATCTGTGACGTCAAATCAACCTGTTGCACGAATCTGGTGGTCTTGCCACATGTGCTTTTGTAGTCTTTCTGCCCCTTTCTCAATATCGAAATTGTCCTCTTGAGGCAATATTGAGGCACGTTTTTGTTACTATAGAAGTATAATTTTGCTGATAACATATACATAATTTCCCCTTTTAGTGACAGCCTTCATGAAGTTTTTTTTTTTTTCTAGAAACTTGAAAATGCATAAACAACATTTGCGGTAAACGTCGGGAACAAGATTCCTGACGTAGGCAAATATGTTTGGCTCACTAGGCAATCAAACTCTTAAGAATATATGGTATGTTGACTGGGCGCCTTTTTTGGCGGCGTATTGGGAAGGAGTTCTGTGTTAGTTAAAGCTTATTTGAAGCGCAACAGCATCTGTTGACAAATGACTATCGAGTGACATGTGGTGCATAAGTAAATGTTTAATGTCATAATAAAACTGCAATTCGTCGCAACAGAATCAAGGTTTGTGGGTAACCTTGTTATAAGGGAACGAAATATTTAGGTGAAATTCACTGTTCAAGCGAATTAGATGTGAATGCCACGCATCAACCACAATATTAGGGTGTGTGATTTGCACGAATATTTATAATTAACATTGCCATTATTCACCCAAAGGCCTCCAAATTGAGATAAGTCATATTGTTGAGCTGAAGGTGAACCAGTTTTTATGGACAGCTGTAATTATTATAACCTAGTGACATAGGTTAGCTATTAGTTGGTCAGGTATAACTGGATTAGTGGCACTGAATACGGCATAGGGCTGAATATTCCTTTTATGGCTTTTAATTAAGTTCCACAATGGGTGACTCGTCACACGATTGTTGCCGAGTGAGTTCTGACACGTTTTTTCTGCCTTATTTTGCAGAGTTTTCTTCAAAGGCTCATCAGCTTTCAGACAGAATGATTTCTCGCTAACTTACCCAGCGGCACTCAAAAGTTTACGTTTTAACAGCACCCCGAAAACCTCTCGTACGTACCACGATGTCCTTCATGAAGCAACACACCAAACCATACTGTTTGATTCTGATGGCGTCGGGACTTATGACTTTCCGGAAACTCCAGGCGACCGATGACCAAACGACGAAGACAGTGTGGAGAGTCTTCTACTCAACTTACTCACTCGTTTGTTTCACACTTTTTACGCTAGTTGACGTCGTGTATTTACATATGTTATATTTAACGTTTTCGAGCGATGTTCAAGTGTTCACCATGTGGCTCCAGGTTATCGTGTTTTGCGTTGTCGGCGTCAAAATAGGTATCAACTTGATCTCTGTAGTCTTCAAGACATCGCCTCCTGTCCCATTTCTTTGATGAATCGGCGAAGATACGAGACTTCTGTAAACTTTGTTCCGCCCGAGTGCATCAGGGCAACCGGCTGGTCGTTACATTCTTCGGGTGCTCCAGTTCCTCGTATTCGTTGGAAACGTCTGCATTAGCACGTATCTCGCCTACGACCAAATCGACTACTACGTTCGTCACGTTATCGTAAGAGTTGTCGTGAAGACAGCCTGCGTCGCCGGCGATGTCATTTTCTACGTGTACCAGATGTCAGACTTCATTGTCCTCAGACCCTTCTTGGAAGTTCTGCTGTTGTACATTCGGCAGCAGCACAACGCCCTCCGAGGCCTCATGGTCGAAGGATCTGGCAGCTCGCTTTTCGTAAAGCGAGACAGGAAGGTCGAAGAAATCAGGCTAAACCTGTGTGCCATATCGCTGCTCAAGAACCAGATGAACAACATTTGGCGCTGGTCGTTGATGATCTCCGGCGCAGTTGTCTTGCTTCTCGCATGTGTAAGCATATACACAGCGTTCGTCGAAGGCTTCTCAACGCTTCAGCCTCTGCTCGGCATGTTATACTGCGCTTTGTCTGTCCTGGACCTTCTAGACATTGCCGTGTTGAGTCAGGAGATGGTGAACGAGGTGAGTAACAACGACAACGAGATCTGTTACTCTGCAATGTTTTCCTGTTTACGTTAAACCTCATTCTTGGTTAGCACGTCCTGTGTACAAACACTTATGTGCAATGACGCCGGTAGTCTTGTAAGCACGTCCTTTTGGTCTTATACTTCAGGATGTGTATTTCAGTTTTCGGGCTTTGTACGGAAATTAAGAACAACAACTGCCGCATCGTGCTGCTTCACAAGGTAACTGAGGCCTCAAGCACAAACAGTTTTCTATTTGGTTTGAACACAGCGGGGTTACAAGTACGCCCTTGCAATATTTCATAATATTGAGTGAAAACTCTCCTTTGTATATCATAGCACCTAACGTAGGCGAGGAGAAGCGAGAGTTTTCACGCGATGTGCAAGTGCGGAAAGCAAACTCAAGCGCGAGCGCCATGTGCTGTGCTGTTAACTTACAGGTGTTCATGTGCTATCGGATCTATCCTCTAGAATCCGATGTAACAGTGATCGTCTTGTAGCTGGACTGGTAGGTTCTCACGGATATTGTAATGTACCGTCTCCTTAGAGCTTCGAATGCACGACATTGTTAAACACCTGGGAGGATGTACATAAAAGATCAATATCGTTATTCGATTGGCCCCTTTACTTCTTTACTTGTTTGACAATTGTAAAGCGGGTGCAGCGTATATAGGTAGTCGAAAGTTCTCGCCGTCCGGAAGATTTTTCATTTATTGAAGTCAACACAGAACTTAGGTGAAAGCTTTGTCGGCACAAATACCATAGTCACCTGTTCTCTTTGTTCTTTCAGATGCGAAGCATGCGACAAGGTCTTCAGAACGCCCCGATGTGCTTTGAAAATGAAGCTTATTTTGCTCAGGTACGTGGAGGTAATGTATGCCTTGCTTCAGTGAAACTCAAGTCAGTGCAACAATTTTTTGGACTGTAGCTATTGCATTCTTGTTACAGATAAGCTATCTGAGAGACACCATAAAGCCGAACGAAATGGCTTTGTCCGGAGCCGGATTTTTCCACCTAAATCTGCCGTTGATCGTTTCGGTAAGCTACAAGTCGCGCGCATATCGCCAATCGAGAGTCTTTCTATGTTGCCAGAGTTTACGCTGAACGAAAAAGTGGGTTGCGAATTGACGGTAACGTCACATAGGAAAGTGTCGTTAATGCCGGGAATATTTTTCGCAAAAGTCAAGACAGAACATATGGCGTGTATTTTCAAAACCTCATGAGTGTAATGATATGTACGCCTATCATTCCTATTGAAGTCTGTTTTTTTTCTTCTGAATACACTTTAAATTTAACGACGACGCCAACTGGTTTTTTGCTTTGAGATTTCTCTGAATATTAATAAATTGCTTATTTTTTGCGTAGCCTAAGCTCTGAAATATTGCGCAGGCTGTCTTTATAAAGCTCGCATCTGCCTTTATACAACATATGAAGACAATTGAGTCCCATATAAACTCCTTTACGACCAGTTTCATTTCTACAGACAACGCTGGCTTGAAATTACATCACAAACAGCTTGGTCAATTGCCAATATGAGGGCATCGTAAGTACATTGCCAATACTGCGGCGATTCAATGTTTTCAATGTCTCCGGAAACCCTTTTTTTTAGTATAGTGATTTATGGACTCGAACCAACAGTTTGTCGTGTGTGAAACTTGTTGTTCCAGCTTGCAGGTTCTGTGATCACCTACACCGTCATTCTTGTTCAAACAAGCGAGAGTGTGAGCACGGCCACGACAGTAAAGTGAGCGTGAAGTATTCATCGCAAGTTTCCTGGTCAAAAGAAGTTTCGGAATGCCACTTCAGATCAAGCACACGCGCTAAAACACTGCTACTACCTTCACCAAAAGCGGGCTCACACGTGATGAAACTTCCGCAAACATCGTCACCTTTTGTATTTCTTTTATCTCATAGTCACATTTATTTACACAGGCTGCGCCGCGCCAAACGCTATTTCTGAAAATAAAGCGCTTTGTGGTGAACCACTGCGGTGCCTGTTTGATGCTGCCATCTCTCTCGTGTCACGTTGACTCATTGACAAGACGTACGAACTTTTCAAGATCACCGTATTAGCTCACAAATGCTTTCAAGCGTCCATGCAAATAAAAAAAAAAGACACCTCCTTACTGCATCCAAATTTACCGCGCGATTCCAGCATGAAATATTTCACCTATTGCCGCAATCTTAAAAGCACTCTGCAACACTTGCTGAGCGTGGTCTGAAAACACTGCTGATCCGTAATCGAGGCTTCTGAGAGTATGGTAACTTTAAAGACTCGTTTTTGTGTTAGGTGATACCTTTGGGGAAAACTACGGACAATGAAGACAAGAATGGTGTTGGGGACACTGCAGTCTTTTGAACTGTATCTGAAGGACACAATATCTAAAAAAAATACCCAGACGGGTTATGCGAAGGTTGCAGGTTATGTCCCTGCCGACTGCAAGTTGTCCTTTTGTTCATTATAATTTCCTCGCGCCTATATTATAACTAGGTACTGTAATCCCGTTAGACAACTTCAAGTTACGTCCCCTATATATGCTTTTACAGCTCCATTGCAGTTTTTCGTTAACATGCGTCATTCGTACTTCTTTGGCGGAATAAAAATGCCATGCATAATTGAGTGAGCAAGTTTATACCCCATTCGAATGCCTCGACACTTCACTCCTAGCAGAAGGATATGCCAAGATGGCTCATGAAGAAAAAAAATGTTTTAAGTACTCCGCTCCATTCGGCAGCAGGGACAGGCGCAGCCCGCTGAGAATTTCGGTCCACCGTGTCAGACGTACCGAGTACATTATGCTACTTCTTCAGACTAAGGAAACGAGATAAAAAAGTTCTTGATTTTCAACGAATTTTTTGTAAAGTGGATCAAACGGTACACAACGATGATTTGGCAGATGGTCGTGACTCTGATGAAGGCAGCATTCAGCGTGTTGAAAGAAGAAGCTTTTTACTTGCTCGAGCATGTGCCTACGAAACCGAAACTCAAGCTACAACAATACACACTGTGTGCGCCGGTAGTGGCGTACAAAGCATTTGCCGTCCATAACATAGTAAGCACTCGTGTTCTGTGATCGAATAATTTTGTTTCAAGAGCGCCAACAGTCGGCTTGCTTACGCGATGACGCTGTGCATTTTTTGTTGGTTTTGCGTCAGCAGTGTGCCTACGCCGTGGCATCGGTACGAAGCTCCGTGGTGGCAGATGGGTCGAAGTGTGCCAGGATTGGTGAGAATGGCAACGAGCGACGAGAAGGTGTTAGCTCGCTGTTGGCCCGAAGTGAATGCGACATCCTTTTTGAGTAGGCATGTTAGAGGACGGTATAGCGCATTATGGGGAAGAAGAAACGGCCGAGCAGACCGACACAAGAGGACATAGCGCTCTGTCCTCTTGTGTCGGTCTGCTCGGCCGTTTCTTTTTCCCCATAATGCGCTATACCAGTTCAAGTACGACGAACCAACTCGCCCAATCTTCAACACTCTTAGAGGACGGGCTACTTCAGCGAAATTCTCGACAAAACGACGGACGTAGGCGCACAGTTCAAGAAAAGCTTCGGACGTCCTTTGCTGAGCAGGGTGTGGGGAAGTCGCGAACTGCTCTGACTTTGACAGGGTCTGGTTGTACACCCGCAACGTCAACATGTAGCCAAGTACGGAGACTAGACGTTGCCCAAAGCAATATTTGGACGAGTGAAGTAGCAGGTTGGCATGTCGGTAAACATCAAGCACTTCGGACAAACGGGTAAGATGGTTTTCGAAAGTAGTAAAAAAAACAATAACATCGTCAAGATTGCAGAGGCCGATGGACCACTTCATACGTCGAAAGAGAGAGTCGGTCATGTGCTCCAAAGTCGCGAGAGCATTACATACTCCAAAAGGCATCACTTCGTACTGCTAAAGTCCACCAGCATGGACGAAGGCCGTCTTCTCTCTGTCTTGGTCGTCCATAGGGGTCTGCCAGTAGCCTGAGTGGAGGTCCATTGAAGAGAAATATATGGCGCCGTGCAATCGATGAAGTGCATCATTATGCGCGGTAGAGGATACACAATATCACGGATGATTCATGCGCGTGCACGTTTTATACGCGGCGCCGAACGTTGTAATCTTATCACGGTTAGCCGCGCGAGTTCCGCAAAGAGTTACGCATTGGTAATTCTTACACTGCACCGATTGTCTCTGGGGGTTCCTCAAAGATCGGTACTTGGCCCTCTACTCTTCGTAATCTGTGTAAATGACTTATCTACTAATCTCACTTCTAGACTTTCTTTATTCGCCGATGACCGTGTAGTGTATCGTAAAATATAAAATGACAACAATATTTTATTTCGACAGGCTGATTTCAATGCCGTACTTCGTTGATGCCATATTTTGAAAATGGAAATAAACATTAAAAAACGCGTCTATCAGGACTTATCAATAGACTACAACGCTGATGGTTGAAAATTGTTCAAAGTGTTCATATAATTTGGTGCACATTTTATAGTTGGCGCCAGCCTAAAAACGTGAGAAAAAAAAAGGATGGAAAAGACAGATGATATAGAAAAGAGACAGACGAGCGCCAACGTCTGTCTCTCTCTTTCCTCCTTTTTTTAGGTGGCTAGCTTGTCGCCAGGTACAAAATGTTCAGCAAAACAAAGCACCAGCTCGCCCAAAAAGAAGTTCTCCTGGAGTTCGTATGAGTGTTATAGCAAGAAAATGAACACCGTAGAAGAAAAATGAAGCTCTAATAGTATACAACCTCCACAGCACATTACATTTTTATCTGCTGGTTCTAATATTTAATTTGGTTTACTTGAAAACTCTATTTGAAGTCGGCGTTTGCGGGACTAAATAAGGAGGTTGAGGACGAAAATGCCCTTAGTTCACGCTATAGCCGCGTGTGTTTATTTGTATGTGTTCCAGTTTCAGCCTGAAAAGCTGTTGGAAACACTTCTCTCTTCCCTCTCTACTCTCCATCTTTCATCTCCTCCATCCCCCTCCCATGCGCAAAGTAGCAAACCGGCTGCCTATAGGCAGGTTAACCTCCCTGCCGTTCTTTTTCTCCTATTTTCCTTTCTTCCTTCCTTGACACTGACTACGCCGCAACGTCCGATAAGGTTCATGATTGCCTGAGATCAGTATGGGAAAAATACAGGCAGGACGCGAATAGTCAAGTTTCTTCGAGAGCTTCCACGAGCACCAGCGATTACGTTAAGACATTTGGTGCCGCCTCCCTGCAGATCCGATTTTCGATGGCCGACACTTTGTTGGCCGCTCTATTAGTGCACTGTGGGCATCGCTTGTAGTAGGATGTTCCATTTCTTGGGCACAGGTTCGCCCAAATAAAAGGTTTGTTATTCAACCTACTCACTGCAGCTGTGTTCTACACCATGACCATGTAACAATACATTATTTTGCCTGGAAGGCAAGCTGTATCGATTGCATCCACTAGCGTTGATTACTGACATCAATGGCACCGGCGACCCCACAACGTCTCTGTTTGGTCAATCATCATTAGGAATATTATTGTCCTCGACCTGTCTCCATGGTCATAAGCGTTGCATTATTCAGAAGGCAGAGAACATGCGTTCGTAATGCAGTTCTCCTCACTCCTACGAACACAAACGCGAGTGAAGAGGTGCACAAACAGCCTGAGTCTCGCTCTCAGACTCCACGCCAGTAACTCCGTGAGAGTGTGAGGAGTGTGGAGGTGAACGCGAATCACGGAAAAAGAATCCGATGGTGCCTTTTGCCCGATTCGGTTCGCAGTTGTATTACGCGCTGATTTCGGAATGCCTCAACATTTGGTATCAACAAGGCTCGTCGAACTACTGATTTTGAAGCGTCGGCGATCACTGTAGTCTCTGCAGTGTGCGTCACAAGAATCTCAGTTTGTTTTCGGTGCTTGAAACCCTTCAGTGTTTTCCAAAAGCCTACCAGGCACTCGTGTTTCGTCGATCCTTTTCTCATCCCTGTTTCTTAGTGCGCTGTTTTCCATCTACCAGCTCTCACACCAAGGTAAGTACGCAGATAGAAGAGTTCAAAGGCCCGTAATACGCGCGACTTAATAGATTTAGATTGTTAATTTATCTTAGCGAACGTTGTTTCGGAGAGTTCAGATATCATGATTACCTTTTTAGTGCATATACAAAGATGACAATGTGTCATTTTTTTCATCATTTACAACAGTAAGTTACACTCAAGCATAGGTGTAGCGGCTCTCTGAAAAATCAATTTATTTTATTTTACAAATAGGCATTAGCCCTGCCCGAATCTTGTAATGTGTCTCTTCCTAATTATCCAGAACACAGTGTCCTTCATTTTAACCCGTTGAGCATTATGTGAGTCCTGGAATACATGGTAAACATCTATGAGGGTTGGTGCAAAAATTTCAAGCCGGGCTCACCACATGCGTTTTATTTTTTATTTATTTTTTCTAGTGTTTATTGTTTAGGAAGCGGAATAAAGAAGTTCTATTACTACGGACAGTGTAATTTTTCAATTTAGTGTCTGCGAGCAAGTAGTCATTGCTAGGTATGCGAAAATATGCAATACGTTTAGGATTTGTAACGTACGAAACGAGAAAATACGTGGCCGCAAGCATTCAAGTTTTGTTCCCACACAACGAGGCAACCTTGTCGAAATTTGCAACTTGCTCGGATGACATGTTTTACGCCGCTTTATCACGACTGCGTACTGAAGTGCTAAAGCGCATTTCAAACGTTAGTCCTCGAGTACCAAGTGCGAACTGTGGGACGTCTATAAAATGCGTAATTTAAAAATAACAAGCGGAGCCAGCGTGGCACACGCAGCGCCCTCGCAGCGTAACGTGGAAGGGAGGAACTCGTGAAGGTGAATGGTAACTCTCAAAATATGTCTGTTATGTATAAGCATTGTGACGATTCACCCACTAAACCATAAATCCTCACCACTTTGAAAAATAGTGAACACCGCAGTCGGTAAGGCTTTACGCACACCAAAGTAACTTGCTACACTTTCGTGTGACAATAAGTGATCAGGAAATGACGGTAATTAATTGTTATTGAGCCCTTTGCAGTGAATGCAGTGACTGCGAGCATTGAACCCCGTCCTTGTTGTGAAAGCGACATAGTGTGATGATTCGTACAATCCCACTCTTCCGCAAAGCAATATTGCAGTTGTAAACCTCTAAAGGGCCTTTCAGAGTGCTACGGTAAAGGGCTTCAGAGTGCACTGCGGCTGAAGTAAGGGCCCGGCAAAGAAAATACCTGCATTTGATTGCGGCTAGAATCGCGGTGTTTCTCCTCATTGTGTGTGGTAGCTGTGATGAACACCGATGGAAGCCGGGGTGGTCAAGATCGGTCGCCGAAATCAGGTCTAGTTGTTTGCTCATAACAGCTTACGACGTGAAAGTGCCTTGCAATAATAAAACTAAAACGCGTTGCGGAAAACCCAAGGACTCTGGTGAACCTCAGTCTATACTTTATACAGAAACAAAATACTGCTTACATTTCTCACTCGAAGTGATACACATGTGGTAAAGTTCTTTTTTAATCACTGATGTATACTTCAAGGCTTTAAATGTAATCAAATAATTTTATAGAGTAATATTACTTTGGTTTCCCGCAAGCAAAAATGACTCAGTGGGTTAGTTGTTGAATAGTTACGGTGTTCGTTAGTATATCTGGGCAATAAATAGGTCACTGTAGTTTAGTCTGCGCTTGTTCTGCGTGCCATTCACGGCTGACTTATGCAATTGTAGAAAGGATGTCACATAGCATGGTTGTTTCCGAATGAATTATGACATCTTCTTGTCACTTTATTTTTGCAGAGGTATACTCTTCTAGAATCGGAAGCCTGGACACTGTATTCAATCTGCCAGACCCACAAATTGACAGCAAGAATTTTTAGACTTAAAAGCACAGAGTGAATGACACAAGCCCACCCACCATGATGTCATTTATGAAGCAACACTTCAGGCCATACTGCTACATTCTGGTTGCCTCAGGGCTGATGGTTTTCCAGAAACTCCAAGCGACTGGCGACCGCAAAAAGTGGAAAGCCATTTACTTGGCCTATTCGTTAACTTGTTTCGCCCTATTTGTATGCATTAACGTCCTATATTTTTACCAGATGATTGTAACGTTCTTGGCCGATGTACAAGTGTTTACCATGTGGCTCTACTTTGTTGTCTTCATGCGTTGTCTTCTTCAAGGAAGTGCTAAACGTCCTTTGCTTTGCCGTCAAGACCCGGAACATGTTTCATTTCTTCGAAGAATCAACGAGGTACGAGGCCTCCGTAAACTTTGTTCCACCGATGTGCTGCAGGCAGCCAGCAGGACGTTACGTTCTTCCGGTCGCTGCAGTTCCTCGTATTCTCAGCAAACGTGTGCGTTTGCAGCTACCTCGTGTATGGCTTCATCGACTACAGCGTACACAGCACAACTGTAAGAGTAATACTAAAGGTAGCCTGCGTCGCCGGAAATTTCGTCTTCTACGTATATCAAATGTGTGACTTCATTATCCTCAGGCCGTGCGTGGAGGTACTCCTTTCGTACATTCGGCAACAACACGAAGCTCTTCTAGGCCTCATAGACGGAGGGGCTTGTGGCTTGATTTTTGTGAAGCGAGAAAAAAAAGTCGAAGAGGTCAGGCTGAGCCTGTGTGCCATATTGTTGCTCAAGAACCGGCTGAACGGCATCTGGCGCTGGTCTGTCATGGTCTCCAGTGCAGTGGTCTTGCTTCTCGCGTGTATTAGCATATACACTGCGTTTGTTGAAGGCTTTTCAGTCGCTTCAGCCTCTGCTCGGCATGCTGTACTGCATATTGTGTGTCCTGGACCTGCTGGACATCGCAGTGTTGAGTCAGGAGATGGTGAACGAAGTGAGTATTTGTGACAATCGAGGACATCACTCCTCGGCGCTTTTCTATTTATTTTTGTTTCACATTCTGACTTGGTAGAAGCTAGATATAACAGTGCCGTACTGGACTAATAGAATGTACCAACGTATTTGTCTGAAAGCATACGAGTTCGCATTTCTGTTTGATTCTGAGGGGTTGTGTGATCAGAACTTTTAGGCAAGGCGAATGAAGCGAGAGATTCGAAGAACTTTGAACTTGAACTATATTATGAATAAATGGCATACAATAAAATTATGTTAGCAACATCTGGATCCTTAGCAGAATGCCAGTATAGATCCATGCAATTATAAAACATAAATTACAGGCAGGATATACAGTTGTACAATGAACGACATTTCAGCTTAAGATGTAGATTGTTTTGATAAACGAGGTGTAGATTGTTTTGATAAACGAAAAAATGTGTTCGGTATACAAGTATACCGAACACATTGAAGAAGAAAATTCAGCTTATAACTACACTTTTAACATGTTTTTGTTTGGCATACTTAACATAATAATACATCTAATATTTCTGTACATCTGGTAATAGCATTCCTGGTCAACATACAAAACATTAGTTTAACATCATGTCACTTTGCATCATTTTACGAAACTTATTAGCAGTATAATAGAGCGCTTTGTAATGACGTTTGAGCATCAATATGAAAGCATTATGTTGTTTCACTTCCACTGGTAGGTTATTCCACAATGACGTTCCAACACTATAAAGTCGTCTGTTGTCATAAACAATTCTAACAAGTGGTTTTAGGAAGTTACCATAATGACGGGCTCTTGTTTGCTATCGTGAAGGCATAAAAAGGGAGTAGTGTAGAGAGATATTGCGTGTTAGAGACTTGTACACCACTATTGCTGTTTTATAATTTATGACTAGTTGTAGAGGCATTGCCTGGTATTGTCTAAAGAGTGGTTTAGATGAGGCCATACAGTTTGCGCTTGATATAAATCAGATGGCACGTTTTTGCAGGACTATATGTGGCTTTAGGTATGAGTCGTATGTATGTCCCCTAGACTCAATGCAGCATGATAGTTGGCTGTGAAATAGGGCAACGTATACTGTTCCTAAAGTTTCCTCATCGAAGTACTGCCGACATTTGAAAAGAGTATAGCAGACAGTCGCAAGTTTTTTTTTTTTTTTTGCATAAAGAGTCTGTATGCATTTGCCAGCTGAAATGATCCAACACAGTTGTAAGATATGGTAAGCTATTTACTTTCTCTATTGTTTCGCTCTCAGCCTGAAGCACACACGAATTCAAAGCAATAATCTTGTATGGGGAATTAATTACCATATATTTAGTTTCACTAACGTTTAAAGCCAGTTTATTGGCTTGAAACCAATCACAGATTTGTTTCAATACTTTATTTGTCATGCTTAAGGCTCCATTGATGGACACGTTTGAGCAAATGAGAGCAGTGACATCAGCGTACATGACAGGGGTTAAGTTTTGTAATATTGTAGGAAAATCATTCATGCACAAAGAAAATAAAATTGTTCCAAATAGCAATCCCTGCGATACTCCCGATGTAATGGGCAAAAATCCTGAATTAGTACTGCAAAAATGAACCGTTTGTTGTCGTTTCGTAAGGTACCTTCTAAAAAACTCTAGACTTCCCCCTCGTACGCCATACCATTCTAATTTGTTGAGTAGTATATCATGATGCACGGTGTGAAAAGCTTTTCTAACGTCAATGAAGACACCAATCACTATCATGTTGTTGTTTGGTAGGAATTAACCATATCTAATAGAAATAGTACTGCAGTGGAAGTGGATCGATTGCTCTGAAAACCATGTTGGTTATTTCTAAGTACACAGTCTCTCGATCGAGAAAATTGGGTAGCCGTTTCGAGTAACGTTTTTCGAACACTATATTCATGGTTTTGGTTTGACTTCAAAAAGGCCCGGTTACATCTGCATCAAGAGATTTTGATTTGACTGCAAGAAAGCTCGGTTACATTTACATCAAAACTCATTGGTACAATGCTGTTTCAGTACGCTATTTCGCATTCTTTGAAGAACACTTAGCAGTTGTAGTATGCTTGTATACCAAAGCTGCCTGCTCCACTAATTATTAATCATTGGTGATACCGGACTTCGGAGTAAGTTATCGCAGAAAAAACACCAAATTTACCTGCATACTTCCTTTCTCTTTTCAGATGCGAAGCATGCGACAAGCTCTTCATGGAATCTCTGCATGCTTGGAACATGGGGATTACCTAGCTCAGGTTTGTAGAGTTAGCTTTCAAATTTATTTCATTAAATTGAAGCGTTTGTAATAAGACCTTCGACCATTGTCATTGCATTTTTACAGATCAGGTATCTCCGAGATAGCATGAAGCCGAACGAAATGGCTATATCCGGAGCTGGCTTTTTCTCCCTGAATTTGCCTTTGATTGTTTCGGTAAGGAACGACACATACATTCAGAATTGCACTTGTACCGGGCAGAAAAATGGCTTCTCGGGCAGCAGTCTTGGTTTCATAGATACGCAGAGGCGCACTCTTTAATGGTATGCAGCATAATCATTCTACAGACTGGGTTTTTGTCCTACAATTCAAGCATATGCGGAAGCCTGTAGCTAACTCGAGGTAGCTATTGTCGAAACTGTGCGAGTTGTAGGCATGAGCACCGACTGGCCCACGATACCAACCTGTTGAGCTTGTGTTGACTTGGCCAGCGTTGGCAGCTACGCACTCTGCCGTCCTAGTAGGGTGTGATTACTACTGTGCACTTTTATGTGATCAGAATTACGCGTTACATTGCATGAGGTAATAAAGATTCCAAACGTTCCCTTTGTGTCGATGCATATGTCGAGAAACGAAGTTTAGTACAGTTCGCGAATCTTTGTTATAAGGTCGAATGAAGCATCTCCAGGACAGCAATATCCCCACTTAGCCTTCTTAGAGAACTTTTTGTGCGAAATCGTTTATTGAGTTCTGATTCGCAAATGTACGATGGCTGTTTTTAACAGTGTTGCAATTCGCGTTAATGTCCAAATTTAGCATAGCAGAACCACTCGACCGCACCCATAAATATTTTTCAACAATCTTTTTCCGTAAATATAAAAAAAATAGTTTTTAGTTGAAACGTGGACGACACGGTGAAAGACCAACACAAGTATCTCGAATTTGTATTGTTCGTAATGAGGTCAAAGAATGCGGCTAAGCACGTTTGGTCTCTCTATTACGAACATCATTTTCGGTTTGAATGCACAGTCCCTCGCATTATTTAATGGTCTTTTTCTCTTGCAGCTTGCAGGTTCTGTACTCACCTACACTGTTATCCTTGTTCAAACCAGCGAAAGTGTAAGCACTGCCACAACTGCGAAGTAAGAATGCTCACAAACGCCGTGGTCAGGAAGAAAGTGTGGAATGTGAGTGCTGATCAAATGTGTTTGGGAAATGCAGTGGCTCTGCGAATAGACGTGATTGAAAAGGCTTGGAGGTGCCGAAAATATCAACGATATTATCATGCCTTGTATTTATTTATTTGTATTCACAAATTTCCTTGCATAGTCCACATCACACATGCGTTGCTCTCCAAAATAAACCATTCTGTAGTATCAACATGATGCCTTTGTGGTGCCTCGTTTTGTCTCGTGTGGCATTAGTTAAATCTATTCCGAAAGTCGTATGCATTATTTTGGGCGAGAACACTCGCTCATAGACTTGGGCAGCCTTAGACAAAAGCAGCTTTCAGCGCTTAAAAAAGTCAGTGGCCTCACTGAAGCAGCCATGTTGGTGCATCAACATGACAGGACGCGAACTTTGTGATGTCACGAGAGTATTATCCGTACATTCCTTGCTGGTTTCTTCATTATTTCATGCCTTAGAGGCCCAATAACCTTCCACTGGTGTTTATCACAGTAACGCAGCTTAATCGCCAAGGTATCAGACTGCGTTTGAGTCATCCAGGCCAGTTGGAGCCGTGTAGTGCAACCGTGGCGTTATGATCAAGCTATGAGTTGTTGCTATAACGCTGAAACATTTATTCGAGGTGAATGTTCTATTCGGTTTTGCAACACAAGTGACTCAGGTTTGCTACATATATATATATATATATATATATATATATATATATATATATATATATATATATATATATATATATATATATATATATATATATATCTATATATATATAGAAGGGATTATAGGAAGTATCACGCAGGCTCTGATAGTATAGAAAAAGGAGTAATTCACACACAACGAACGTTTCAGCACAGTTTAGTCCGACGTTTCGACCGTGGGACCGGTCTTCGTCTGGGAATACAGGGCATAAAATTCGCGCGCTTATATATGTCAATATTCGAGACCCCCCCAAAAAAACACACATGCTGTTGTGTAACGAACAAGGCTCATCTGTATCAGCACAAAAACGGTTTTCAGTGATCAAAAATATATATCTATACAGCACTGTGTGATGTCACCATTTGTAAGTCATTGGCAGCTGATACGGCTTTGCGGGATACACGTGTGCATCGCGACATTACGGATGTCAAAGCTCTTTTCTTACAATAATGGTTCGCGTGTAAGATATACGCGTTGCCGATGATAAATAATTCTATTATATATATGTAAGAATCGCTGTTTCTGTATACATTATCAGCACAGCGCACTCTCTGATAAAGAAGCAGACTAGCGTACACTTGTTATATTGTTGACCAATAAGCTTACGTGGAAGGAAGACACGTCAATGTGCCTGCATCCTCATTGATACCATCTGCTACAGTATTGAACTTGAATATCAGGTATGATTCCCGGAGTTCACGATCATGGTTTGAGCGGAAACCAGATTCAAGAATGGTCGCTTTCATTTGATCGAAAGAGTGGCCCGGCATGCGAACGTGTCGTGATAGCGGTAGATGAGGGAATATATTTACATGGGATTTGTGGTTATTAAAGCGTATTCTGAATGGAGTTTCAGTATGACCAATATATTGTTTCAAACAGGCACTACATTCCAACATGTATACGGCATTATAAGTGTCGCAGTCGAAGCTACCACGAATCTTTAATTTAAAGTCCGAAGACGTGCTCGCGGCGTTTTGCGTGGTTTGCATGTGCACACACACTTTGCACCGTGGTTTGTTACAAGGTGCACAGCCACTCTCTTTACGGGTACCAATTTTAGATGACGTTAACATGTCGTGAAGGTTTTTTGACCGTCGGTAAACAACACGAGGCGGAACAGAAAAAAATTTTTTGAGATTATCACTTTCGGTTAAGATGTTGTGGTGCCGTTTTAAGATGTTGTGGTGCCGAGAGTGCGCTGTGCTGATAATGTATACAGAAACAGCGATTCTTACATATATATAATAGAATTATTTATCATCGGCAACGCGTATATCTTACACGCGAACCATTATTGTAAGAAAAGAGCTTTGACATCCGTAATGTCGCGATGCACACGTGTATCCCGCAAAGCCGTATCAGCTGCCAATGACTTACAAATGGTGACATCACACAGTGCTGTATAGATATATATTTTTGATCACTGAAAACCGTTTTTGTGCTGATACAGATGAGCCTTGTTCGTTACACAAGAGCATGTGTGTTTTTTTGGGGGGGTCTCGAATATTGACATATATAAGCGCGCGAATTTTATGCCCTGTATTCCCAGACGAAGACCGGTCCCACGGTCGAAACGTCGGACTAAACTGTGCTGAAACGTTCGTTGTGTGTGAATTACTCCTTTTTCTATACTATCAGAGCCTGCGTGATACTTCCTATAATCCCTTCTACTTACCCGCAATGGCTCTTGTCACGACAACGTCAAAGCACATCATTTTAAAGTATCCCCAAGAAGAAATTTCTACAGTCGTCATTGGTGATTCTCAGACCAAGTACGTCCACCAGTATTTCGACCCATGTTCAAGAGGGACTCCCGCTTTCATCTCTCAAGTGGGTGCGCATATCTCCGACGTGCGGTCTTTACTTCACTTTGTGCCAGAATCCGCAACCGCCCTCGTTCTCCACATTGGTACCAACGACATCGCTTCAACAAGTGCTGCTGTAGCATTCGGAAGATACCGATCCCTGCTGGAGCACGTTATGAACGCCAAGCCTCACATTTCAAGGATTTACGCAACACTCGTTCTTCCACGCTGCCCTAACCGCCGTAATGGCAACGGCAACCTTTCATTTGTTTACCGGTGCAATATGGAAGCCACGTACTTCAACCGACTGCTGCACAACTACTGTAGGCGCTCCAAGAAAGTTTTTTTCGTCGATCATGGTCTCCACTGGCTGCCCCTGACACGTGTGTTGGCAGCTGATGGTCTTCATCTAAGCTTCGAAGGTGTTGCCATCATCGCCAGCCACATTCGCGAACTCTGCTGCAAACGTTTCCTAGGAACTACATCATCATGGCGTGACTGCCCACCTTGCGAACCCCCAGAACGATCTACGCCGACGTCCCCCAGGAGACGCCAACAAACGTCCCCTGCGGGTGCTACACACAACTCCGGTTCTTCAAGCCAAGACACAACTCGGCAAAACCGAACTGAGGCTCCCGCCACCACGGGTCATCGCTACCCTACCCGCCGGAACGCCGGTCGAGGGAGTGCCACCGACTGACGGCAGGCGCCTGCGCTTAAAGGCAATGTTTCAAGTCTTCCTTCGCGAGAGTTTTTAGAAGCTAGGAAAATTATTGAGAAAAGGGTTCGTTCCGAGCTACACGTATTCTCACTTACGAGCTACTTGAATGCTTCGGTGGTCCCGAAAGGTTTACAGATAAGATTTAAACCAGCTACTTCTGAACTTTCGGCCTCTAACAAAACCAAATGGCAAGAAGTGTTAAGTAAAGCGTCCTTAGATCTCATACCCATAATTATTGACCATTATAAATCTTGCACGCAAGACCTTCAGCATACAGAAGCTCGCCTGTTAAAGAAGCTAGCAGTGCATGAGTCTGAATGTTTAATTGCCTATGAAGAACGTAAGAGGAACAAGTTAAACACAACTAAACAGAAGAAGTTTCTACGTGATGGTTTATGTACGCACGAACGCAAATTTGAGGTGACCAAACGCGCCGCAACACGTTCGAATGATTCGAAAGACCAGTCTTCTCAAATAGATAGCAGCGTTGTAAACCTTTCAAACATAGTTCTTTCCAACGAACAAATGGGTGCTCTGTCAAAGGGCCTCAACTTTTGCCCCGCTTCAGGTGGCTTCAACGAGTTTCAACTTCTGAAGGATCTACACAACTTTTCCCGTAATTTGCGTCTGAGAGAATACTATCATGACCGCCGAAGCCCGAATGAAACCAGACCTGCACTACCGACATATAAACAATGGACACCCCCACCACATCGCGACAGATGTCTTGACATTTACATAAACGCTGTACAACGCGACATTTTCGCTGCCTATAAGAAAACTGCGCCTTACCGCCACAATTTGTCCAAAAAAGAGAAGGTTGCTCTCGAACAGTTGTCGACAAACCATGACATCGTCATCAAACCAGCCGATAAAGGGGGGGCCATTGTAATTCTCAACGCGGTTGATTATATAAGCGAGGCCGAGAGGCAACTTTCAGATGCCACTTTTTACAAAGCTTTGCCCTCCGATCCTACCAGCGAATTTAAATCTAAGCTTAAGGACGCACTTACGTCTTTACTAGAACATGGTAAATTAGATGAAAAGACAGTCCGCTCTTTGGTACCACTCAGTCCCGTAGCGGGAAGATTTTATATGCTTCCTAAAATTCACAAGCAGAATAATCCCGGCCGCCCCATCATTTCCGGAATCGGCACCGTTACCGAAAATTTATCTCGTTACGTTGACTCCCTCATAAACAAGATTCCAGCCACATTTCCGTCATTCATCAAAGACACCAACCATTTCCTTCAAGAAATTGTAGATCTTCATGTTCCATCTGGTTCAATGTTAGTAACGCTGGACGTAGCATCACTATACACCAACATACCGCATAAAGATGGTATTTCTGCAGCAATAAAGGCCTATGAAAATTCCCCTTTAGATAAACCTATTGATAAAGAAGCGCTTGGTACTCTTTTGAAACTTATCCTTGAATTAAACAATTTTGAGTTTAACAACATTCACTATGTACAAGCCAACGGCACCTCAATGGGTACGAAAGTAGGCCCTAACTACGCTAACATTTTTATGGGCATTCTGGAATGCGAATTTTTAGGTAAAAACATGCTTCAACCTCTCTACTATAGGCGCTTCATTGACGATATTTTTCTTGTCTGGACACACGATGAAGCAAGTCTGCTTGGTTTCATTCAAAAGTTTAATAATTTCCATCCGTCTATTAAGTTCTCGCACCAATTTTCGCGCACTTCTGTAAATTTTCTCGATGTCACAGTCACCATTTCCGAAGGACAACTTGCTACGAAGCTGTTCCGCAAGCCTACTGACCGACATCAACTCCTGCATTTTCAGAGTAGCCACCCCCGGCATTGCAAAACAGGAATTCCCTATAGCCAGGCTCACCGCTTTAAACGGTTGTGCTCTGACCGTACAGATTTCATTGAAAATTGTAATAGGCTCAAAAGTTCTCTAGTAAAAAGAAAATACCCGGAAAAACTAATAGACGATGCCATAACTCGAGCTGACCAACTCAACCGCACCGAGATTCTGAAAGGAAAGGACGGGAACGATAGCTCTGCTCAAACTAACCTTGTTCTGACATTTTCATCATCAGCTCCTAAAGTATCTGCTATATTGAAACGGCACCACAACATCTTAACCGAAAGTGATAATCTCAAAAAAATTTTTTCTGTTCCGCCTCGTGTTGTTTACCGACGGTCAAAAAACCTTCACGACATGTTAACGTCATCTAAAATTGGTACCCGTAAAGAGAGTGGCTGTGCACCTTGTAACAAACCACGGTGCAAAGTGTGTGTGCACATGCAAACCACGCAAAACGCCGCGAGCACGTCTTCGGACTTTAAATTAAAGATTCGTGGTAGCTTCGACTGCGACACTTATAATGCCGTATACATGTTGGAATGTAGTGCCTGTTTGAAACAATATATTGGTCATACTGAAACTCCATTCAGAATACGCTTTAATAACCACAAATCCCATGTAAATATATTCCCTCATCTACCGCTATCACGACACGTTCGCATGCCGGGCCACTCTTTCGATCAAATGAAAGCGACCATTCTTGAATCTGGTTTCCGCTCAAACCATGATCGTGAACTCCGGGAATCATACCTGATATTCAAGTTCAATACTGTAGCAGATGGTATCAATGAGGATGCAGGCACATTGACGTGTCTTCCTTCCACGTAAGCTTATTGGTCAACAATATAACAAGTGTACGCTAGTCTGCTTCTTTATCAGAGAGTGCGCTGTGCTGATAATGTATACAGAAACAGCGATTCTTATATAATAGAATTATTTATCATCGGCAATGCGTATATCTTACACGCGAACCATTATTGTAAGAAAAGAGCTTTGACATCCGTAATGTCGCGATGCACACGTGTATCCCGCAAAGCCGTATCAGCTGCCAATGACTTACAAATGGTGACATCACACAGTGCTGTATAGATATATATTTTTGATCACTGAAAACCGTTTTTGTGCTGATACAGATGAGCCTTGTTCGTTACACAAGAGCATGTGTGTTTTTTGGGGGGGTCTCGAATATTGACATATATAAGCGCGCGAATTTTATGCCCTGTATTCCCAGACGAAGACCGGTCCCACGGTCGAAACGTCGGACTAAACTGTGCTGAAACGTTCGTTGTGTGTGAATTACTCCTTTTTCTATATATATATATATATATATATATATATATATATATATATATATATATATATATATATATATGAAAGTAGATGCGCTTTCACATAACAACTGTTTATTGTGCCGACGTTTCGACAGGAACCCTGTCTTTTTCAAGGCTTAAGACAGGGTTCCTGTCAAAATGTCGGCACAATAAACAGTTGTTATGTGAAAGCGCATCTACTTTCATATTTATAACCTTGCGGCAACCGAAGTTATTCTTCTGCATATATATATATATATATATATATATATATATATATATATATATATATATATATATATATACATATATATATATATATATACATATATATATATATATATATATATATATATATATATATATATATATATATATATATATATAAGGGAAAAAAGTGTATACCTAAGGGCTCGTTTTTCCTTGTTTTAACACAACAATAATGAGATATAACAGACAGTAATGCCAAGGAATGTACAGGAGAAATTATTAGAACCAATGGAATGTAAATAAGAAGAAAGAAAAATGGATGAAAAGATAACCAGCCGTGAGCAGGAATCGAACCCACGACCTTCTAATAGCTCGTTCGATGCTCTAATCACTGAGCTACCACAGCGGCCTTCCCTCCATCCACTTTTTTGGGTTTATATGTGAATTTAGAGGTGGATGGATGGATGCTATGAGCGTCCCCTTTATAACGGGGTGGTGGCAAGTATGCCACCAGGCTCGACAAAAAAAAAAAAAACCTTTTTTTCCCTTTTTTATGTTGGCCTAATGCCTCTACTTCGATAAATTCTATCTTAATGGAAAAAAGGTAATTTTTCAGCTTAAGTTCTCTGCCATTTACGGCACACTGTCCATATTTTATTTTTCCAATATTTATTTTTGTCCTTTCTCTCTAATTTTCTGCCACCAATACTCTAACCGTCTCTTACTTATTTCAATCGCGGGTGTGTTCAGCTTTCCATTGTTGTCCCTAAAACCCAAGGCTTCCTGTAGGCTGGTGCCCAAACGTACACCTGGGTGGATATCTCCACATTCAATCAGAACATGCTCCGCCGTTTCCTTATCTTTCCCGCAGCATGTGCATTGTTCTTCTTCTTTACTGAATCTTGCTTTATAACTACGCGTTCTAAGGCAACCCGATCTCGCTTCATATACTTAGAAATTTTGGCGCAACCTCGACTCACGCAAACACTCACACAAGCACACACACTTACACCAGAGCAACACACACGACACGCAGCGCTCACGTGTGTGTTGCTCTGGTGTAAGTGTGTGTGCTTGTGTGAGTGTTTGCGTGAGTCGAGGTTGCGCCAAAATTTCTAAGTATATGATGTATAACCAACTAGCCCAACAACAAGTTTTATTAAGCGATCTCGCTTCAAACAGTAAAGCGCTTCCCCTTGAATTATCGTAAAATGCCTCCCTCCTTATTTCATTTTTGCCCTTTCGGTAGTTACTCAAAGCCGGTTTTTTCTCCATAGCTGCCATCCAGTAAATCCTCTCCGCCTCCCTGACTTTTCCCTTAACGCTCTTTGTTGACATATGGCTCACAATACCAGCCGTATATTTACTAGTGAGTCTTCTAGTTCTTTTTCTCCACTGTGTGTCCACGCTCTTCCTATACAAATAACGGAACACCTTCTCTGCCCATCTACTCCCCTTCATATTTCTTAGCCTTTCTTCGAACCTTATTTTGCTCTGCGCTTCCCTCGCCTCAAAACCTGCCCACCCCATATCGCCCTTTACAGCCTCGTTTGTCGTCTTCCCGTGAGCACCCAACGCGAGGCGTCCCACAGTCCTTTGATTTACATCCATTCCCGATTGCACCTCTGCCCTCATGCACACCACTGAGTTCCCAAAAGTAAGCCCTGGAACCATTACACCCTTCCACAGAACTCGAAGCACCTCATACCTATTGTATCCCCACAACGCTCTGTGCTTCATTATTGCCGCATTCCTCTTTCCTTTTGCTGCCGAGGCTTTTTCCTGTACCTCCATGTATCTATCACTCTCATTTACCCATACTCCAAGGTACTTGTATTCCCTTACCCTCGGTATTTCTTGGCCTTGTATGGACACCGTCTGATCACAGGGATCATTGAATACCATCAAACCACACTTCGTTACACTGAATCCTAGTCCAAGAGCTTCACCTTCCCTTCCGCATATATTCGCCAGCTGCTGTATATCATCTCGACTGTCCGCAAATAAGACGATATCGTCCGCATAAAATAAACCTGGAAGCTTCTGCTCAATCATCCTGCCGCCCTGTTTGTGTGACAGATTAAAACCAATGTTGCTACCTTCTAGCGCTTTTTCCATACTCACCATGTACAGCATGAATAACAGTGGGGACAAAGGACATCCCTTTCTCAGACCCCTGCTAACCTCAACGTTCTCTTTGCTACGCATTCCTTCCCACTCTATGCAAACTGTATTTTCTCGGTATATCTCCCTCAAAAGCTGTATACAGTCGTCGCCCATGCCCATTCCTTTCAATATATCCCACAAAATTTCCTGATTAACGTTGTCGTATGCCCCAGTGATGTCTAGAAAAGCCACGTACAAGGGCCTATTCTCTATTTTAGATATTTCTATACACTGAGTGAGAACAAACAGGTTATCGTCCAACCGCCTGTCGACTCGAAATCCGTTCTGAAGTTCTCCCAAAATATCGTTATGTTCGGCCCATGTTTCTATTTTCATTTTTATTGCTTGCATCGCCAACCTGTATAGTACCGATGTAATGGTTAGTGGTCTATACGAGCGAATTTTGTCCTTTTCTCCCTTGCCTTTATAGATCAAGTTCATTCTACTTTGTCGCCAACTGTCCGGTATTTGTCCGTCCTTTAAGCTTTTTTCTACTGCTTTTAACAATGCTTCTTTAGTGTTATGTCCTAGTTCGTTAATGAGGCTAACGGGAATCCCATCTAATCCCGCTGCAGTGCGCTTTGGAATTTTTCCTTCGGCCTTTTTCCAGTTGAAATTATCTAGTACTAGCTCTTCCTCTGTTGCTTTCTCCGCCACACTTTTACTCACCGGGGAGATCCCCTGGACGCTCTTTTGAAACGAATCGGCTGTTACCTTTTGGATGTAACCTAGCGCTTCGTACCCTTCCAATTGATTTCCTCCTTCATCTAGAATATGTTGTTGCGTTGTGACAGACTTCCTACCTAGCGCCTTTATGTGGCTCCAAAAAATCCTAGGCGCGGCCTCCTTTTTTTCGTGTATCTCTGTCATCCAGCGTTCACTTTCACCTTTAATTTTTGCCTCTACCAATTTCTGTACAAGGGATTTTTCTCCAAATATATTTCCCATATTTTTTTGACTTCGTCCTGCGGCCGCTTCTCCTTTTTTGCCTTTCTATGCTCCCGTGATGCTTCGCGTCGCTTCTCGATCGCCTCCCGGATTTCCTTGTTCCACCAACTTTTTGGCTTCCTTTTTCCTTTCCAGCAAACGGTTTTCTTCTCTTTCCCTATCTCCTTCGTCATTAGATGTAACAGCTCCCTATACTCCCAGTCCTTGCCTGGTATTTCGCCTACTTCTTCCTCGACTCTTGCGGCTATATTTATTATTTGTTTGTCATTTAAATACGAGCTGCCAGACTTTGATTCCATGCTCATATTTTTAGTTTCGTATCCCATTTGTAATGTTATTCGTTTATGATCACTACCCAAGCTGTTAATGCCTTCCTCGTCTATCCTCATTTCTGTCAGTTTGTGGTAAATTCCTTCAGTCATGAGACAATAATCAATACTTGATTGCTTGTTTCCGACTTCCCATGTGATCTGGCCGTCACATTTAGGCCCCGTGTTAACTATCTCCAGACTATGTTGCTCGCAAAGATCTAGTAATAACTTCCCATTGGTGTCTGAATATCCGTCAAGGTCATGTATGTGGGCATTCATGTCCCCTAGAAGGATGATTTCGGCCCCATTACCAAATTCCTTAATATCCGCACTCATGCAATCCACTATCTCCTGATTCTTTTCTCTGCAGTTATTCCCCGTCCACAAGTAGGCTACCCCTAGCCACGTTTCCTTTCCACCTACTGTGCCCAGAACCCAGAGGTGCTCTGAACACGTCTGTTTCACTCTAACCCATTTGGCTCCGCGGTGAATTAGCATTCCTACACCCCCACCTTTCCTTTCCGATATGGTCCTGTTACACCCTTCCCAAACATAATTTTTAATATGTGGTGGCTCTTCCAAGTCTCTAAGGTGTGTTTCTGTAACCGCATACACGCCTATCTGTTCTTTGTTTAACTGCTCCTCAATCTCTAACCATTTTGCCTTCTTTCTGCCACCCTGCATGTTTATGTAACTAATTGCAACACGCGCCTTTTTCCTTTTTCTTTTACCTTTTTTCTGGTTTTTCGCAATTCTACCTGTCAAAGCGTCCTCCTGGTTGTTTTCCCTGTTACGAGCTACCCCGGACTCCGAAGGGCCCGTGAGCCCCCCAAAAAAGCTACTGCGCGTCCTGCCAGTCGCCAGCCCACCTCGTGTCCAAGCCTCTTATCGAAATGAATCTTGTCTCTTTGGAATCCACCCCACCTGTGCACTTCCCTGTTTAAATCCACTACCTCGAAACCCTTCTCTCGACTAATTCGCCATATCTCTTTGTTTGCGTCGACTACCGCTCTTTTCAGGTTGACGTTGCGTACTGGTACTTCCGGTACTGTGCATACTACAATTTGCACCTGGGGGGACACGGTGCGCATGTCATCCACCCCTTTCGCCAAGGTCGTCGCTAGTCCTGACGATTCTTTTTTTAGGACGTCATTTAACCCTCCCGCAATTACAACGAGGTTGCGATTGTTAGCTTTAGCTGCGAGTTGTTCACCCGCTTGACTCATTACTGTCCCCAGCGTTTGTCCTGGGAACGTCCCTATCGCAACTCTCTTGTCGCCTTTCACCCTTTCTTTGATTGCCGCTGCGCATCGGACTAAATTTGAGTCACCGGCGATGATGACCTGTTCAGACATTCCTTCTGAAACCTGCACCTGGCTGCTGACTAGGTGACTAGCGTGAGTCACGGCTGCTGGTTTGCTCCCTCCCTCCCTCAAAACTACTTCCCGGTAGCTGGGCCCTGTGGCCAATGTAGAGGTAGGAGTGACAGTCAGCGCCATATATAAGCCAAACGGCGAGTGTGAAAACACTCTTATGCGCATGTTTTGGCGTCACGTAGCACGTGAACTTATTATGAGTGGTCAGCTGATTAATTGTCCCTCTTATACAACCTAAACACACCAAGTCTGCGAGTACGAGACCCTCGTTCAATGAAATAAGGGAAAGAAGTGTATACCTAAGGGCTCGTTTTTCCGTGTTTTAACACAATATTAATGAGATATAACAGACAGTAATGCCAAGGAATGTACAGGGGAAGTTATTAGAACCAATGGAATGTAAATAAGAAGAAAGAAAAATGGATGAAAAGATAACCAGCCGTGAGCAGGAATCGAACCCACGACCTTCTAATAGCTCGTTCGATGCTCTAATCACTGAGCTACCACAGCGGCCTTCCCTCCATCCACTTTTTTGGGTTTATATGTGAATTTAGAGGTAGGAGTGACAGTCAGCGCCATCTATAAGCCAAACGGCGAGTGTGAAAACACACTTATGCGCATGTTTTGGCGTCACGTAGCACGTGAACTTATTATGAGTGGCCAGCTGATTAATTGTCCCTCTTATACAACCTAAACACACCAAGTATGCCAGTACGAGACCTTCGTTCAATGAAATAAGGGAAAGAAGTGTATACCTAAGGGCTCGTTTTTCCGTGTTTTAACACAATATTAATGAGATATAACAGACAGTAATGCCAAGGAATGGAGATCTTCCTTCCAAGAATGGAAGGAAGAGGGCGCTAACTGTCACTCCTACTTCTAAATTCACATATAAACCCAAAAGAGTGGATGGAGGAAAGGGCGCTGTGGTAGCTCAGTGGTTAGCGCATCGAACACGTTATTCGAAGGTCGTAGGTTCGATTCCTGCTCACGGCTGGTTATTTTTTCATCCACTTTTCTTTCTTCTTATTTACATTCCATTGGTTCTAATAACTTCCCCTGTACATTCCTTGGCATTACTGTCTGTTATATCTCATTATATTGTGTTAAACGAGGCGAAATGCCAAAGGGTAGTTACTGTGCCATGTCAGTTCATGTGTTCATGTTTTACAACACTTGCGGTGAAAATGTCGTTAGCTCTCCCTATGGCGTGCCTCCTAATCATCTGGTGGTTTTCGGAAGTAAAACAATCAAAATAAAAATGACAAAAATACTGTGCACTCCATAAACAACTGTGTTGCTACGACAAGATCGTTCGTACCAATCACGGGGCCGACTCAGACGTTACAACACGTACATGAACTCACAACGCCCAGAATGAACAGAAGTGTACTATTTACTCGAACACATGCTGTGGCGATGTCCCCCGTTACCTCACGAACCTCTCACCAGTGAGTCTAACTGGGAACAGGCACTCAGGATCCCCGATCTCCCAAACCAACTAAAGGAAGTCTAGAGGGCCCAAAAACTGGCGAAACTCCACCACGTTCCCGCCCCCACTCGGGCGTAGCCTACAGCAGCGGCTGCTAGGATGTCCCTCGTGGACGTCCTACCAGATTGACACCCTGGCAGTTCTTGACTGACTGGCTGTGTTTTCAAGGTTAGTGTTGGTAATTAGCTTCCATTTTTAAATAGGTGTTTATTGATATAGCCCCCTCCATCCCTGGCATAGTCTTTTATGTGTTTTAAATATTTGATTCATTCCCTGTTCGTGTTTTTTTTCTCCCAGTCGAAAACCAAGGTAGAGACCAAAGGGTATTTATGGAGCCCCGCCGCGGTAGTCTAGTGGCTAAGGTACTCGGCTGCTGACCCGCAGGTCGCGGGATCGAATCCCGGCGACGGCGGCTGCATTTACGACGGAAGAGAAAGCGCTGTAGGCCAGTGTGCTGAGATTTCGGTGCACGTTAAACAACCGAAGGTGGTCGGAATTTCCGGAGTCCTCTACTACGGCATCTCTCATATTCATGTGGTGGTTTCGGGACGTTAAACCCAACATATCAATCAAGTACCACAATGTCCCTCATAAGGTGACGCTTCAGGCCATAAAGCTGGATGTTGATAATTTCCTGGCTCTCGAAATTCCAGAAACTTCAAGCGACTGGTGACCGTAAGACCAAAAGAGTTTGGAAAGTGTCCTACTTAACCTACTCGATTCTTTATTCTTTATTCTTTATTCAAAGGTTACCCCACATTGCCCAAAGGCATTACAGCAGGGAAGTTACAGAAACGACATAAACAATTCTTCATTCTTACAGCACACTTGCATGGCGGACGATTCATTCCACTCTTTAACAGTTCTAACAAAAAATGAATTCGCGGACAGGGGGTTACAGAAATGACATAAACACTTCGTTCTTACAGCACACTTGAATGGCAGACAATCCATTCCACTCTTTAACAGTTCTAACAAAAAATGAATCCGCGAACAGGTTCGTCCGGGTGCGTAATTCTCTTATTTGAAAAACATGGCCTGTTTCACCGTCGTTACGTTTTTCACCGTCTTGGTTTTTTATATCAGATGGTCATGTTGTTCCTGAACGATGCCCAAGTGTTCGCTATGTGTCTCTACATTGTCGTACTTAGCGTCGTTTCTGTCAAAGTACTGCTCGACGACGTCTCTGTCGCCTTCAAGCCATGCAACATTTTTTTTTCTTTCTTCAATGAATCGACGCGATACGATTATTCGGTACACTTCGTCCCACCGAAGTACTATACGCAACCAGCAGACCATTACGTGCTTCGGCTGCAGCAATTTCTCGTATTCGTTGGAAACGTGTGCATCTGCACGTGCGTAGCATACGACTTCATTGAATACAGGGTGCCTAGCACCCCCGTAAGGACACTCCTAAAAGTAGCTCACCTCGCGGGTAACCTCCTCTTTTTCCGGTATCAAATGTCGGACTTCATTGTACTGATACCCTGCTTAGAAGGTTTGTCATGCCACATTCAGAAGCAGCATGATTCCATTGAATATCTCATGGACGTATACGATGGTGGCTCGCTTTTCATAAAACGAGACAAAAAAGTCGAAGAGGTGAGGTTGAGCCTGCGTGCGATATTGCTTCTTAAGAACCAGCTGAATAACATTTGTGGCTGGTCAGTCATGATATGCGGAGTGGTCGTCGTACTCTTGGCTTGCATACGCATCTATACGGGATTCGTCGAAGGTTTTTCATTGCCCCAGCCACTGCTCACCGTATTGTACTGTGTTCTGTCGGTCTTGGACATCCTGGATATCGCGTGACTAAGTCAGGAGATGGTGAACGAAGGGAGTAGCTCAAACACTTGAGACATCTGTCTTGTGACATTCATGTGCTTATTTTATGTGTCTTGTTCACGGTTAGGCGTACCTAGAAGAATCGATGTGTTCAAATATACTGAAATACATAACAACGTTCCACTGAAGAAACTTTTTTGTAAATTGTAAACATTAAAACCTGTACCTTTCTTCAGATTTTACGGTGTGTGTGATTGAGTGGTTCTGTTGCCAAGAATATGAGATAAGGGACGTGGACCATTAAACCACAATGAGGCTCACCTAAATTTCACAAAAAGAATTGAGTGATTTGATTCATTCAGGGTTGTGGCACGTGATGTTGTTCAGTAAGTGTACTACCTACGCTGTGTCATGTAACTATAGGCTAACAAACCTGAATCCTGTAAAACACTTCATATTTATTCAGCAATGCGCTATTTAGGTTTCAGTACTTCTTAGAGAGAACAGTATACTTGCCTCGTGTTTCTTTGTAGACGCGAAGCATGTGACAAATTCTTCAGAACGTCAAAGCGTGTGAAACCGGGGCCTACTTTTGCCAGGTATGTCTGGAAAGTATTATTTCTTCTCGTCAATTGCAAGCATGCGCCATATTGACTAGGGTGATGGTTGTCGTTTTCTTACAAATAAGCTATCTTTGAGATACCATAAAGCCTAACGAAACGGCTACAACCGGAGCTACTTTGTCTGTCTGAATCTGCCGTACGTTGTTTCGGTAAGGAACAAACCATACACCTTGCATAAAAGAAAAGCTGTCGGAAATCTGAGTGGAGTATAAACTAGGCGTAGAATTATCAGGCGTTCTTCAATGGGGTTGAAAGCAGGCAGGTAAGATGACCTGAGAAAATATTGGTACTCGTGCGTAGCACTCATAGTAGGGACTTGTCACGTGCTTCCATACCTACGAAGCGAGGAGAACGAAGTGAACGTAGTCGCGAGGAGATGCGAGCAAGGGCCATCGAAAACCAACGATTGATGAATGGGTTGATATGGCTGTTCCCATTAGATCGGGTGGCGGCTAACTTCACCTAGTAGTAATAGTTAGTGAACCAAAGACTAGATTTATCTTTTTTTAAATAGTGAGTTCAAGGGCTGGCACTTTGCAGCGAAGCATTTAATTATCACTTGTGCTTTGATTGTAGCTACCAATCAGATAACCACCTTCTAGTTATTTCTACCCACTTAAAGTCTATTCTGCCCTCACCGTCCCTAAACCCCATTGCTTTGAAAAACTCTGCGCCATCATCCTGAACTATAGGGTGAAGCCCTTTACAGAACACTATCAAGTGTTCGACAGTTTCCTCCTCCTCTCCACGCGCACTGCATACTGTACCTACCCCTTCGTATTTGGCCCGATAAGGCTTGGTTCGCAATACTCCCGTCCTGGCCTCAAACAGTAGAGAACTACCCCGAGTATCAAGATGTCACGCCGCTTTGGGTGGCGGCGCGCCATCTAGTGATCATTGTTGGAATCACCGGAGAGGAGACCGAAACTGTGACCTTGAGCGGCGGCCGGAGAAGTGTACACTGGCAACACTGGTGTACACGCCGACAGCCGACGCCGGACAAGGCGCGAGCAATAGAGGCTTGCCAACCAAGCTCCTAAAATACTCAGGCATATTTTAGGCTCCCGTAAAATGTAGCCCGGTGCGGGTTTCTGGATACAGCTTTTTCGGAACACAACACGCCACTTGAATTGATGATACCAACAACATTGCAGTCCTCAAACTACAAATAATAAATCTAAGTGAATTCGTTGTTTTACTTTAGTGCCCCCTTAGAAATCGCGTTTTAAAACAAACCGGAAGTCTGTAATGTCGCTTTTACTCGGGAAACTTTCATACAGTATTCTGACGTGACCTCTTGAGAGATTGAGTTGTCTGCTTGAGAATCACCGCATACGTTATCACTGTGGCTGCCATCTGCAAAGAGAAAAAGGAGAATGTGAGGCATTCCACCCCGCGAAAGTGGATTACCAGTGAACTTGTTCAGCAAAGGACTCAGAAGTGACAGAATTTTCAACCGTGCACCCGATCGCGCACCCTCAAATTAATGGTTAAATATCTATCCAGAAAATTCACATTTGAATTATCGTGTGCCCAGTTGACGTTTTCTGTTTGAACTGCGTCACACTTCATTTTCATGGCGCATTCTCCTTTTAAAAAGGACAAGCAACACTTCGTTAGCAGGGCCAGGAAACACAGCCGATCGGACACGCGAGCCAAAAATAATATGGCGCAGCACGTGGCCTGGAATTCACACCAAATTCTCAGTCAACTAAAAATTGCTTTATCTTCTGTCGACATGTGACAAAGCAAGCTACAAAATCACTCCTCACAGACATTGTGTCAGCCATTGGCTGATTTGAGCATGACGCGCTCTCTATTTTAGTAGGCTAATAGTGAACCATTGCCATCACCAAATTTTCGCAGCACATACGTTTCTCTGGCGCGCAAGGAAAGTACAATGAGGCGTAGCCATACAAACCTTCGCCGTAGAGACCGGTGGTGATTTTGATAAGTTTTATGAGTTCAGCCTAAAGCTTGTGAGACATTACCGCGAATGCTGTGTTATCGCGTTTTTAATACATTGTCTCCAATTTCTCTGCAGAACTTTTTCATTCTTGAACATATAGAGAGCAAAAAAAAATAGAAAAGAGGAAGAAAAATTTCAAATTTGATATCAACTTTTCGTTTTTCGCAAACATACGGGCTTAATTTCTGGTGCGCCATTGGTGGTTGCTGTCATGCCCATCTATCAAATCCAGCGCATAAGCATTCACAACGACTTGCGAACTGTGAGCGTGGGAACAGACAACGGACGCAGAAATTAACACGCTAAACAAGCGCTCATCAACAGCTGGTTTATTTACGAGTTACAAGAACAAATTTGTGCACAAATGTGCGCACGTCGAAAACAAAGGAAAACAGCAAGAGTATCGTGCACAGCGTGAACTGGAGGTTCAACTCTGTGCAAATTTATATAGGTAAATTCACACTCATGTAGTGATAAAAAAGGTTAGCTTATGTATTGATGTCCCACACAGGAATTGCGATAATTTTCAAAAATTTCACAGGCTGTTTTAAGAGGATGCCGGTACAAAACAGTTCTCTGAAACAGACGTCATCATTAGGATGCATCGCAGTGTGACGCTGAATGTGAATAAGGGGCACTTTCCGAAAATCCTGTATGTTCGTTGAAGCTGATGGTCACGAATTCGCTGGCCCATGTGCGAACACACACTCCGTGGACTCATAGCATTTCATATAACCAGGTGTTGGGAGGCGCAACCAACTGCGTTGAGCTTACGTACGACTACCTTAGAGTAATAGGAGTTCCTTACAAAAGTTGAGTACTCCCTGGTGTCGTGGACATACGGTTCCCATTTAACAGTTCCCCAGGCGCCCATTCTAAAGAGATCAGTGAGAGTAATGGACAGTCTACCAAAAGTGATCGGCGGCGAAGTGGAGCAATGTGTCGTATTTTCCCATCCGCCCATCATGGTGGGCGAAAGTGAAAATACAGAATTCTGCCCATCTATCTCTCCTTCTCATCCTCCGTTTCGACATTGTAAGCTCTACTGCAAAAGAACACCTGCACTGCCATGCCGAACTAAGGAGAATGTGTGCCTTACCGAAACTATTAGGGACATCTTGAGCGTGAAGAAGTCAGCGCCTTTAAATGCCATATTCTCTGGATCAATGGAGTCATGGAGGTGCTTAACCTGTGAATGAAATGGAAGAATAACATAAGGTGTCTGGAGCCTAAAAGCGCCTAGATCGTGTTGATTTGTTTCAGGTGTTGCCACTTCTGCATTCTTTTCATTTAAAAACTACGAATGACAGTACGAAAATACTCTAAGTAAAGACGAATTCGTATCAACTACATCATTACGAGAGAAAAAAGGGCACTAAGATGACGGGACAAAAAAGAGACAGAAACCATGGCGCTGTCGTTTGTGTCTGTTCCACGTCTCGTCTTCATAATTTTTTTTCCCTATCAAGTATAAATAAACCAGCCCAAATACATACTTCAGTCTACTTTTACATCGATGATTGGAAAATTTATGTATGAAATACGATCTCATGAAGTCCACAGATTTAAAATTAAAAAAAACACCTCCACATTCGCAATATTTTTAAATTAACGCTGATTACCGCGAGATACTAATGTCGAAACTTTTAATCTCCAATCAGCTCATAAAACATATTTACATATGGTTTACTTACAGGAGTTTTGGTGGGCACTATTGGAGGAGCTGAAGCAGCTCAATAAGGGCGAGGCCTCTTGAAAAATCCCATCACAAGCAAGAGCTATCACCAATACTTTAATAAAATGTTCTACAGTACGCATCAATAAAATACGCCATCAAAGTTTAGATCGACCGCTTTTAATTCAGTTCTTCTTCTATTCTTTGTGTCAGATCATTAGAATTACACCAGAACCTTTCAAGGCGTTTGTTAGAAGTAAAGATCTGCAAACACATTGCTGATATTCTTGCTCCACTTGCAAACTAGTTCTAGTATTGTGCGCATGGTTTCGACACGTTGCACAATGTGTAAACGGTCTAGTATGTGCTTTCGTGTGGATAACGAAAGCCAGAGTGAACAGGACTTAAACTTTTTTGGTGTACGTGGTTCTGAGTTTAATCAGTTTTAATCTTCCTTTACAAGCCGTAGATTGAGGTGCATCACTTAGCAAGTGAAAGGGACAGGCGTTCGCTGGAAGCTCCATGAACTTATCAACAAAGCACGTTACCCCCTTTCGCACTTTCAGAACAGCATACCTTACAAGTGCAGTTGTCAGATGTACTTCATTCTCGACAAATTATGCATGAATGGAATGAAATCAGCCTTCGCAAACTTCCAAACTTCGCTAAGAACAGTGAAGAATGGATTTTGCATTGCATAATCGAAATCACAAACCTACGCCTCCTCTGGTGTCTACCGTGCACTGCAAAAACTTTTACTCCTTTAAAGGTGTATTTTTGTCCCATGAGCAACACCCTTCTTTTAGAATGTTTAGAAACACCCTAAAAATGTAGGGTGTAAAGAGACGTCACACCCTACTTTTATGGGTGTTTATGAACACCTCTAACCTGTGTCTGTTAGATCAAGCTACATCCGTGCGAGTGGGGTGCAGCACATAAGAACACGGCTGAAGCGATGGCAGTAACATGTATAAGCATACTGGATAAACGGAAGCGGAATTAACGGTACAAAAGAAGGAGAGACTCACACGAGGAAACGATTCATCTTGTGTGTCTCTTTTTTTGTTTTTTGTTGTCCCTTTCATGGCACTCCCTTCCATCAAATATGCCTCACCAAGTTATCCAAGCCTACACTGTTCTATAGAACAGTGGAGACACACAGGACGAATCTTTTCCTCTTGTGTGTGTCTCCTTTTGTTGTCCCGTTAATTGCGCTTCATTTGATCAAGTATGCTTATGCATGTAACCGCTACCGTTTCAAGGGTATTTTCATGTGTTACACCGCACTTGCACGAATGCATCTTGATATAACACACACAATTTAGAGTTGTTAATAAAACCTATAAAAGTAGGCTGCAACGTCTTTTTACACCCTACGTTTTTAAAGTGCTTCTAATATTCCAAAAGGGTGTTGCCCATGAGTGAAAATTACACCCTAAGAGTGTAAAAAGTTTTGCAGTGATGATTTGTTGAATATTTCTACACAAAACGCTTTTCCACTCGCTAGGGCAACAGCTGCTTATAGCAGAATGTGAGCTGACCATTTCGCCATTTTACTAACGTGTAGATCTATATAAACGAAAGTATTTGTACCCGCTGGAGAACGCCCGAGTTCTCTGGCCAGTCATATCCGATACTTGTAGAGAGCCTAATTCTATTTATATGTTGTGAGCTATGAATGTTGCATTGCATCTTGCACTGCTCTTTCTACATTGCACCGCCCCTTCAGGGTGATAGCTTATCGACCCTGCAGTGCGTTCAAATACACAGGGAAGATATCTAGCACGTTTGAATCACTTGCCTGATATTGGAGGCCTGCAGAAGAATAACAACGCAGGGTCCTGCAAGCATTCTTCAACTTCCTGGCCTAGAAAATAAACGAATAAGAATTGACATTCCTTGCTCTATAGGCAGCGAAGATATTGAAACAGTGAAGGCAGACAATTGGTAAGTCTAATATGGTTACTTCTTTATTGCTGCTATACTTCAGCTATGGGATGCTAGTTTAAAGTATAGAGTTGGGCTGAACTCGGTATGAATACATTTTGGGAAAGCCTCAGCACTCACATAATAAACGATTACTTAGGTGATATTTGACCTGCAATTTATCTCACGATGTATGTACAAAGTCGTTTTATCTTGCACATGTACTCCTGAGCTTTCCTGGTACTTTCCTGGTACATGTACTCCTGAGTTTTATATATAGGGTGCCCCAGCTATATTTAGTAAGAGTTTAAAAATATTCTAACCCACGCAATGATGACCTCATTAAATGCTTGTAGCTGACAGTTGCTTGGAATAGGTCAGACAATTCTTTTATTCTGATTATTTGTCTAATTTGACCACTTTCCGACTAACTGTTTAAAAAACAAGAATGAGCCATCAATTCCAATAAGAAAGTTGTTCGTGGTTTGCAAAACATCCAATTAGGCTGTTTCGAGATTTATATGTATTAAATTTTATCGTTTTTCTGCTAACTACAAATGCCGCAAATGACAAAATAATACTTCATGACAAGCCTGCTCGCACGCCAGTGTGAATCTAGTGCTCCCTTACGAACGACCGTTTGCCCGATTCTTCTGTCTCGATAGGGAACCGATGATTGTGGTGGCTTTGTGATTAACACGTTTTCCTATCAGCCACAAAAGTGATGACCACTGTGACTACTTATCACTGTCCTAAACCGGTGCGAGGAAAGCGTATCGTTCGTACGTGGAACGTTAGGGAGCACCAGAATCACTGCTCACGTAGGCGCATTAGTAGGTTTGTAACATGGTCTTTTTTATTGTTTCGCGGACATTTGTAATTAGTAGAAGAACAATAACAATATTAGATATCAAGTTCAAAACTCTCTCATCGGATAACCGATCTACAACTATCTCATGGGTGTCCTGGACCTAGCTTCGTTCCTTCAGAAATTAGTTACTTAAAGGGACCTATTCAAAGTATGATTAAGAACACAATGAATTGTCGCACTCACTCCTGGCAATGGCCAGCAAAATACAGTTTGATCACTTAGTCATTGCATGTGTCGGCGTATTTTTAAAGTTTAGCCAAAAATAGCTGGGGCACCCCGTTCATATGGACTTCTTCCTTTTTACAAATAAACTGAGTTTTGAGTTCGCGCCCGTTAGTCTTCTTCCCTTAAGCCCTCGTCTATCGTGTGTCCGCCGATGATCCTTCCCAAAAGGACGTTAGGTTTCTTGTTGTATGCTTCTAAGCACAAAGAAGTTGGTGCTCAACCATAGGCAGCCACAGACACGATGCAGATGTCCCAACTCCAGAGACGGATACTCGTGCTGAAGACAAGCGTTCAGAACTTCCACAGATCTACGCACATGCCTTCGTTCACGTAAGCCTTCCATCATTTTCGCGGTCTTCTAGCAACCCTCGTTGACTTTCCTGTTCTCTGGTAATTTCTCGTTGTACGCACTACTGAAGCACTCAGCACTTTAGAGAAGCTGGAACGTGCAGCCATGGGCTTTATCAATATAGGCTAATCCTGACGGTATAATACAGTTTTCGCAGGTACTGGTTATGGCTGTCCAGAAATCTTAATTGGGGATAGCCGCCCGTCTGTGGCCTTCTATGTCAGTGCATCATCGGCGAGTAGTGTACTTGCACGATATCTGTGGCACATAACCGCTCATGATGGGTTAATGGATCTTCAGAGAACCAGTGGTGTCAACTGAGATTTGTTCTATATTTTCGACAGATACCCACGCATGATGTGAAGGTTGTGCTTATTTTTAAACCACCAAAGTGCTTCCCACTGTTTTAACGGCTTCGCTTTTATAACATACTATGCATGTCAACACGTGTGACCAGTTGTGGTAGCCTAGCAGGCAAAGTGAAAACGAAGCAAATCTGGAAAACGGGTGTGGTGCTTGGTGTAAGTCCTGATGCGTGGAAGCTCAGCAGGGCGTCGCTGACCCCGCTGGGAGTGGCAGAGGTGGCTGTCGCTACATACAGCATGCGCTACATACGCGAAGTTCTTATATTCACCTATTCTATCCTACGCCTTTCTAGCTACTTTTCGCTGAATTATCGCGACTGCATAGGGAACAGCTTCACTTTCTTTATACCACTCATATCGGTTAAGCTCGATCCGGCCTACCCAGCAATAAGTCCACCCATAGCGGAGCACGAGGATTTGCCAACTGAGCACCTGAACGGGTCCTTAGAGGATAACAGGGGGATAAATCGGTAACTAACTATCCACAACAGCTTAGACAGAACAACGTGCACCTTCGCACAAAAAAATCGTTCAAGTTTAAGGAACTGGACAGTTGTCGACTCCAGACGAATGTATGCCCGAACCCCGTAGCCTATCGCTAGCACTGCTGCTACGGGTGGCAGCACCCAAATACACGTGGAAAACGAAAATAAATCGGATTCATTCCTCACTAGGGGCTTTCTTCCAGGAAAAGAAGACAGAAAATAAAAATTCCCAGCTTATACACGGAGTGAATGATGATGAGAGGAGCGAAGCGCCTGAACGGCCATCCGTCTGTCCGTGCGTCAGTCCGTGCATCCATCCTTCCGTTCGTCTATCCGTGCGTTCATTCGTCCGTCTGCTTGTCTGCCTATCCGTTTGTTTGTCTGGGTGTCTGTCTTTCTGTTGGTCTGTCTGTCTGTCTGTCTGTCTGTCTGTCTGCCTGTCTGCCTGTATGTATGTATGTATTATGTATGTATGTATGTATGTATGTATGTATGTATGTATGTATGTATGTATGTATGGTATGTATGTATGTATGTATGTATGTATGTATGTATGTATGTATGTATGTATGTATGTATGTATGTATGTATGTCTGTGTCTGCTGTCTGTCTGTCTGTCTGTCTGTCTGTCTGTCTGTCTGTCTGTCTGTCTGTCTGTCTGTCTGTCTGCCTGCCTGTCTGCTTCGTCTATGTCCCACACCCGATCCGACATATATGGCGACGCTCCAGGAGACTGAGAGGCCCTCACTCCTCGCGCACCTAGGCGGCGACAAGCACGAGCTACCGCGGCCTTTCGGGAGGCCCACTCCGCCTCTTCCATGCCGCACCAACGATCCGACACGTACGGCGATCATTCAAGAGGCTGAGAAATGCACTCGTTCTCCGCGCACCCAGGCACAATCCGCGCAGCCGCCAATCGGAGAGTGGTGGTACAGCGCCATCTAGAATATCCTCACTTAATTGCAGTTTGTATGTACTTCTATACGACAGCGTCATCTATTGTACTGCTCGTGAGATACTGCCAGTTACGCCTGACGCGAGGCAAAGTTATACGGAGAGGTGCTTCACTCCTAAAAAAAGCCGAAGAGTGTGAGGACATGCAGGGCAGTTGAGATCGTCACCTGAAGATCATTGTTGGCAAGTCAACTAAAGACGCCACCGGGTCTATTGGCTCGCAGAGGCCTAACCAAAAACATTTATATTTTAATGGCTTGGATTTAGGAGGATAAAGTTTTAACGCTCTCTATACAGCCTAGAAAAAGAGTGCCGCTTTTGGTTATTAGCCCTAATTTTCTTAGACTCAAATCATAATTATTCTTGAATTAGGAACATGATAACTTTTTAAAAGATTTTGGAAGTGAAGCCTCTTGAACCCCGACGGGGAATAGAAAAACATGCAGAGGGGCAACACTGCAAACACTCACCTTGTTTATCAGTGACTGACTCGCGTTCACCAGCGCGATGAAATCACAGGCAGTGTATATTGTATACATGACCAAGGCGAGGCGTTGTTCGGGTGCAAACGCTCCATGAACGGCTTCGTACACGCATATGCAGGGCACTAAGAGTGTGTAAACGCTCGAAACAACCAGCGAGCACATCCAGGTGCCATTGATTTCCCGCTTCAACTGGAGCACGGCGACGACGTTAAGCCTAACTTGTTCAAGCCGTCTGGCCATGTCGGCGGGGTGGTTGAAGCCCACGCAGTGGTAGCCCACGAGGATCTTTAGCTCATGGAGTTCGTGGTCAATGTACTCACAGAAGGCTAGCGCAGCTGACTTCAGGGAGACTGAGTACATAAGGTCGTAGACTAACCAAGACACAGTGAACAGCAGTAATGTCGAGAAGTGGATTGCTTGCGTCAGTGCATCTGCGAGTTGACGCGGTGGCCCTTGAGGCTCCGTGAGTACTACGGCTATGGTGTAGAGGGCGCAGATGAAGCACCTTCGCACGTCAGTCCATAAGATCTTTCGGGTGGAACAGCATTCGCAATACAGTATGCCCACTCTCTTCTCGTAGGCAGAGGTCCGCCGGTAGAATGACACGAGCTTCGAAGAGCCAGACATCATGCTGAGGTAGTTCACGGCAATCCTGGGTACAGAAGATATTGCGTTTTTTTATATTGAACAATAGATTGAAATTCTTCTTTACTTTCATGCTTTGATGATAAGTTGAAGGAAATGGCTCCTTCGAGAACAATATGAGCCGTGGTGTGGTGGTTTCATTAGCTGCTAGGACGCACATCGGGCGACCGGCTTTATTTGTTGTAACTATTTCCTGTTTTTCGTGAAATGCTGAAAAAATTCGGTTCTCTACAATGAGCTTCAAATATTTCAAGCCAAGTACTTCAAGTATTAGCAAGAATGATCCCCTATTTATTGCTTTCAACAATTCTATGCCCATGCGTCGAGTGATAACCGTTGAGACGAGGCTGCATATTCTACTTATCAAGAGGTAGAGACCAAAAAATTTGTTTTCCACCTAAACTCTACCCCTCCCCTTTTTCGATCAAATTGTTTACCATGACAGCACCAATGTTTGGCACAACGACATAAACCAATAATAATGGTGGTGACTCTGACCAGTGATTTTACAAACAATCACGAAGCGGATCACGAGTGATTATTTCCTAAATAGCAAATTAGTGTCACTCTTGGGGAATTTTTCCCACCTCTGCCTTGGCATAAAAGAGCAAAATCCTAGTGCTTTTGATGTCTCAGTACACTCAGGAAACACCTGCTACAACCCTGTATTTAATATACAGAATTTGTTGGGAAAAGTAACCTGAGAAACCCTAGCAACAACCTTTTGGACATAACTATTCTTGTTTCTATATGCGATTGGCCGTACGTACCTGAGCAACAGCAAGGTATGCACAATCACGTGAAGTCCAACGTCGAGATGGTCTTCGTGGCCCTGCCACTGAGCGATCCACGCCACCAGCGATTCAAACGCCATCCACGACATCAAAGTGATGTACACGCCGCTGTAGAAGGCATACCAACTTTTCCAACGAACGCTCCGCGCCTGTTTGTGAACGCCACTGAAGATGTCCCGGACGAAGAAACAACCGAATAGCTGGGACAGACGACCATGCAATCTGAAGCTACGCGCTGCAAGCGACGAGCAGCTAGGTGGCTTGTTCTTGCAAAAAGGGAAGTTCGGGTTTGAAGACATCAAGTTTCGCAACAACGACACCCAATACTGTAGCGTTAGTATTCTCGCACTTGCGCTGCGCTGTAGTGAAGACGTCAGTTATAACTTCGTTTCTTTAGCCTGTCCCAATCACTCAACGGATGCCGACAGAGGAGCTGTAACAGTGAGCAAAGAGTGGTATCTTTGTGTTACCTGGGGAAGTGCAGGTCAGATTAGTGATGTTAGGGAGCTTTAGAGGCTATTCGATTCCACAAACAAAACTGCTATAAGAAGCTGTGTGGCGTTGGATTCAATCTGCTTCCATGACAACGAATGATCCTAAATAATTTACAGGACACTTATAATCAATTGTGGGACACTATGGCCTCGTAACACCGAAGGCACATGGTAAAACGCATGCGAAATAAAATACAAAGGCTTTCGAAAACGTGTGACACGAGGGGTAACTTGTGCTGAAAAAAAAATAACGTACAGACGTTCGAAAAGTTTTCACTAGAATCAACTTTTGCAGAGAAACAGCACTTTCTTCAATTATCACGCAGCTCTGACGCTTCTGAAGCACCTTGGCTGGTTGAACGCTTGCAGGCAGTACGCCTTGCTCGACCGGGCAAACGCTATGAAGACGTGCTTTTTTGAGGACATCTCACGAAATATTTTACATATCGAGCGATTTTTTCTTTCTACTGTGGCGAAAAAAAAAACAAACATTGGTGGTGATAAATTGTAACGTTCCAGACGACATGCATGCCGGTTGTAGAGTGTAGTGTTCATTCGATAAATCATGCGTGTGTGTTCGCTGAATTCTCATACACCGGACTTAATATCCGTTCTGCGAATAAGCCTAGGACCATCCAGTATGAGTGTTAGAAGAAAACAAACCCAGTAGTTTACATGCGCAAGGTAAATGACCGAGAATGAGAGCGATGGGCATGATAAATGTGTTCGCGTGCCAACCGTTATTATTCTTGCAATGCTGTTGAAAATGTACGCACGTTCAATAGCCCCGAGCTACAGCTTGTGGACGCCCTTTTTGAGCTGGTCATAGATCTATACGACTTACCATATATCCAAACAAAACGTGATCAACTCCGATTCGAAATACACTTTGCCATTGAGCATTGGAAGGGGAAATGAAGTTGATGCAGATTGAGCTCGAGCTGTTCAAAGATAAATAAAGCCCACCCAAACAGAGAAAACAAGCAAAACTTCTGGCTTCAGCCGTTTCGTTTCACATTCGGTGGGCCTCTTATCGATGCATCTTATAACGCAATTGTTTTGAGTGCGACAGTACCGCTACGCTATTTTTGTATTGTTACGCGCGCAGAATGTATTTATCAGATTCAGTGCCACAGTGGGTATCGTAACCCCTTGAACTACTTCGCTTAGGTCATTTTACATGTTTTTCGAAGCTTACAGAACCAATTTTCTCATATAATAAGTTCATCTTTTCATTTTTCAAAATCACAACTTGCCGCGAGATCACTTTCGGCAAGTGGAAAAACACGCAAAAAAAAATTGCGGCTGACGACTCCACCTTGAAGTTGCTTAAAAGCTTGTGCTCTCGCTACTTTCCCCGGCTGCGGCGGCTCCATTTGCGATGGAGGCGGAAATGTTGTAGGCCCGTGTGCTCAGATTTGGGTGCACGTTAAAGAACCACAGGTGGTCGAAATTTCCGGAGCCCTCCGCTACGACGTCTCTCATATAGTGGTTTCGGGACGTTAAGCCCCACATATCAATCAAATCAATCTTCCTACTTTCAAAATACGAAGCAACTAACGTGTTAAGGTGTTGTCGTGCGTGGTATATCGCTGGATCCCACCGTTCGATAAGGCAAGTGCTTACGTTAGGTCAGCTTCAAGCCATCAAAATTAGGATGGAGGCGTGAAAGTTTACCTTGTTTAGAAATTCATGTCTTTTTTATTAGGGGCACGACCACCTAGCGATGATTCTCTTTTAAATGCGAAGCATTTCTTAGCGAACTTCACCGATTTTGAGCGTATCTATCTATCTATCTATCTATCTATCTATCTATCTATCTATCTATCTATCTATCTAGCCGCTTACGTTTTGGTGCTCTCGCGGTCACGCCCTTAGCTTGGCGTGAACCAAAATTATCATGGGAGGATAAGATGATTTGACAAATATGATGCGCTGATCAAGACATGAATAATGTCACAATCCCGTCACGTACGTCGTCTAACATTTCTCGGCAGACAGTGGCACATACCCACGAGCGGGTATGTGCTGATATGCGGGTATGTGATTGAACACTTTATATCTAACCAGGATCGACGAGAACATACATGGGAAATTTTAACGCACCAGCGTTAAGAATTACCCGAAATTGGTAGCGCCAACCCTACGAATGCAAAGAATAAATGTTAGGGTCCAAGCTGGAATTGAACCCAAGCATTCTGCGTGGCAATCAAGCATTTTACCACCGAGCTACGCCGCAGGTGTCGGAACTACTTTTCAAATAGACGCTAATCTTCGTGATACGTCAATAGTGGTTGCAGTGCTGCCTACCCAATTTTATAACATTACATATGTACTCCTTTGATACAACAGCTAGCCTTCACGTCGAGCTAACGTCCATTGTAGCTAGGTGCCATGCGCTGAAGTTCATTTATGTAGCAGTGTCCAGGGCCAGCATCCTCGCGAGCATCAGCGCTTCATATCAGGTTCTGGTTTTGCTAATACGCATGTTCTAGTTGACATCGCGTCACAACTGAAAACAACTGGTTATATAAACATCTGCCACTCTTCAACATATGTCTGTGCGTTCAACATTTGTACATAAATTTGTACGATAATGTTACAGATGACATGTCGCTGAAATAAAAAAAAATGAAACATGGTCACCTTACCTCTGCATGCTTCGCATAACGCTGATTCCCAGGTAAGTGGAATCTGCCGAATTTTGTATTCTTCAAATGCTTCGGGTCAAGCATTTCCGGTTTCTCGAATATTATGAAGAACTGTTATTGGCTGCACAGTAAAAAATTTTACACCCAAAAGGGTGTAGAAAGGGTGCTTTTACGAGAAAGCACCCTTTGCAACACCCTTTAACACCCATAAATGGTCGATTGAAAAAAAAGCACCCATTTGTTTGGGTGCTTGCCTCGATAGCACCCTAAAATAGGCTCTAAGGGTGCTTTTGTGCCTGAGAAGGGTGTAGGTGACGATTCATCAGATGGAATATGCAGCATAAGAAGAACACATAATTATAATATTTGGTATTTTACGTCTCAAAAACGTCGATATGACTATGAGGGTCGTCGTAGTGGAAAGCTCTAGAGATTTTGACCATTTGGTGTTCTTTAATGGGCGCTGATATCGCGCAGTGCACAGGCTTCTACTTTTTCGCCTCCATCTGAATTCGACTGCCACGGCCGGCATCGAACCCGCGACCTTCGGATTGGCGGCCGAGCAGCGTAGCTACTGCACGAGTATGTGGACCTTGCGTTAAATGACGGCCTAATTGACTTAGAATGTGTGAAGGTGCTCTCCGAATACAGCAGAATGCCAGCAGAAGCAAATCGCGTTTCATCTATAATGGCAATTAACTGCAATCCACGTTACGAAAGCTCACCTTAGCGTTGGTTATAAGCTACATGTTTGCTGTGGATTATATACTGGAACATAATGTTCGCCCGAGTATGGGTGTGTGTGCGTGAGCCTGCGCATGTGTTCGCGTATAAGCGCGATTGTGTGTACACCCGTGCATGTGTGCGTGCCGCGTGTATGTGCGAGTCCGTGCTTGTGTTAAGCGTGCCTGTGCACATGTGTATGCCCATGCATGCGTGCGTTTATGGTCGCGTGTGTGTGTTGCCGTATGTGTGTATACGTGTATGTGTGTGCGCCTGTGAATAAGTATGCGTGTGCATCAGCCCGTGCGCCCTCAAATTTTTCGTGTGTGCGGGGGGGGGGGGGCACTGCTTCTTAGTGTTTAAGGTCCCACACCTGTTCAGACTGGGAGTCTATATGGGAGGTGGCTTAAGAAATGGCGGTGGTCAAAGCACTGTACACTAACTATTCAGTACATGGAAAACAGCTGCACATTTTCGTACCTCATCATTGCTTACGAACTTGCTGTGGTAACTGATTAGCTCCGTTGAGGCGCTTCTACGCTCGAAAACGTGGGTTATGACCAATTCACACGGAAAGCTGTCACTGCACTAATGCACAACCATCGTTTATATTAACAACGTTTAACAAGAACGTGCACTGCCTTTGCTACAGGTGCTTAGCTAGCTCATTGGGCAACCATATGGAATTATGTGCTGATCATGTGTTCAGCAAAAAGTTTGTTATAACAACCTCGGCACGTTTCGTGGTGCATGACAAGCCTTCTAAACATCCGCTACTGTGGATTAATTTGTTCCAGCTTCGACTACGCATTCAGTGTTTGCGGCACCATACGCGGAATCGCCTGACACAGACAATGCAAAAAGAAATTTCTCTGGAAAAAGGTGTAGCGATGCTCTCCCGCTAATGCCACCGAGGACGAAATAATTATTGTTTCTGGCCATTCCATGGTGCGCTTTGTTTTGCGCAAGTTTTGCTTCATTATTTTTCGCCCACTGCAATCGCATTCCGTCAAAATACTCAAAGAACCCGAGGCTGGTAAATAACCTGCGTCGCTGTGCGACTGGCTGGAAGGAGAGTGGCCGTTTACAAGGAGTCATTCCGCGTTGAACGGCCGTCCGCCGTATGCGCCATAGCGTTTGCCTTTCGGCGCCGTCTTGGCGGGTTTGCCGCTCCTCCCCCCCCCCCCTGCTCAACCCGGCCAGCGTTGCTCCCACAACGGCGGCGTAGATAAGCGAAGAGTTGCGTCACCGGACAGCTGCGGCGCCGCCACGCCGCCGCCAGTGCCTCCTCCTTCTCTCTCTCAGTGTTGCCCTCTCTGTCTCATCAGTCTTTCAAATGCGTTGCGTTGGTCGGGGGTCTTGGTCGCTGTGTGTGTTCTAGTGAACAGGCGCATATTCAATGGTGGTCACGCATGACACCGTGTTCGAAGTGACGCTCGGATTAAGGAATATTCATGGAGTGGCGGACACGGACAACGTGGGCCTGTTAACGGTGAGTGTACTGTTTTCGTAAATAGTAATCATACAGCGCTAGCTGGGCGCCTGCAGCAGCTCTGCCGAAGTAGGCTGCCAGCCATTTACAACAGCATGCGTTCGCGGGCCTGTTGCAGATGCCCGATTAAACGTGGGACTTAACGAGTTCACACTGCTATGCGCGATGTTGTGTAAGTGCCTGAATCACTCATACAGTGAGTGATGTGATCACTTAACAAGGGCGGGATTAGTTCCTGATCGCACATTGTCTCTACACTGCACAAAGTGATTGATATTGTTTTAAGATGTGCTTTGGGCTACATCGTAATAACATTTCTATTAATACTCATATGTGCAACGTGCTTCTGTAGGTGTAAGCGAAAAAAAAGAAAGAAAAAGCAAAAATTATGTACAAAGGCGCACTGTGCGAAATGGCTTTTTTTTTTTTTTTGCTTAAAGACGGTATAGTTGGAGGTGCTGATATGCCGCGATGCTCCCAGCACGTGTGCCTCGGTCTTTTAAGCTATTTAGGACAAGTGCCACCAGCAACAGGGAAAGATCTAGCAGACTTCCAAAGGCGCGTTGCTGTGGCCATCGCCGTGCGTTGTTTTCCCTCGTTTCTGTTTGCTGTTTTCGTGCTTCGCTTTCATCTGCGATAATGTTCGGCGTTATAACAGAATCGAGAGAGTATACGTGACTGTTGGAGCTATGTGCGGTTGCTCTAGCATAAGTCATGGCTGCTGCAACGTAGTCGGCGTCCGCGCGCGTTGGTGTCGTTCGAGCGCTCTTACTTGCGTGATTGTGTTTAACTGAGTATTTAGGCACGGGTTACGTTTGTAAATCTCGTAGTCAATAATCGCTAATAGCGTGCCCCTGATTGCCATCAGAGGATGGGCTTGGTTGTCGAAATATGCCAGACGCTTTTTCTGAAAGCAAGCTTTGAATTTTTTTTAAAGAAGTACTTTCATACGTGCAAGGCAGTGCCTATTGCAGGCCCGCAACTCTTTAAAAACTGGACGATCTATCACATCTTTTATCAAATTACAATGAATTAAGATGATTGAATTATAGATGACGAATTTCTGTGCTAGATTAGGTGCACAAAACACATGTTTGCAGCCCTACGTCTAGAAAGCAGGCAAATAGGAAGCACAGCGTCAAATTTGGATTAGATTCCATTGACGGAGCGTCTTGTGAGGGTAGAAAGAACGAGAAAATTGTTCATTTTTGATGCCCTTATAGAGGCAGTCAGTCAGAATTGCACTGATTGGTGACTTGTAACAATTCCTCAGATTGTTAGAGGCGTGATTTAAGTAAGTAAATCTTTTACTTTTTTTTTGCAGACCTCTTCGCTAGTGCCACGCCCAAGATCATTTGTTCTCATGTAAAAGAGAAAGCAGAGATGTCTTCACTGTTTGTACATGAAGAGGTAAGTTTCTTGTGCGTTTTGAGTAATGCTACATGTTCTAAACGTTGTACTTTAAGAATTGTTTTTCAGACTGGCTCACTACCCTAGAAGGAATTTGATTCTTAAGTGAGTTCAGGCTTTCGTAAGTGCCATTTTTGAGCTGTAGTCTTACACTTCACCTCATTTCGGGAATTCGCTGTATGCTGGAAAACTCTTATCTTTATCATACGAAATTATTGGAATGTATGGGTTGTATGCTTCGAGTTCAGTGTAATGTCAATTACACGCCATTTCGAAGGATACACACTACACATTCTTTATATATGGTGCTGCCAGAACAGCACGAAAATTTTTTATGAGAAGTCATATTTGCTCTTATTACAGGATGAGAGGGTGCCGCTGACGTCCTGCGTAGTCTACCCTGGACCCAGCCTAGAGCAAGCCTACTTTCTGAACCTCCACATGGATAACCGAAAAATCTTCCGTGTGAGTAATGACGAAGAAGGAAGGAGTGACAGCACTGATGAGTTGATTTTTTTTTTATTTTCAACATTGTCTACGGCCGCAAGGCCTTTAACAACCACCGTGATTGAGCGGCTTTTTCTCGGCGTGAGTTTGGAGTTTATCAAAGAAGTTGTTCAGGCAGTACGACGCTGAAAATTTTAGTGTCACAATGCCTGAACAACTTTTTCTAGTGTGTTCATGGTAGATGAACAAATATTGTTATTTGTGTAAGTTATTTTGCTTAAATGTAGCTGGACCATTCCATGCCAAACGTCCCAGCCACTTTGGCGACCATCTGAATTGTATGTGAAAAAAAAATGTGCTGACTTACTGCGTTGAAAACAGTGAACTGCTAGAATACTTCAGCGAGAAAAAAAGTTTTGTTCATGTGGCTGGCTTATAACTTCCTGGCATAATGCCGTCTGTGTGCTGTTTGTGGAAAATTTTGTTTTAAAACTACCGCTTATTTTTTCTAAAGCAGATTCGGTCTACCTGTTAAGTAAATGTGCTTCTGTAAGGTATTTGAAGCTCAATAATAATGGTGCAATTTTTTTGCCACATTCGCTTCCAAGAATAAAGCCAAAATGTGTTATGTTTGCATTTTTTATTGCAATATTGCGCTTTGTATGAATATCTGAGCAGTGAATACTTACTCCACAGAAGGTATATTCTGAGGAAAAAATATCTTTATACCTCTCAAGCTGCTGAAATATACGAGAAAATATCACGAATTTCACAAAATCGTGATTTTTGTCCGTATTGAGATGCAATTTGCTCCATGTTGTGATACAATGAAAACTCATCATTATACCTAAACTGTAAGAAAATGAAATTCTTTTCTGTAATAAAAATCTTATCGCAAAAAGGACAGGAAAGAGCGCTGTCAACTGAATTTTATTGAAGGTGCTACGAGCGTTTTTATACTGAGCACAAGACCAGGGCTCATCTGCAACAACACATGTGTGACCATGACAAAATAATTTTAACCGAGAAAAGAATACTCTTTTTCGGAAAAGATAAGTGAAGGTGTACTGATGCATTGATCCTTGGCCTTCCTGATAAAGAGTTCTAAAATCTCTCATTTTTCTGCTTGCTTTTTTTTTAAAAACCGTGTTTTATGAAACCTAGGACTACACTTACATTCTTTACGGTGTCCGGCCATGAGACTACTATAGCCCTTCTTAACATTTGAAGCATGCTGTCTTGCTTGATCATTGAAGCATTGCCCAGTTTGTCCTATGTTTACTTTTCCACGTGTTAGCGGTATCTCATACACATTAGATTGGCATTCAGTAAACCTATTCTAGTGACGAATGGTGCAAGATTGACTATTCCTGTTGCTGTAAGTACATGCACTTTTGAAAGCTTGCAAGGGGTGGAAAACAACAATGTCATATCTGCTGGCTCTTTTCCTAAAATTGTGAGACACCTTATGTACGTAGTACCATGTGACATGCAAAGGTGATTGGTTATTCTCTTTTTCTTTTGGTCCTGTTTCCTTTACTTTCTGCAGGAGGGTTTCGCAAACAAGTGTGATGATGCTGTTGGGGTATTGGCTGGTGCTATCAGCCCAGGAGTGCTAAGAATGTTCTGCCTTTTGATAGTGGGCATTCAAAATTAATAGAAAGAGGAATTGATACCACATGTATTCAGGCCACCCTTCAGAAGTCATGTTAGCACAAGGGTGAGGTCAGGCTTAAAAACCAGATTAAAAGACTAAAAGATGCTGGGTATCCCAACAGAATCTTCACACCTGTTTGCAAAACCCTTCTGCAGAAAGTAAAGTTAAAGAAGACAGGACCAACAAAAAACAATGACCAAAACCTTTGCATGTTATACCACATCACGTGTCTCACAACTAGAAAAATAGCCAGCAGATATGATATTAGCGTGTTCTTTTCCACCCCTTGCAAGCTTTCAAAAGTGTGTGTACTAAACAGCAACAGGAATAGTCAATCTTGCCCCATTCGTCACTAGAATAGGTTTACTTAATGCCAATTTAACGTTTGTAGAAATATTTTTTATCAGGTGAACCAATGATCAGTGCATCACTACACGTTCACTTATCCTTTCCGAGAGGGAGTATTCTTTTCACAGTTAAAGTTATTTTGTAGTGCTCACACGTGTCGTCGCGCATGAACACGGTTCTTGTACTCCGTATAAAAGCGCTCGTAGCACATTCATTAAATTCAGTTGACAGTCTGTGCTCTTTCCTGTCCTTTCTGTCTCTTCCTAAAGTTGTCGCGCTGTGACTAGCACACAACCACGATGAACCAACTCTCCCAAATTAAGCTCTTGTTACGTAACACGTAGACGGAGTTTCGTATGGAAAGAAGGAGCGGTGCTTTTAAAATAAAATTTTTCACATACAACACCTAGACGGCATTCCAGAAAGTTCAGAAGGCAGCCACGTGACCAAATATTTTTCCTCTCCTAAATATTCCAGAAGTTCACTATTTTTAATGCAGCACGAGTTTTTCGAATACATTTGAGATGGTTGCCAAAATGGCTGGGACATTTGGCATAAAGTGACCCAGCTGTGTCATTAGCCATAATTATGCATTACCTCTTTTGTTTTTTGTGTGTCCTGACTCAGTTTTGTGTTCGTTTTTAGCATATTGTGTTTCTGATCATTGTATTGGTTTCTTAAGTATTCGCTAAAGTTATATGTGCGAAAACCCGTATATGATTGCATGTACATCATTTCTCATAACCAATTGTTATACATCCAGGAATACAAAGCTTAAACCACTGTGATTGTATACATTTGAAAACACTATCCATATATATTTTTGTATGCATCACTTCTTGGGAACGATTGTGTACATGAAGGCGTATATAGTGAAATCATGGTGATTGTATATATTTGAAAAAATCATAAGTATATATTTGCCTGTATTTCATTCCTATTAACCGATTGTGTACACGAAGGAGTATTAAACTGGAAACCACTGGGATTGTAGATACCTGAAAGAATTATAGGGATATATTAGCATGTATTTCATTTGTAGTCTCTATGTACTTGAAGCAGTATACTAAACTGAAACCAGTGTAATTGTATGTTGCAAAGAATTGTCAATAAAGTGAAACTGAAAAAATATAATAAACATTTGAGGTGTTGCATGTGTAGTGTACGTATACATGAACGTATATCTGGTGAAAAAGTTGTGTGGCAGAAGAAAAGTTTATGTTTTATTTGCCTATTAAATAAACGCAATATGCAAGGGCAGCAAGGCTTCATTTTCTGTAACGCACATTATGCATATACACTGAAGTATATATAGATCCAGCACAAGTTCATACACGATTGTACGCGTTTATATTTTTGCCCACACGCAATGAATGTAGCTCGACAGGTGGTGCACCATCGATAAACAGGACCACTTTCTTCAAGTAGTGTTTAATCAGTGCATGCTGATATCTATTGGTGGCAGTAGTCGCCACCCCTGCCATGGGCACTCAGCACCCTTGTGCACCCTTCTCGCACCCTCCTCAGAGGGTGCTAAAAAAGTGATGAACATCGAAGGCACCCTTTCTTAAGGGTGTTTTTTTAACACCCTACAGTTTTTTTACATGTACACCCTATTCTAAGGGTGCATGGTAAAGCACCCTTTTTGGAAGGTGCTGAATTAACACCCTTAGGGTGTCGTCCACGGGACAAGCTCATTTACACCCTTCTGGGTGTAAAAATTTTTACTGTGTGGTATGAAATATATGGTCCTGGTACAAGTTAAAATTTTGGGTGGATACGCATTCTATTGAAGCGTACGTGCAGTAACGGTAAGGAGGAAAGAAGTTATGGAATAATTGAGAAAAGTAAGTTGAACTTTTTGATTGGAAGAACTAACGGTTTTTTGTGAACAACAAGGGAATAGTTGCGGCACCTGGCGAGACAAATGTCAACTACGTGTCTTTGTTTACGTAGCCTCACAGATTTGTTTTGGCAATGTCAGAAATCACGAAGGTAATACATGCAATACGACAGGACACAAACCCCGAGGTGCCAGCGTCACCACTAGACAGATGGTAAAGCTAACGACCAAGAATGCCTTGCGAAGGCAAGGAATCCTTCACCTTCGGCAAAATAGCTGGAGCTCACTCACGAAGTATATTCCAGCTTGGAGTTAACTCGAACTGAGCGCTCACCAACGTTTTCGTCAACTAGACTCACTCAGACTCCGAATCACTAAAATGTTCTTGAAACAAGCTCACCAAAATATCACTATACTGGACACAATGAGACTAAAACGCATCACTTTATCTGAGACCAAGCACACGAACGCCGACCTGTGAGTGGCACCAACAGACAGCTAGCTAAGTCGACGAACAGCAAGCACTTCCTTACTGAACAATAGGATGGCGAAAAAAGTCTAGCTTACTCAGGCTCATTGCTCACTCAGACAAATCACTCGGAATTACAAACATTTTCTTCAGCCGGAGGCAGTCACACTCAGGCTCACAAAAAATATTGCTCAAACAAACTGACGCCGAGCCACACTCACCAAAATATCCCTCTCACCTGGACTCACCTAAAGTAAGATACATGGCGCTGTCTTAGGCGCGTATTCACAAACCAACCTCATCTTTTCCTCGAGTTTTTCCCATCCGTTTTAAACCTTGCTGCACTTAATGAACAAAGTAGGCCAGTATTCATGAACCCGCCTTACTCATATCTTTCACCCTGTTACCATTTTCGTGCGTTTATAACGCATGCAGAGAATACAGGAAGCTGAGGAAAATCTGAGGTAAGGCCGAGATTGGTTTGTGAATATGGGCCTTAGTCTGGGGGAGTCACCTCATGGGTGAGTTTGCTTACCTGTGCACTACAGTTACAAACGTGACTCAGCTGTTTCCCTTTTTCGAGTATATTGCCACATCATCGATTGGGTCATAATATTGGGGATATCACGATGTAGTTATAGGACTGTAGAAAACTCTTCATGTTCTTTCTTGAAAAGCAAATATTTTGTAGTAACGGCCGTGTCAGTGTTCGTGGGAATGTTTATTGAGAATATTTGCGTTGTTGAACATTCAGGACACTCGACAGATGTTGATACCAGTTTCATGCCAAGCTGTATGTATTTTATTTGAATAATTCTCACGCAACGGTGTCAAGTGCCTTCTTGAGGCTTTGAGTTGTCTGCTGAAGAATTACAGCATACGTTATCACGGACGCAGCCATCTGCAAAAAGTAGCAGGGTGAAAGTGTGCTTATTAGAGTAGTTTACACACCTCCGTTTATATAATTACCAATTATCTTGCAGTATCTAGCAAAATGGCTATTTGTCGACACTAGAAAAATTATTTCACAGATCAGATGGTTTGTCGTAGCTTAGGTGTAGGCAAATAACGTTTGTGACAGACGAATATATTTGTAACAAAGGCTGATATATGACATATATGATATGACACTGGACGGTCGGTGGCCGAGGCCGTCCAGCGGGCCGAGGCCACCGCAAGAGCTTAAGGGCTCGTGGCCGATACCTAGGCGGGGATATCTGCCCAACTCCCTGAACAACTCGCCGGCCATTTTTTTTTAAAATAAAGTTGTGTTTCTTCCTTTCTTCTCCATGATCGGACAGCCCACAGCTTGCTTCTTACTAGGGAGGGAACTCTCACTTATCCTAACACAAGTTTTTCATGTAACCACATTTTTCCTCTTTTACTTGTTTCAAGTGCTTGATCTGTCTCTTAATACACTGCATACTTGTTTTCTTCGTATATGAACTCGCTTTGTGTCAGTTTATGATAAATAAAGATGTTGTATCTGAATTTATTTTCTTTGGCTATCTTGGGTTATTTTTGAGTTACGTTTGGCTATTTTTTGGGCTACTAGTGGGCCAGAACTTGGCGGGTTGCTCTTCTAGCACCTGGCAACCCTGCCGACAATTCGTGTCGTACAAGCGGTTGTCGCGCTTTCTAGTACACTGTAGTCGCGCATCGTACCTTGATTTTGTGAAGACTGCTCGCTTTTTTCCTTCATGCGGCTCCCTAACGGCGCGTTGCGTACCAGCATCTTCTTTCCCTGCACTCCGCAACTTGTTTTGCTTCTTAAAGGCCCTACTTCCAGTGTGCCTCAACGATGAGGTAAGTCGCGCCCACTTGGCGCGAAACGGGAGTTGCCTGAAGGCGGGCGTTTCAGCTTGTGTGTTTGGTCCACTGTTGCAGTGGAGTACGCAGTAACTTGTGTAAGGTACCATGGTATTCAGTAACATCACCAATCCTGAAATTTAGCGCCTAACCACTGAGTTTCGTAGGGGTGCTCTGATGAGTGGCTTGCTTAGCGTAATCGCCTTGTCTAGAGGTAGGTATGTCGGGCGCGTATCCCCGTAACCAGTAGTCTAAAGATGCGTCGGCCGTCGCGCTTTCTCGCGGGCCTGCACTCAAGTGCCTCCAAATTCGACCAGCCCGTCCTGCCCGTCCGTCGTTTGTTCCCACGATTGACCTAGTGGACCGTGGAAGCGCGTATCAGGGAGGCGAAAGATACGTTGGACGCTGCACCTTTTCACCTACTCAAGCTTGGTTATAGCGGATGTCTACCAACCTGGAAAACCTGTAAAAGTCAGGGAATTCGGACCCTTCTGAAAAAGTAATGGAATTTCTGAAAAACCTGGCCAGGTCGTGGAAACTGACTGCAGTTCTGTGTGACAGTCACAAAAATAAGCATTACCATTGATCGAAGCTTCGGAAGTCGCTCTTTCAACGGCATTTACAGTTAGGTGCTAATTGATTAATTGATATGGGCAGTTTAACGTCCCGAAACCACCATATCATTATGAGAGACGCCGTAGTGGAGGGCTCCGGAAATTTCGACCACCTGGGGTTCTTTAAAGTGCACCCAAAGCTGAGCACACGGGCCTTCAGCATTTTCGCCTTTATCGAAAATGCAGCGGCCGCTGCCGGCATTCGTTCCCGCGACCTGCGGGTCGGCAGCCGAGTACCTTAGCCACTAGACCACTGCAGTGGGGCACAGTGAGCTGCTAGAAGGCGTGTGAAAAAAAAAAAGTTCATAACTTTTACTTCTTAGTGTAAACAAGAAAGGATACACAAACCCATAGAACACAAAGTTTACTGACGTTTCAACACCCGGTAAGGGAAGGAGCCTTGTTCACAATGAAAGCCATAAGAAAGGCACAGCGTACTTCAGTACACCTTAATACGTGGCATAAGTAGCGAGAGTACATTGTCAGAAGCGTCCTATCAGTCCTGTTCACTCTATGTCCAGTCGTCTGTATCTGGATTCTAGGTTCAGGCATGATGCAAGCTTCTTTTAAGAGCAGAGCGTTTTATGTTTTCCACCCCTACTTCGCATGCTCACGTCTCGTGCCAACTGTTAATCTCCAATTATTTTTCAGCGTCACGTTCACAGAAGGGTACGTAGTTCAAGGTAACAGTGCCAACATTCGTGACTGATCTGTGGAATCAAGGAAGCTGTTGCACCTTGACAGATTCCTTCTTGCCACCATATATTCATATGTCGGCACTTTAAACGCTGTCCCCAGATTTCGTTATAGCCGTCTGAGAGCTTTCGCTTCACTTCTAGTGTCAGAGCCCAGAACCAGAATACAAACATGCATGTGCTTATCAGAGAAAGAAAGAAAGCAAAAAATTGAAAAAAATTGCTGTTGGCTCTGTTCTTGCAACGTTATCGTTACTCCTTGTCAAGGCAAGGTACACAGAGTGTGGGAGTAGTTGTTATTCATTTTTTAAAGTATATTCTAGAGGTGCACAAATTAGGCGGGCACCTCAATAAATAGTAAATACAGCAATCCTGGTCGAGTCAGATTTAATTCAATCCACATTCTAAATAGTTGAGTCAAATACAGCAGTTCAGGGCGATTTAATTCAATCCCATCCACATCCTAAGTGGTGTGGGCTGCAGCCATTATAATTGATCTTTATGTGGGATTTAACGTCTCAAAACCACCATATGATTATGAGAGACGCCGTAGTGGAGGGCTTGGGAAATTTCGACCACCTGGTGTTCTTCAACGTGCACCAAAATCTGAGCACACGAGCCTGCAACATTTCCGCCTCCGCCGGAAATGTAGCCGCCGTAGCCGGGATTCGATCCCGCGCCTGCGGGTCAGCAGCCAAATACCTTAGCCACGAGACCACCGTGGCGGGGCGTGCAGCCATATAGTAAACTAGGTTATACTCCAGTGGCAGAACCGGCCACTCTCCTGTGTCCTCCTTTTACATGGATGCCACGAGATGGTACCACTGTTACGTTTCCTAGCAACATTGACTGCGTTGTTGGACTATCGCAGGCTCCTTCAAACTTACATCTGCAGTTACTTTTAACTTGTGTCTTTGCTTCCTGGTTCTTCCGAACATCAAACAGCTAAGTTGTTCACTGCCTGGCTCAGGGGTTTTATTTTGGCCAATATAGACCTTTTTTCACATTTACCGCACGCGCTCAGAACATTCATAGTGCATCTGGTAAATATGTTTACTTATTTTATATGGAGCGCCTGATTTTTTTTTTTACCTCTCGAGGGTTTGTTTTCAGTGCACAGAATTTTCTAAGCAGACGTGGTGGTCATGGAATTTGCTTTTAATCATCATGAAAAAACCTGGAAAAGTCGGGCAATTCAGAACTATCAAATTGGTAGACACCCTGCTATAGCACTTAGTTAAAAAAAAAGCGGGCTCACGCGCGCTGGTTAGTTTTTGAAAGACGGTCGCAGTTGCGGTTTCAAAGAGTATCAAATGAGGCGGCACCCAGAATGGTTTCTATGCAAACTCAACTGGCTATAAGAAGACGGGAAAACCACATTCACATGGGCACCTCCCAGACACACTTTTGCAGCGAAGGCCCTAGGTGCATTGCTATGATCCTCTATCAGAGGTTGCAACTATGAGCCGAACTGCCCCTCCCCTCCCCCCGCTTTTCCAGAAAAATGCACTGCCGAGGCAAACTTCCGTGCGAGTCTGCCCCCTTCTTTCCGTTCAAAAGGTCTGCGAGGAGAGAATGCTCACAAGGATCCTGGCAGCTAGCACAAACTTGACACAGGTGGTGGTTCGTCATTTATGCGAAAACTGAAGGCGCGCTTCGGATGTAGTGAGAAAGGTGACATGACACACACTTTAAAATTGTTGATGTTAAAGCCTACACAAATCTATCCGACAAGTTATCACGTCTTCGGTTTCGTGTCAGGGGTCTTTTCAGGAAGCATTGACACCGGCGATTCACAGAAGTCTACAACTGGCACTACCGACCGCGACACCGTTCGTCAACCATGTGATGCTGTTTTTTGTTGTCATCGGCGGTGCTCGCCCGGCTCGTTCCTTGTCGGTCTTCCTCAAACTGGTATGCAATAGACACGATCCACCCTGCGACTGGTGCGTCCGCCACTACATCGCGATAGCCGACGTATCTTTCGGCTCGCGGTTGCGGGTGCGACTGACGCACAGTACCTTAAGCCTTTGGGATTCGCGCATACCCAACGTATCTTTAGACTCCTGGTTTCGCGTACGTCCGATGTACCTTTAGCTTTTAGTATTCAGGTATGTCCAACGTACCTTTAGATATGGGATGTCCTAATTAAACATGAACGGTAGCGCGGAAAAACAAGAACTCTGAAAGAACAAGTAACAACACGAGTGCCAACAACACAAACGTAACACCAACTGGCCTAGCTTCGCATCCTCTAACAGGCTCCTCTTGATTGCTGCATGGTCAAACGTGGCCTTGCTAGTGTTGAAGGCTGTATAGGGTTGGGCTAGTTGTTTCATGTTTATAACAAGCAAGAAAACAGTGCCAAATTTTGTCCTGTCAAACTCAACATATTTGCGCAGTTCAAGAAAATGAATATTTACGGCGTAACTACAGAAGGAAGAGACATGTACAGGAAAGAGCGCAGACTTCAACTAAATTTTATTAGCAAAAACGCTGGAAATATATACACGATAGCAAGCAGCGCACCACAGTCCAAGTGTGCTATTTGTTGCGTCACAGCCAGACACTCAATATTTCGTTAAGTGGGTATAAAGCATGTCCTCATTTTCTTGTGCGGTGCAAATATGTCGATCACAAATCGCCATGTAGCCCAAGCATGTCTTATCAAGTCCTGTCAGAATTTTGCGGTGTCCTTTTTTTTTTTTTTTGCTGGACGTGGCCATTACTGTTCAGATACAACTTCCTTAAAGTGGAGTATTCAGTAAGTCTTGGTTCTAAAACATTTAACTAATGTTTTCTTGTAACATTATCATACCACCCAAACAATAGACCGCTCGCCTTGTGTGTCTATTGTGCAGCCCTCACCGAAAAAAGGATCGTGGGACGACCTTAGTTGAGGCAGGTGCTCGCATTAGTCTGCCACATAATTCAGCAACCTCGCAAAACTCCACATTGGCTGCCAGTGCAACGACCTCCAAACTTGCAATGGGAATAGCACCTTTGTACGCGTTAAAACCATTGCTACAGAACTTGTACATGTGCGTTGTATTTTCAGTTCTTGGTGGCTATATTACAGCAAACTGACCATGACAGTTCTTGTGCACTCGCACTTCAAGTTTTTTTTCTTTTTTTAGGAAAGCCTGCAGGTAAATATTTGTATATAGCATATCCTTGGCTGTTATATCTGCATTCCCTTTGAAGGGACCGACAAGTGGTTTTTTTCGGTCCAGTTTTTCTCGGGTGCGAGAGAAAGTTTGTAGTGTTCATAGCTGCCGTAATTAATCCCAATAGCACTTAGTCGTATAAGCAATATTTTTTATCTAAAAAGCTCTGAACACAGATGAGCCCTTTCATCTAGCAACGCTGAGAATTTACAGCGATGCGGTAGCCTTTTTAGCGACTTGTGCATGCTGTAGTTCTGCTTTCACAGGAGTCTCTGTCACTGTGAAAATAAGCAGTTACAATGAGATGATGTAGCTTTATACAGCGTCTTTGTATTTGTACCGCATTGTGTGCGCCTGCGCCCAAAGTTGTCCCATCGTCGTTACTCTTTCGACACACGAGCCAAGCCATGTTACCGAAAACATTAGCACTGGTATGCACAGCCGTGCTGACTGGCTGTACACGTCAATTCTGAGACAAATTGTAAATAGAAAAACCACGACGCTCTAAAATCTTTGCGACCCGCAAACTGCGCGCTCGGTTTTATCGGCAAGCAGAAAAGTTTCTCAAGATGCACTAATGAGCATGGTTTCTCAAGACGCACTAATGAGCATGGGATGATTACGTCATGCGAAGGCAGCGCCACTTTGATGCGTACTACTAATGCTGGTATATATGTAAATTTTTATGTAGTAATATCTGTTACTATAAAAAAATCAAATAACATTTCGATACTAACTGAGAAATTGTTGAACGTGTACACTAGTTTATGGTGTCACGGGGCCACGGCCGGGCTAGACTGCACCTGCACGCTGAGGCACATTTGGCGGCATTTACTGCCACGAGGTGCTGCCACAGGCTATTTTTGCAATTTTTCTAGAAGGAACAAAAATATGCACTTTTCACAAGAAATATAGGGTTGGTTTCAGTCGCTATGAGGCACAATATTTTCGTCCATGCCGTCATCTCATTTCGTGTTCATTTCGTGGTCCCTTCCCTTTAGTTGCAACATCTCGCTGGTTAGGTCAGGTGAGGGCACGTGCAAGTGTGGAGGTCGCATGTTTCACTAGCTACCTCGAGAAGGCACACTGAGGTGCACTCTATGTAGTGCGATCCTTAAAACACTGGCACAATTCTTACCAGTGAGTTTTATGTGCACGAGGTTTCTTCCTAGTGCTCTTAATGTGGGAGCATCAAGGAGCTAGTTTCTTAGAAACTCCAGTGGCATTGGCAAAGTGAAACTTCGAGGTGGATTCAAAGAAATATAGAAGCTGGAGGGATGTCATTACTTTCTTGCAGCACAGTTTAGTTCTCTTAAGAGCAAAAGCAGGGTAGCTATTGGGAAGGCTATAATATTGTTGCCATGTTCAGCTCTTAAAGGGACCCCGAAACAGTTTTGATGATTCCTTACAAACACATTGGGCCAGGAGACTTATTCTCAAGAGTAATTTACAGACTGAATTAAGCTCTTTGTTTAAACTCTGTAATTCATTACAATGCTTTAAAGCTACGAATTGCTGCTAATCACTGTGGCTCAGCTAGACGCATTTGAAACCACTCATTGACAGCGTGACATCCTCTGGTAGCAGGACGCCGCCCAGACTCTTGATCTAATTGGCTGTGGAATGTGCGGAAGATCGGCTGGTAGTATGGCTGACGCCTGTCGGAGTAGATATTAACCACACCGCGATCATCATCTCTGTTGCCAGACGGTGTGCGTGCTGCCGGGCGCACTGGGCTGTGACAGGCGTCGCCATACTACCAGCCGACCTTCCGCACATTCCACAGCCAATCAGATCAAGAGTCTGGGCGACGTCCTGCTACCGCAGGATGTCATGCTGTCAATGAGTAGTTTAAAATGCGTCTAGCTGAGCCACAGTGTGGTTTTCATGATTCCATGCCTTCTGTCGGCCTGCGATCTCTGAGGCTGTGACTGGGCGAATCTCGCTGTAATGTGTGCTTGGAAGAGCGCTGCGATTGCCAGAGATGTTGGCATGTCTCGGGAGTTGAGGAAAGGCAGTGATGAAGAGGATGGTATAGATATAATTGTTCATGGCGGCCTTCGTACACAGTGTGCAGCTGTATTTGTGGTGTGATTGATTTGATGCTCTAGTGTGAACACTCACAAAAGTTAAACCGTTTTTGGATTTCTTTAGAGAGGAAGCTTAAAGAGCCAATAAACTACCCCGAGGTCCAGAAACTGCTATGAAGAGAAATGTGCACACTTTTGCTATGTGCATATGTTGCCGCAAGGATTATCCGAATACGTGCTATAATAAGGAAGTCGCAGGGGTTCGAACATCCATTTCACTGCCTCACCACCCTTCTCTGCCATAGGGAGGGGAAAGGCGTAGCCCATCGTCACTGACTTCGCCAACTTCAGCAATTTGATGTGACGTTCAAAAATATTACTGAAATTTTTACCACCACAGTTGCTGACTTCACAGAACTTGCACATGGCTCTTCATAGGGTTAATCAGTGGAAGAGAACTGGTGTTCAGCTAGTCAGCCAGTTGAAATTAAGTGGTTACCACCAGGTCAACCAGTTCAACACTTGCAGCATGCTCTCTTTACAACTAGAATGTTTCCTATAAAGGCTCTGCTCCAATTGGAAAGTCTTTTCCAATTCGGATGTGCACATTCCAATCGGGAGGCCAATAGGAATCAGCTCTTCCAATTGTGTACCAAGTGGTATGTGTGCAACCAATTGGACTGACAAGCATTCCAATTGAGAGACCAATCGAAAACTGGTGGACCTATTGGAATGACCAATCGGAATTGTGTGATCCAATAGGTCCTTCACATTGAAGCGTTATATCCCAGTTGGTTTCCAATTCATTCCATTTTGGATCCGATTGCTAGGAACTGGTATAAATAATTGGACCCATTCACTTTTTTTGAATGGGTGGAGCAATCGCTGGCTAGTGGCATGTTTGCATGTAATGGTAGCAAAAAGGTAGTAACAGCATGTGAAAGTCTGTTCTGTGGCTTATGGTATTCACCAGCCTTGTACTATTCTGCACTGTTCATCTGCACCTCTTTTGGCAAGATGCTTTCTGCAAACTTGAGGAAACGTGCTTGTACACTGTGCCCGTGGAATGAAACCTGATAATTTAGGGCTAAGCAGTGCAAATGCCTCTGTTTCTACTGTCTTCAGCTTTTATCATTGCAGTATAATTTAGACTCGAGTGCTCACGTAATCTAACTTTACCTTTAATGTTCATATTTGTCGCGACATGGCTTGGTCATTTTGAGCCATACTAGTCGTTATGCTAAATGTTTAGATTTTACATTTTAACCCGTGAACACTTTAAAGAATATGCTTGGGCAGTATGCTCTCACACAATATACTTCATTGCAAGTTTGCTCTGGTATTTGCACATGACTCACCTTTCTGCTTGCAAAAATGCTGAATGTCTTGCGTAAAAGTATTTCTCGCGGAAGGATTTTAACATTCATCATATGTAATATGTAACACCATTAAATTGTGGATTCGTTGATGAAATTGCCTGCTTTTCAGAGGCTGTCGAACGAGGGCCCGTAAGTTGGATCAAGGCGAAGATGCTGGTTCAGCTCCGCCGCAGGACCTTGGTCAAATCCCTGCTGCATTGGACACCACTACTAGGCGTACAGCCCGGTTGAAACACTCGTAGGTTTCTTCATTGAAAGCTCTATCTATGTTAGTTACCACTAGAGGATCTTTTCGGTGCTCTCCTGTCAGTGGTCTTCCTTCCACAGCTTATTTTAGAAGCTCACCTCGTGTTTAATTTGGCGTGTTCTGAACACGCATTTGATGCAAGTTTTTCTCTGCAAAGCAGTTCACCACAGCTGCAGGCATGAGCAATGAAAATTATCGAAAGGCGCATGTTCTTTTAGTCTTCCTTATTTGCAGAAGCATTAAAAATTGCTGTAGCACAGCAGCCACCGTGATGCAGAGGTGGAAGTGCTGCACTAGTCTGAAGCAGGACGGCGCAGCAAAAGCAAAGTGCTTTATTGCGCCGAGACTGCTCCTAAGCAGACTTTGGTGCTTTCATGTGCCGTTGTCATTCGTGACATGGCTCGAGCAAGCGAGCCCCTACTATCATCTTCAACATGGCGTGCTTTTGCGTGCAGCTGTGATGCTGATGGTGGTGCGAAAAAGCTAGCTAACGGTAAAGGGTAGGAGACAGCTAGCTACAGTAAATAAAGTGGTTGTTCAGCCATTTTTTTCTTTCTTACAATGGTGGAGACAGAGTTTTGTGAACACTTCACTTCTCTCCCCTTTTCAATCGTATGTGTAACCTGGTGTACTGTCAATCTGAACATTGTAAAAAAAAGAAAGGATGCTAAGGAATAGTTGGGTTTAACTAGGCAGTGCATTGAATGTCTTTATTTTCCTTTTGGACATCATGTCGGCTATGAATTTTTAAAGAGAAAGGGTACTGACACAAAATATTGTGGGTGAGACAGCCTGCAGAAACGATTCCCGTGAACATGCGCATGTCATCTCCAAATTATCAACAGCAAATATAGCTTCGAAGGTGTTTTAAATAATTTTGAAGTTTGCATAATCAATGGACTTTATCACGCTATTGACACCCTCGAAGAGGACTCTTGGGGACTCCCTACTTCCTTAGCGTGACAAAGCTGCAGCAAGTTACGATGACATCATAGCTTCTTTTGCTCCAAGAGATTATATTTCAGCAGCTGCTCGAGAGTCCATGGCCATGGCGCACAAGTTGAGTTTTGTGTTTGATTACATTAATGTCTAGTTTCCTGGTCGAAAAAACTTTTTGATCTGATCAGCACAGAAGTGCTTCGCAGCTCTGTGTTCTGACATGGTCAAATGTTGCACCAACTCGGTGGTCATGGACGCACCCGGTGGCTTGTCGTTTTTGATACCGAAACTGACACTGGTTAGCAATACTGAGCCTTTAATTGTGTCGCGCGCTGCCAAAATCTGTCTCGTGTTATAGCTAACAGGGCCCCAGGAACACATTACAGAAAAAAAAAAAAATACGAGGCCATAATTTTTGTGTCAGTACCCCTTTAAAATTCATATTACTGCAAAATTTGTATCAACCATAATCGTATCCTAGAGATTCTACTGGTTTAAAGCATGCAAAAGTGCATTACTAATTGCAGTATAGACCGCTAATAAAATAAGTCGCGGGAGTCTTGAATATCCGCTCTATAAGCGGTACCACACTATAACTAATACTATCTATTTTTTTTTTCAAGGGCCGTACTTGCGTAAAACGTGTATACTGTGCAGCCTCGAGAGTCCAAGAATCGAAGCATGTGATGCGCAGTGCATACAAGCATATACATTTCCAAATAAAAAAAATTAACTTCCAAAGATACGTGCTTCTAATGTGATGAATGCGAAAAGGGGGGGGGGGGGGGGGGGTCTAACTAAAGAAAGCACCATCACAGAACTTCGCAGACTACTTCTCAGACTGCCTCTATTAGTCGCATTACAAAGAAGCTATGTTGAATTGTGTCCAGAACTTCACGCGCCGAAAGACTTCAATCGTTCAATTTCACGGGCGCGCACCCGATTTCAAAAATCGCAGTCTGATCGTGAACCACCAATCGAGTGCTACACGTGCCACACTCGTTTTATTAACTATATGTATCGCTTCCCATGAAGTGCAGCCACCACAAAGAGTTTCGTTAATTCCGTACCAAACCACAACCTACAAATGGCAAGTAACCACCAGCCCCCTCACCCCTCTTGAAATTTTTTTTGGTGCTGGGGGGGGGGGGGGAGGGGGGGGGAGTGGCTACTCGATTTACTGTCGTCACTGTCTTCACTTTCAGACACAAGATAAATTCAGTGATACCTCGTTAACTCGAAGTCTTAAAAACCAGGGGAAATTTCGAGATAAGCAAGGTTGTGCTAATTGCCGGGAAAAATGAAAGCTTTTCAGAAAAGTGCTACTGCTTACTGGCTCTTCAGTGGCAGTTTCGAATTTTTCTTCTCGTGCGGGTTTAAAAAAGATAAAAATAACATACAAGACTTTAACCGGCTGGGTTTTGCCGCACTGCCATTTTATTTAGTAGAGAAAAACTGCCCAATGCTCGTCTGCTTTGCAGTCATACTCTGGCCTAGCAAAAAGTCCTCCAGCTGCTTGACAAAGGGTTGCTTGACAAAGGGTTGCTTGACAAAGGGTTGCTTGATAAAGTTGATATGTCACTGGGCTGAGAAATAGCAAACTTCTTGTTCGCGGAAAGTAATGATGTAGTGACAGGCTCGGATAAATAAGAAAAAAAAGTACTGACTTCAGGCGTGGCAGTATCACGCGAATCTTGTGAAATGGCCTGGCAAGTTATCTGCAAGCTGACTCAAAAATACTTCAAGATAAAGGGAAAAATGTACATGGGACGTATAAAAAAAATGTTCGGTGCCGCGAAAAACTTCAACCTAGCTGATTTTTCGCAATGGGCGAGTTTGAGGTAGTTAGTAGTTAGGTATTACTGTATATTATGGGCAGAAACAGCGCACAAACTCACTGGACGAAGAGAAGAGACACAAACAAGCGCTGCAGGATGGCTTCAGTCTTGCTTCAGTTTATTAATGTATATGTACCCAAATTGTCATCACTCAAAGATCACGATAATGAATAGCGTCTTTTTTGTGTTCAAGGGCCGGCTGTGCATTGGTTGCAGCCATTCTTGCAGTCTTTTCATACATAACCATGTTCATGTCGCAGTAGACAACTGCATCCTCTAGCGAATGCTGCCATGTAGTTGATGACGCACAATGTACGCTGTAGAGGTACGCTTCTTTGTCTGAACGCTAGAGGGCGGTACCTATTCTGCTAGGAGGAGTTCTGCTCGTCCAAATTAGTTTGGGGACAGTTAGGGCAGGATGAGCCCTGCTCGTCTAAAGTAGCTAAAAAGTTTAAGGGTCGCCCGTTTTTGCTTGTGCAACACTTTCCCGCACATAAAATAATTTATCAATACCCCCCTCCCCCCTCCACTTTTCAAATAGCCATGGAGCCATACCTGTCTAGTGGCATGTTTATATGTAATTGGAGCAAGATGGTATTAAACAAGATCTGAAACATTGTTTTGTGGCTTTTGATATTCACCAGCCACTTGTACTATTATGCACTATTCATCTGCACCCCTTTTGCCGAGATGCTTTCTGATGATTGATATGTGGGATATAACGTCCCAAAACCACTATATGATTATGAGAGACGCCGTAGTAAAGGGCTCCGGAAATTTAGACCACCTGGGGTTCTTTAACGTGCACCCAAATCTGAGCACACGGGCCTACAACATTTCCGCCTCCATCGGAAATGCAGCCGCCGCAGCCGGGATTCGAACCCGCGCCCTGCGGGTCAGCAGCCGAGTACCTTAGCCACTAGACCAACGCGGCGGGGCGAGATGCTTTCTGCAACCTCTGCGAACTGAAGGAAGCTTACTTGATATACTGTGCCCATGGACTGACGATTTGGGGCTAATTAATGCACAAAACTTTGTTTTTACTGTTTTCTGCTTTCATCATTCCAATGTAATTTCGATTCGAGTGCTTGCATTATATACAACTTTGCCTCCATTTATCAGATAAGTAGTGACAAGACTTATATTTTGACATAATGACTAGTATTGCTCAAGATATCTATCTGTGAGCACTTTACATTTGTGAACATGCTTGGGCAGTATGCTCACACACAATGCTTAAGGGCAAGTTTGCTCTGGTATGTGAATATAGCTCACCTTTCTCCTTGCACAAATGCTGAATGTCTTGTGTAAAAGTATTTTTCATGGAAGGACTTAAACATTCAGGGTACCAATAAATGACCCTGTTGAATTGTGGGTCAATGTGAATGCAGCCATTTGTGGGCTGTATTCGTAATTTTGGAAAAAGTTCTATGTAGCATCCAAGTACTTAGGAGTAGTAACGAGATATGTGGACAGGGATACTGAAAAAAAAAAAAAAAATGGGACAGGATGGACGCCACAGATGATATGATGGTGCAGCAGGTACTCCATCTCGCAGAGAAGCCAAATGGCCACAAGTAATGCCAGCAGGCCCAGATGTGACCACAGCAGGCGGAATCGCGGTCATGTGAGTTTGAGCTGTCGGTGTCATCGTGGAGGTTACATCAACGTATGTGGGCAGCGGCCTTGCTGGTGGAGCGACCGGCGCTGTCTGTGTTGTGATGGTTGCCAACTCCTGCTTTTCAAGATTCCATAGGTTAAAGGGTGTGGGTGGAGTTGAGACAGCAGTGGAGACCACTGCTGTTCCATGCGTCAAGGTTCTTCTCAGATAAGAGCTTTCAAATAGGAACGAGGCATAAGGCAAGGATCGCTGTTTTGTTGAAGGTGGGGGGAACTGCCACTGGTGAAGGCATTGGCATGTCAAAATGACGTTTTCAACAGCAGTTGGATTATAAAGAGTGAAGGCATTGAATGCAATCGTGCTGATTCTATTAAGGATGTGGTGAATGCTGCTCTGCTTCCATCGTATCGCTGTTAGGATGGTTACGCAGGGCCAAAACATCCTCGATATACAAAGTGTAGGACTCATATGCAAGTTGAACACACGGGGCCAGCTTCTCTTTTGCAGTTTCTGAAGGGCCTGGTGAGCCATCTGAAGATCTGTTGCAGCTTAGTGGCAAAGGTCAACCAATTGACAAGGTCAGTTTCTTGGTTGAAATGCCACGTTTTGGCTGCGCCTGTCAGAATGGAAAGTAGCTCAATTTCTCTGCTTTAGTCTACTGATTGGCTGAACCCACATTGTCGTAAAAGTCGAGCCAGTCCTCGACGTCACCGCGGTGACCCGCGAACGTGAGTGGTTCACACTGAGGGCTGGTGATAGTGAATGGAGGGGGGGAAGCCGCAGGCATTGGTGCGATAGCGTTAAGGGTAGGTGTTGGTTCTGTTGTCTGCATAGCTGTGCAGGTGGCCGGGCTGCAAGTAGCGACAGGATCTTAGCTCCAAGTGGGACACGAACTTATTAGGACATCGGGATCTTGACCCACCTCTATCTCTCTCAAAGACGCAGGAAGATTCGACCTATGCAAGGCCAGCAGAAGCGTTTATTTCACTGTGTCTGCCTAGGCCCATAACAGCAACGAGAGAGAAGAATAGAGGTGATGATGGTTATGTACAAGTAAAAATGATGCCGTGCGATAAATGTGCTTACAGTGCATATATGTATACACATACATTCGGGACGTGGCGGCGATGGCAAAAATTAGCCAAGAGTGTTCCATATAATTGCTATCACAGTAAAAGCATTTTTTTAGAGCACAGCTGTTGCTGGTACGCTGAGCGCCAGATGAGTCCAGGTGGCTGGCATCAAATAGTTTATTAGCCGAACTGCATGCAGAGGGTTTCTCAAGTTTCTACTGTGTGAAACTCCGAAGAACCAAGCAAAATTGAAGGTTGCTTGACTGTCACCACGGTGTACGAATAAGTTAGGTGATGACACTGCGCCTGGCGGTGCGTTCAGATTTTGTTCGTCACCTGGGATGTTTCCGCTTGATGCGACAGATGGCGCTCACTGGGGAGTGACTCTGATCCGCGTGTAGAAGGTTATTGCTGCAGAGCCTTGCTTGCTTATTACCCTCGATGTACACATATACATGTATGTCGATAAATTAATACACTGTGACTCTGCTGTAATGAAATTGATTTCCTAGTTTTGTGTGCAGCTTATTTGCTACCAGTGTTCTTGTCATATGAATGATCCGACAGCAGCAAGCATAGGCCTGTAGAGCGGTCGCATTTTGACGCGACGGCACTCGAGAGTTCCTTTCGCTAAAATTTTGGTGTCGCGTCAGCATATTTGGTTCAGAACAAAAAAAAAAAATATGCATTGTACAGCAGAGAAAATTTGAAGTGTTTGCAATAAGGATACCAGCCCGAGGCAAAGGCAGACTTAGCTATTAAGAAAGCGATAGTCTGCGTGCGTTTGTGCTTGTATGTGAGTGCATGTGTGCCTGCTTGTACGCGTGTGTGTGTTATTGTGTGTGCATGCGGGCGCGCGCGGGGGGGGGGGGGGGGGGAAAGGATAATGCTGTTGCATTTTGTTTGCTTAGCAAAATCAATGAATAACTTCGCCAGTAATCTTTCAAGTAATGTACCACGACACTTACACACATTTTATTAAGAACTTAAATCGACAGGCTACCCTTGCCAGTATTGCTGTTAGCGTTGCATAGATGACTCCATTGTGGCACTGGCAGTGTAAGCAGCATTGTATTTTGCGGGAAGAACGTCATTGGGTCCCGAAGGTCGACCCTGAGTTAACCCGTACTACACCCATGCCGCCATTGTCGGGCCAGTGCCATCAGCCATGCTTTGCGATATTTTATTAAGCCGGGCAGACTTCAACTTGACTGAAGCGCTTATCGGATAGTGAAAGCGAGCGCACTACCTAAAGCAGTATATTTTGTGCAGCTCGTCCCTTACGGCGCCGACGTGGGACGCCGACAATGGTATTTCACGCTTGATGAGGCATCTAAGGCTATCTAATGGCTTCGCCTTAACAAACGGTGTTGTGCCATAAGTACTATGGTCGGAAGTGTTCCTGCAATGTTGCAAGACAGTGGTGATGAAGTGCCAGAGACATCTAAAAACGAGAAAATCTGGCCTGATGTCATCTTGCTTAGCAAACTACTTATAATGACGTGAATATAATGAACGTAAAAAAAAAACATGGTCTGCATCAGAGAAATAGTATGCCCATTGATTTCTGTTCAACAACATTTAATTTTTCTTGGTCCAAATAGGCATAGATGACTGACATGTGGGTTTTTGAGGTCCCAAAACCACGTTATGATTATGAGAGGTGCCGTAGTAGAGGGCTCCAGAAATTTCGACCACCTGGGGTTCTTTAACGTGCATGCAAATGGGAGTACACGGGCCCACAGCATTTTTGCCTCCTTCGAAAATGCAGCCGCCGCAGCCGGTATTTGATTTCTCGAACTGCGTGGCGGCAGCTGAGCACCTTAGCCAATAGACCACTGTGGTGGGTAATATAGGCATAGATGAGGCAGCTAAAAAAAATGGCATCCAAATTTAAAACAAGAAATTACTTCTCTGATGTGATAAGGAACTGAGGCAACAGCGCATAGGCCCACACTATCAGTGCGGCGGTGAGGAGCATCCTCCTCTTCACGAGGATGAGGCCCGTTACTGCTAAAGTCGAAACGCTGCCTTTTGCATGTGTGCCTGCTGATTCATCATCCCCGTGCTGTGGAGTCACTCTCTCCATGCGAAATAAATTTGGCATACTTTCAGCGGTCAGGTAAGGCACTTTAGATGCAATTGAACCTTTTGGCCCCCGCCGCGTAAGAGAAGTCGGCAGTAGAGCCAGTGGTTTTCGCAGAGCTTTCCTGTTTCTTTCGCTGCGTAATCAGGTATTTTGGGTAGCCTCGGTAAAATGGCAGGCACAGCATCTGAAGTGAGTGCAGGTTTCTTTAGTACGTGCAGCAAGACATTTCTCTTCTATTCTGTATGATACAGTATGTGGCAGAGATCGCTTCTTCCTGGAAATGCTTCATGCACACATAGTCAGTAGGCTCCAAGGCTTTCAGCTCTGGGAATTGCCCGTCACCACATACGCAAGCGCTCTGGTTCATGCGAAGCCTTGAAAAGCGACACACGCTCTGGTCAAGCTTCTGATACCCCGGCATGCGATTTAGAACAAAACACTACTTGCCCATTTGGAGGTGCAAACATTGACAAGGCCGCTTACGCATACACTTAGTCATATGCCGCGTCAAGGTATACTGCATTGATTCACAAATTATGGATCAGCATGAAAAATGGACTGGCAGTGCTCACAGGTGCAAGGCAACACGTTTTGCATGCAAAATAGCATTTTCCTAAAAGCATTGTGTGCATGAAATTTGGCGATTTATAATTTCAGAACGAGCAGCGCGCGAATGCCTGGCTTACCGTACAGTAGAGCCATCTCAACTCATGCTACAAAAACTAATCATAGCTCAGTCATCGGGGAATACAATCTGCCCGCACCCTCTCCTTACGCGGAGCGGCGAGTGTCGGCACCCAACTTTTTCTTACACCGTGACTGTCACACATTGCAAATTCAGCTGTGATGTAATTGTCAGGCTTGGTGAAAGCGGAACACAAAAGTGCTTATATTGCCCGTTGTGTAGATTTCTCAGGAGGCACAGAAACTAAGGAATCAAACCGGCTATGGTATTCCCGATAACCTACACTTGTTATAAAGTGTCCAGACCAGTCCTTTTTTTCTTTTTCACAGGGCCATAAGCGGTTACTGAGGCGATTTCCTGCTGTTTCATTTTTTAATTTCATATTGCACTCTCCGTGTGGGCACCATGCCTTCACACTTGTGAATGGCAGATTGTGAAGCTATTGTAGAATTGAACTGTTTTACAATCAAGGAGGTTTAAAGAAATTTCTGGAGTGGAAATCATTGCCCAGTAGTGAAGTGGTGCTTATGGCAAGATGGCGGCTGCAGTGGCCATCTTACTAGGGGCATGGATAAGTATCGCCTCGTACGCCCAATGAGTTTAATGTGGAAACTTTTTTGGGTCACATAGTGCCCTAAGTGCGTCTTAGATTTACTAGTTTTCCAGAGTAAGTCTCTAATTGCAGGCAAAGCTCTTTGGAGATTCAGTTACCGATAATTCTTTCTGTGTGTTATTCTATTGGGAACAACTGCCTTTCAAATAGAACTAACGTAGCATTTACACTAACAAATCAAAGCTACCTCATATCTAAGTCAGCACTACCAGAGAAGAGCATGTGTCCGTCATCTTTGCAGTGGCAAAAGCTGGCTTCACTTCTGCTGGCGAGGCAGTGCAGCAGCTTCTACTGCAGCAATTTTTCTTTAAACCTCCTTGTTTACAACGTATGAACTATGCACAGTTGTGAACCTTTGGTCGTAACACTGCATATAATTTTCTTGCTGAACATGATTGTGAAAATGCATTAGAGACGTTAAATACCTGGTACTGAATGCCTTTCATAGAACCGCCTCCTTGTCCTGTTGTGTATGGGAATTTGGAGGAGTACGGCCATCTCTCAAAACTCGAGAGACGTGTGCTAGATATGCTGAATGCGGGTGTGAATCCTCTCGAGGAACTACGTTCTGTTGATCGGCAGCGAGCAATATCGCTAGTGGGGGACTAGTTGCTGCAATGCGAGCCGACTTCTGAAAGCCAGGCGAAGGAGTTGAGAGAAGCTTTGCCAGCACACTGCCCTCCCATTGAGAACACCATAATCGGATCATCTTATGATGTTGCGTGAGCCTTTGCAAAAAAAAAAAAAAAAAAAGCCGGAACTGGAGGAGAAGCATTTTGCCACAGACAGTGTGCAGTAGCCCCTCCAGGCCGTCTACATTTCAAGCTCATTCGTCTGCACAAAGCAGATGAAATGTAGGTTCCGAGACAGATGCGCTGCAGGAAGCTGTCCTGGCTTAGTTTAAAGAGAAGTGGCGAAGAGTGCCTTTCACGCCAGTGGAAGAGGAGGCACTTGTGGCTGGAGTTCCGAAGCTTGTTAAAGGAAGCTGGTTACGCATAGTGACAGAAGCTGGCTTTTTCTAGAGGACAAGCAGTCAGCTTAGTGACAAATACATGAACTTGAAGTTGTGTGGCCATCTGTATGCAATGAAGAAAATCGTGAAATCTAAGCGTGAGGGTTGAGGACCCCTTGGAACATCTCCGAAAGTTATCAGCTGCTCTCTGGAAATCACGACAGGAGGCAAAAGAAGCATTTCTAGGTGTTAAGAAATTTTTGTTTACCTTAATACCTTCTCTTTAAATGAAATGCTTTTTAATTTTCCGAGACAATCAAGAGTTTTGAATAAGGCAGTTTAAAGTGTACTTTTATGTTTAGGTTGAAGAACATGGAAACGTAGTCCTATCATTATAGGACATCGTATGTTTCGTTTCAAACCACCCAGAGGTCGAAAGTTAGTTGTGTGGAAGTTGTGCACGAATGTACAATGAACATGTAGCTGTGAGAGTTTATCCAAACTGTGCCATAGTAGCAGAGTTGCACGTGCTCAGTGATTTAAGCACAGTGGTCGCTCCTTTCTTCACTACGCTCTGCTTGTTGGTAGGGCTTTTCAACCAAAATCGTTTTGTAAACCGAGTGCTCTTTCCAAGTGCAGGTGACGTACTGTAATCGCTGATGCGCTTTCCACAATGGCGTGCACTTCTGGTTGCCCTGACTTCCTGAACATTGTCTCTCCCTGGTAACCATTGTTGTGGTGCCGGCCCACGCTCTTGATAGTTGTGCCAGTATGGACCCTGTGTTGCGTTGTACATGTGCCTTTACAGGATATGCAACATGATAGACATGCCGTGCAATATGCCGTGCCGAAGCGCCCCCGCTCGAAATGACTTTATCTGCAAATAACCATCATCAGTCTTTCCGTCGTTCATGTTCTTCGTCAGAGCATTCTTGTTCAAGTGGTGGAGATGCTTGACGATCCCTTTGACTTCTCTTCATTCGATGACCTTGCCTGGAGCTTCGTTCGAGATGTTGCTTAGGCCAGCACACTACGATGTCTCGGTGACAACCCATCCGGCCCAACGACCCATCACCAACCCCAACCCTGCCAACAACTCCCCTTGTGAGCCTCCAATCTTCTTCACTCTGCCTAGAGATGATGTCAAGGAGGCGCTCAATACCTACGACCGTGTCAGCACTTACAAGAGGAGCATCATCCGACCCTCTGCCAGCTCTTGGTCACCACCCGTTGTTTTGGTGCAAAAGGAGGGATGGGTACGATTTTGTTGACTACCGCCCGCTGAACAGGATAACCTGCAAGGATGCACACCGACGCCCTGTATAGATGATGCATTTAACTCGTTTCGAAACGCGCAATGCTTCTCCAACCTTGACCTTCGGTCTGGATATTGGCAAATTTTCATGGACGCAGCAGACAAAGACCTCCTTTTTCATGCTGGATGGTCTATAAGGGCTCACCGTAATGCCCTTCGGCCTATGTTATGTCCACACCACATTTGAAAGGATGATCCACTGTTTTTCACGGCCTCAACAGAAAACGTGTTTCTGCTACTTTGACAATATCGTCGTGTTTTCTTCCACTTTGGCTGGCCATCCGCAACAACTAGACAAAGTGCTCACGCGCCTCGCAAATCTTGGAAAGCTATCAAAGTTCTGGGACATGTTGTAACAAGCATGGCATTCAGCGCGATCCGGCCAAAATTTTCGTAGTACTCGTTTTCCATGCCCCTTTAGCCCAAATGAACTATGCAGCTTCTTTGAACTCGCATCATACTTTTGTCGCTTCATACCAACTTTGCCACCAGTGCCGCTCCTTTGCACAAGCTCTTTGCTAATACCGGTGCCTTCGACTGGAATGATCAAGGCGAAACTCATTCCATGAGCTAAAGCGCGCACCGACATCCCCACGGGTTCTGTGTTATTTGTATGACAAGGCTACACTCTGGTGCTAGCGGACAAGGAATGGGAGCCGTACTTGTTTAGCCCGATCATGACTTTCGCGAGAAAGTTGTCGCGTCTGTAAGCGACACTTTCACCTCTGTAGAAAATAGGTTTTCGATAAGGGAACAAGATTTCATGGCTGTTTTCTGGTCCATTAAAAAATTCCGCCCTATGCTCTATGCTGGTTGTCGACAATCAAAAAATTGTCGGGACGCCTTGGCCACTGGATTGTCCAATTACAAGCATATGACTGTGACGTCATTTACAAGACCGGAAGACAGCACCAAGATGCCAGCACTGTCACGATGCCCTATGCCACCATCATCGGAGCACGTCCTGTCACTTTGTCAGATTGGCTGCACCGAGGATGCCTCAATTACATCCATTTTTTTGTTCGCTTTATCGACCCGACCTTCAGAGCTTGCCACTGTTACGAAGATGGCGACGCCAACATGGTCCCGAAGGCACCACTGCTCCGAATTTCGCCGACACTGTCACCAGCAGTTTGGTATCGTTTGTTACTGAGCTTGTGACTGCTTCTGCACAGAGATGATAGACGAGTGGACGAGACGGCTGTGAGTTAAGGCAAGTTTATGTACAGCAAAGAAATAGCGGCGTTACGAATTCGGCACTGGGGCCAACACCTTAGAGGCTCGAAGAGCCGAGATGTCTTCTCTCTTACGCTGTCACCTGGCGCATCGCCGACGAGGTTACGATAGGCGCCACGAAACTCGTCGCTGCCAAGGACACCGGGCGCGCTGACTGCGAAGGGGCTCGAATTGACGAAAGTCTTCTCTCACACATAGGTCAGCTGCTCGCGACACTCTGCTGGGCTTTTTTTTATAGTCACCGGGTGGATTATTTGAGTAACTAAATGTCCAACGAGAAGCGCCGCTGGTCGTGATGTTGGAATCCTCCAATTGGGCTCGCCGCTGGGCTGCGTCATGCTCATCAAATCCGGAGCCGCTGCACGTGGTTGCACCCAAGGAGGAGTGACGCCGCCACGCATTGCGTAAGACTCGCCAGACTGGAAGGCACCGATTGCTTCAACGGGCTCATGGGCTGAGAGAGCTCGATGTGCGTTGCGGGACAGACCGCCACCGCCGCTTGATGACGTCGCTGAGCCGATCGTGTCAGACGGGCTCGATTGCTAGCCTTGACACAGATTGCCTTTGCAGAGGCACTGACGTTCGGTGTGGACTCGCAGGCGTAACACCGCTCGCCAGAAAGCCAATTCTTATTGCACTGACACCATCGGTCGCTTAGCCTGGAATTACGGGAAGGCTAAGCTCTGGTTAAGAAAACGGCTCAAGCTATTGAAGTTCGAAGATGATGCACTCTATCGGTACATTTTTCACCCGGAGGGCCATCAATTGGTTCCCGTCGTACCGTGCGCTTTACACGCTGAAGTTCTGCGGTTTCACACAACCTGACTGCAAGCCATTTTGGTTACCACAAAGCGCACGAGGGCATCTACAGCAGGTTCTTCTGGCCAGGTCTTTCCACGAGCGTTGCTATATATATTGCCTCGTGCGCACTTTGCCAACACCGCAAGTGGCCTACCACTGCCCCAGTCAGGACTCTACAAACACTTCCTTGCCCAGCAGAGCTATTCTGTCATCGGAATTGACCTCTTCTGGCCAACTACACCTGACGGCTAACGATGGATCGTCACCACAGTTGTTCACTTGAAATGGTACACTGAGACGGCGTCGATCACTTCAGGAACGGCTTTGGAAGTAGCAACCTTCTTCTTGAACGCTATTTACCTACATCATGGGGGCCTCGTGTACTTTTGTGCGACCGAGGCAAGGCATTTCTGTCAAGCACGCTTAGTGCAGCTCTCCAAGCTTCAAAAACACTTCAAGACAACTTCCAGCTACCACCCACAAACCAATGGTTTAACGAAGAGATTTTATTGCACGCCGTGCCATTCTGTTTATGTATATCTAAATTGTATAGGTGTTCTCCTATTTATCACATTTGTGTATAATACGTCTGTTAAATGCTTCTTGCAGACTACTCTCCATTTTTTTTTCTGAGTATACGGACACCAACCAGCGTCATCACTCGTCGTTCTTTTTTTTTTTTTTTCTGGACCCGCCAAATCTTCATTTGTTTGCGACCAGCTTGTCGCGTGTTTCCCAATGTTGTCATTGCGCCCGTATAAACACAGAAGCAAGCTAAGAAAATAGCAAAAATTGTCACTACCCGCGTCGTTGTCTACCAACCTCATGTTGTTGTACTCTAATTTGTGCCTGCACCAACACCTAGTATATGCGAAAAGCTTCAGTCTCCTTATATTGGCCCGAACCAAGTTGTAGAACAAACCTCTCAGTGAACCACCGTGTTGCACCTATTCATGCCCCCCACTGACAAACGCTGCTGTGGAACAGAGGTGTCTCAACTTCTTTCATATGTGTTCCACAGTGTAATTCACGGCCAGGTTGGTCGCTTTTGTCTACGGTGACAAATATTGTAAAAATCTAGTAGACTTAACCTTTGTAATTGACCATCACCGATGTTAGGTGTGTCCCTGACAACCGCCCACTCTGCTACCACTGCGGAGAGGCCGGCCACAGCTTCCGCTGTTGCCAGTACCGACAGATGGGTCTACAGGGCTTGGACGTCAATGCCCCCGTGTCCACAACGGGGTGAACGATCGCATGACTTCGCCGACTACGTCGGGGGAGCACAGTCGATACGCTGACGACCTTATTGTTGACCGTCACCAGACCGCTACGCCTCACCACAACGCTGGCACTACACCGGCCCTTCTCGGGGCCGGTCTCCAAGCCCTTACTCAGAAAAATAAGGGTAGCAACCGAAGGAGGTGCGGTTCCTGTATCACAAACTACCGGAGATCCTCCACAGACACCGCCTCTATGAAATTGAAAGCACCTGCCGCCAGACAAAAGGGGTCTTGAGGCCGAAACTTCGCCGCCTGAAGGGGACGTGATGATGAAACGTGGAAGCAGGGGAGCAAACAGACATAGCCGTGATCTGACACCACGACCCAACCGCAATGTGCGATGATGAACCAGCGACCTCGACGTAATACTGGACAGCCACCTGGTTACTGCTCTCGTCGATAGGTACTGGAGCCAACTATTCCGTCGTCGGTGGACCTTTCGTGACAAAGTTGAAGAAAGTGAAGACTGCATGGCAAGGCCCCGAAATTCAAACGGTTGGAGGTCACTTAATAACACTGCCTGGAGTCTGCTAAGCAAAAGTCGCCATCAATAACCAGGCTTACCGTAATTACTCGAATCTAACGCGCACCTTTTTTCCGGTTAAGCCAGTTCATAAATCGCATGCGCGTTAGAATCGAGTACGAACAAAAAAATTACGGTCAATCTATTGCCATCGGCAAATTCAAAATGGCCGCCCCCTATGTGCGTCGGCATGGCGCGTCGGCCATTTCTGCCTATGTGCTTCCCATGTGCGGCACTTCGTACGTGTGCTGAGGAGTTCATCTAGTAGTGCATTAGCATCGACGGCATGGAAGGGCCGACTACGAAAACTCGAGTGCACCACGATGCCGCTTTTAAAAGAAAAGTCATCGCGTGTGCAGAAACGGACGGAAATCGGGCCGCATCGCGGTCGTTCGGAGTTCCCGAAACGTGCGTGCGGGACCGGCGGAAACAAAAGCAGAAGATTGTCGACAGCAAAGCTTCACGCAAAGGCTTCAGTGGACCACAGCAGGGTCGGTTTCCGCAAATTAAAGAGCTGCTTGGCGAGTATGTACTTGAGCAGCGAGCAGCACAGCGGCCCGTGACGACAGAACTGCTCCAAGTGCGGGCTATGCAATTGGTCTTAGAAAAAGGTCTAATGCGGAGCCAGTTTAAAGCGAGCAGGTGCTGGCTAACTAACTTTATGAAGAGGAAAGGCTTTTCCCTCCGAAGGGGTACATGCATACGCGAAAAGTTTTGCGGAGGAGTACGATGAAAAGCTTCACAGTTTTCAGAGGTTCGTTCTAAACTTGCGGTGCAACAACGGCTACATGCTTGGGCAAATTGGGAATGCCGATCAGACGCCTCTTTACTTCGACATGCCTGGCACCACAACCGTCGAGAAGAAGGGGGCGAAGCAAGTTCGCGTGCTGACATCGGTCCACGGTAAAACTACAGTGACGGCAATGCTCTGTTACACGTCAGATGGGCACAAGCTTCGCCCGTACCTCATATTTAAATGGAAGACGCTCCCGAAAGAAGTCGTTTTTTTTTTTTTTTTTTTTTTTCGAGTGGTGTGATCGTGCAGGCCAGCGAGAAAAATGGGTGCGCGTTGCAATCGATGTCTTACGTTTTTTTTTTTTTTTTTCGCGGTGGAAATTGGGTGCGCGTTACAATCGAGGGCGCGGTAGAATCGAGTAAATACGGTATCCTGCGAGCTTTGTAGTCTTACATTGCTCCAGAAATGTGATACTTGGGATGGACTATCTAACTAAACACGGTGCAGTCATCTACCTGAGGTCATAGTCAATTGCACTAACCAAGGAAAACACGCTGCCGACCCCCACACTGCCAAGAAATCGCACATTAAATGTGGTAGAAGAGCCGCTCTCTGTGCTGCCCTTCTCCAGCGTCATAATTTTCGTTTGCACCGAATAAGTTGAAAACCTTGAAGGTGTCATCGAGGGCGATCAGCACTTACTGTTAAACAGTCAGATTTGTGTCGCAAGAGGCATAGCCGAGCTGTGTGACGACAAAGCAATGATGGGGCTCCCAAACTTCAGCCGCAAATACAGGCACCTCAACATTGGTACGACGGTGGCCTACATCGACTAATTCGTGGATGCCAGCAATTCTTTTACCTTCTTCGATGATGCCGATGCTGCTTCGATAAATCAAGGTCCTGAACCAGATTTTGCCGTCAACCCAAGTCTTTCGAAGTGCGAGCAAGACCAGCTCAAGTCCCTGCTCCTGCGGAGGACTGCTTCTTGTCATCATCGAAAACTCTACAAACCCCAGTCGCGAAACGTCGCATCATAACAGAAGAAAGTGCCTGACCAGTTTGACAAAGCCTTGGTATCGAGTTTCGATGTGCGAACGCGACGCCGTGAAGAAATAAGTAGACGAAATGCTACGTCACGATATCATTCAGCCGTCCAAAAGTCCGTGGGCGTAACCCGTGTTACTAGTGAAGGACGGGACCCTACGATTTTGTGTCAATTACTGCTGCCTGAATAAAATTGCGAAGGACGTGTACCCTCTCCCACATAAAAATGGTGCCTTGGACAGGCTCCACAGCGCAAAGCACTTTTCGTTTATGGACCTCAAGATCGGCTATTGGCAAATCGAGGTCGACGAGAGAGATTGAGAGAAGCCTGCCTTTATCACACCAGACGACCTCTTCCAGTTCAAAGTCACGTCATTTGGTCTTTGCTCGCTGCCTACGATGTTTTAGCATATTATGGACACCGTGCTAGCTGGATTGAAATGGCAGATTTGCCTCGTGTACTTCAATGATGTTGTCGTGTTTTCCTCAGCTTCAACAAGTATCTTTAGCGCCTTGAAGTGGTACTTCAAGCTATCAAGACCTATTGACTCGCGCTGAAGCAAAATAAGTGCCGCTTCGCATACGATGAGTTTTTTTTCCTGGGACACGTGATTAGCAAGCCTAAAGTTCGTCACGACTTGCGGAAAACCGCTGTCATTGCCAATTTCCCGCAGCCCACTTTTAAGAAAGCTGCACGCAGATTGCTCGGACTGCGCGCCTATTACAGGCGTTTCGTCGAACATTGACAAAGTCAGTTTCGTTGTTGAAATGCCACGTTTTGTCTACGCCTGTCAGATAGAATGGAAGATTGCTCAAGTTCTCCGCTTTGGTCTACCGATTGGCTGAATCCAAAACAGATCGCCGAGCCGCTAACTTGCCTCGCGAAAACCAACATCGAATTCAGGTGGGAAGCGGCACAAGAGGAAGCATTTCAGGAACCTAAACGAAGCCTCCAGACACCACCGATACTTGCGCATTTCGACGAATACGCCTAAACAGAAGTACACACCGATGCAAGCAGCGTATGATTTGGCACCGTCTTTGTGCAATAGACTGACTGCCTGGAAAGGGTTATCGATTATGCTAGCCAGTCGCTATTCAAAACTGAAGCTAACAATTCCACAACAGAAAAGGAGTGCCTTACCATCATCTGGGCAGCGTCAAAGTTTCGCCCCTACCTCTACGGCAGACCTTTCAAAGTTGTGAGCGACCACCACGCCTTGTTTTGGTTAGCTAACTTGAAAGACCCTTCGGGTCGCCTCGCATGGTGGAGCTTCAGACTTCCACACTTGTAAACAATGGTCACGACGAATCTTTGAAGAAAACTCTGACGCCGACTGCTTTTCTCGTGCCGCCAAAGTTCTGGATGAGGGCGGCATTTTGGGAACTGTACCTGCAGACGACTTCGTCGAGCAACAGCGAGCTGACCTGGAACTCGGGAGCCTTGTGGAATACTTCGAGGGTAACAGCATGAGTGTTCTGAATGTTTTCAAGAGAAGACTGGAGTCGTTCTTCCTGCGAAACAGAGTTCTCCTAAAGGGGTACTGACTCAAACTTTGGCCTCGTGTTTTTCTGCTGCATTGTGTTGCTGGGGGCCTATTAGTCATAGGCGGATCAGTTGGGGGGGAAGGGCAAGAGGGGTGCTAGCTCCCCCTTTCCCACTGGGAAAAGACGGGGAGGGGGGGGGGCTGAACCCCCCCCACTTTTGACAGCGGTCACTCTTGGCTGCACGCTGGGGAAACCAACAAATAAAGAACACAACACAACAGTAATCCCGCAATTATGTTCTCATGAGAGAGAGAAAATGTTACGAGGCAATGTTACAACATAGTAAAATTTTCCTACATTTTCGTTGCGACGATTTTTCTTGTAGGCTCCTTGCCGTGTGGGTCGACTATGCGACGCTTTTGCGTCTTGTGCTGTAGTATTGCAGAGCAGCCAAGCGCTGAACTGGGGCCCTTATATTATTACACCACTTGTTCATGCTTTTATTCTGCTGTGACTTGTTGATGCAGTTATAGATGGGAACAAGCAAACTTTTTAAAGACCGGTAAAAGCATTTGCAGCATCGGGAAAATAACTTCCTTCAAAAAGAATATATCACTGCTGCTATTTTCCAAGCTGTTGCGAGCCGATGAGTGTGATAGATCGTTTTGGATGTTTAAGTCTTTCGGTACTGAAAGGCTAAAAATTGTGTCTGATTTATTATCTGACAAACCTAATCAGCCTTGCTTATGGTAACTTGGAGCCACAGCGGCAGCTTGAAAAGTGTCCATGAATAAAGCAGTGGACTCGAGCTCAGTAGGAAGCTCAGCTTTAAAGCTTGCCCCACAACTTGACCCAACGGACAAGAGCGAAGGTGAGAGATCGTGGTTTTTAGCCCTATGGAGGCTTAGTTAAGGGTCCGGCTAGTTAGTTTTCACCCAACTTCAATTGTCTTTTACAGCTCAAAATACATCTGGGACAGCAAAGAAGCACACACGAGCAGCGCTGCTTATTTCTCTCTATTCCTCTTTCTCTCAGCAAGTATGAGCTCACAAAGATGTATACGCACATAAACTACTAAACGCATTTATGCTGCAAGTAGAAATATTTCATTATACTGATTATCTATCGCGCTACCGGCTATAAATAGCTGCTGCCTATGTGATTGGCCAGCTAGCCTACTTGAATTACATTTAAGAGATGCTCTCCAGCTTCGTGACGTCGTTTAACAAGCAGGCAATTTGTGGCTCACGAAAAATTTTAAATGCCGAAGAACCAATAGCAAACAATATGTCGTATCGGAAATAGTTTATTCTCTTATCTTTTACAGGTTTTGCATAGAAGGTCGTTACGCGATGGATCATTTTCGCGTCGATTGTTGCCGAGCGTAACAAGTGCTGTGTGCATGACACACAGTTTACACCAATCATATAAAGCTAAATATCATTTAGAAATGAAGCAACAAGGGTAGTTGAACGTTTTAACTGCCCACATTTTGTTCTTTCAAAGGAGAACTTTGTTTACCCCTTTGTATTGGCGTATATATGCAGATGCCTGGGATCCCCTTAAGGAATGTTAATAGTGAGGGTACACAATGTAGTATGCCCCTAAAACTACAAATTATGCATTTCCAAATAAAAAAAGGTTGAAAAGTTGATAATAAGTTAAAGATAGTAATTTAAAACTAGCAATACTATGATTATATGCACACTCCAGAAACAGTGTTCAGACTATTAGCAACAAGGCAAATTATAGTACAAACGAGCCTGAATATATTCAAGGAAGCGTAATACTCGTTATGTAAAAAATATAACAGCAATTCGTTGAAAAAAAACATGGTTGATCCCTCCGTCATGGGAATCACCCTATAGTACTAAAGTAAAACGCGCCTTTGCAAGGGTAATTAAATATTTGCCGAATGTATGTTTGGCCGAATGTATGTTTGCCGAATGTATGTTTTGGTGTTTGGCAGCTATATTCCCGTTCAACGTGGGTGTATCCTCGTTGACGCTTGGTACATCTCCATTCCGACAACTAACATCCATGATTAGACAAACCATTGTGGTATCTGTAGATGTTAACCGTCAAAGCTTAATCGGAGAAAGAGTCGTGATAGCAAAATGAGTGTCATATATTGGATACGGAAGTCGGGCTAAGTACCACATTCCTTCACTTGTTAAAGTGTGATTGAGCTTCGTAGCATTTAAGAAAGTGCGTCTTGTCTGCTCTGTTTATGCAAATTCACATAAAACTGTGATCGCATCCATGGAGTTCTCTCTTTCTCTCTCTCTATATATATATACACACATATATATATCCTGATGAAGGCCAGACTCTAGGCCGAGACGTCGAAATAAACCACGTTGTGACCGCTCACAGAGGATCTACTTGAATATATATATATATATATATATATATATATATATATATATATATATATATATATATACATATAGATGTGTGTGGGTGTGTGTGCTCACAAGTGGGGTAGGTTTGCCCCCCCCCCCCCCCCTCCTCACGAAATATTTGGTACGCCACTGCTGTTAGTCATGACACGACACATCGTTTGCTGCAGTATGCGACAGATAAATTGCTATTGGCCACTCATTATCGATCATTTTCAATTGTGACTTGCGAGAGCTCCAAAAATCAGGTGCAACTATCGCCACCTAGCGTGTGCTGCTTTTGATCACATGAGAACACAGAACTGTCGCACACTTCTGCATGGTCCGCATCAAGAATGACTCTCAAATAGGGAACAAGACTGCAGTGTCGCCCAAACACAAAACTTTTGCAGCGTGCCCCACAGCCACGCACTCGCAACTAGCTGCTGAGAAGTATAGACTGTGGGAACAAGCCTGGCAAGAGAGAAATGGTGCCTATGATGTCATTATAACTCGCTTTATTGACTGCAGCTGGTGACGAGAGAGAAGTAGGGGGTCACCAAAAAGCCCCCTTTTGAGGGTCTCAATAACACGATGGAGTTGAGGGCTCACTCAAACTTCAAAATGAACTTACAATACCTTCCAAGCTATACTTGCTGATGATATTTTGCAGATATAGGAATGTTCAAGGGAAGCAACCCCGCAGGCTATCTCGGCCGTGAAATTTTTGTGTCAGTAGCCCTTTAAGGAGGCATTTCTCGCCCCTTCGAGCCAATCACCTTCTCTTGATTCCTTGAGCAGTGAGACCAGAAGTACTTGAGGCCCTACACGACGACCCGACGGCCGGACACCTTGGTGTTTTCTGTACGCACGCACGAATACATTCTTTATTGTGAGGTAATAAAAAAAAATCCTCGGCCCGCACCATAAATGTATAGCAGGTCCACAAGAATACAGCAAAGTACTACTGACCACAACTTGCCGCCGACGTCGCTCGTTTTGTCAGGGCCTGTCGAGACTATCGGCGACAAAAGACACCGCCGACTAGGCCAGCCGGACTTTTCCAGCCCATCGAGCCACCTTGTTGGTAATTCCAACAAATCCGCGTGGACTTACTGGGGCCATTGCCGCCGTTGAATTCCGCGAACAAATCGATCGTCGTAGCTACTAACTACATCACACGCTATGCCGAGACAAAGGCCCAGCCCAAAGGCAGCGCCTCTGAGGTAGCAATGTTCTCCGTCAAGAACATCATCCTGCGTAACGGAGCTCCACAAGTCCTCATTACTGACAAAGGTAAGTCCTTTACGGCGTACCTAACTCGGGTGATCCTGAGGTACAGCCAGACAAGTCACCACTTAACTACTGCCTACCATCCACATACCAATGACCTCGTTGAGCGTTTTAAGACCATCACCGATATGCTGGCCATGTATGTCGACGTCGAACACAAGGCGTGAGATGCAATACTTTCGTATGTGACCTTCACGTTGAACATTGCCATGCAAGAAATTATGCCGTACAAGCTGGCGTATGAGAGGAGTCTGGCGATGACGCTCGACGCCATGTTATAATTAACATCAGCGACGAAGAAAACATCGTTGTGGCTGTCTACCTCCAGTGCGCCGAAGAAGCTCGCAACTCGCCCGCCTCCGCATCAAAAACCGACAGACGACCAACAGCCGCCGTTACAATCCTCCACGACGCTTCATGGATTACCAGTGAGCCGAGGTACCCAAAGGGGGTCGGCATAATAATAAAAAACAGAAGAGATCTGACGGGCAAGGGGGCCCCAGGTGTGGGTTAGCAGGACTGCAGCGGATGAATGTAGAGGGTGCAGTTATTACAGGGGGAAAAGAAAAAATCCAATTTGACGACTGAAGTTGAGTGCATTTATTGTGTGAGTCAGTCCATTACGCGAGTATATAAGGTATTTAGATGTTACTATCACGCATGACCTCAAGTGGTCCTTTCACGGGATGAACATTATGTCATCTTCAAACAAAACTTTACATTTCTCAAATGTAACCTTCGCAGTGCTCCTCAACACGTAAAACTGTTCACATATAAAACAATGGTTAGGGAGGGATAAACTTGAATATGCATTACCCATTTGGAATACTTATCAGATCTATCTCAACGACGCTATAGAACCCGTTCAAAATCATGTCATAAGGTATATACATTCATCATTCTCGTATGATATCAGTGTTTCGTCATAAAAAGCAGATTATGGTTTGGATGCACCAGTACATCGCCGTTGCATAGCGAGCTTATCATTCAATCGTAAATTTTATAACGGTTCACTTTCTCAAGCACCTTACATTCTACTTCTTATATGCATTTCACTGCGCACAGGCCATTCTTTTGACGTTGCTCATCCAAGTGCACTTACTGTCACTTGCTCGCCATCAGTTTTTTACCGCACAGCCAAAGGCTGGAACAGCCTTCCCCAACACATCGCTTCCATCATCTCATCGCCTGCCTTCATTGGAAAAATGACAAGATTTATTTGTGGGCAAACTTTGTAATATTTGTTTATATAACCAATGCATATAATACCCCTGTAGGGTCTTTAAGGTAAATAAATGAAATGAAAGGGGGCCTCTCGGGGACTGGGCCCTCTACTTCCCTTACGTGACCACACTGCAGCAAGTAATGAAGTCCTAGCCACTATTTTTCTTTGATCCCATTTGCTCCAGCAGACTATAGTTAAGCCTGGATATAAAGAAATTGGCAATCTCCCAGAAAAAATTTGTTATAAAAAGTATATCATTACGTGCAGGTTTGGTACGGAAATTCGAAAAATAAATGCACAAGTTAAACATAGGGGGACCTGAAGGCAAAGCTAACCTAAAACACCCATTTAGCGGTAAAAAACTGCATTATTCAGATAGCAGTTACATGAATGGACACTCTAGGCGGGATTTTGCCGTCGCTGTCATGTTCCATAGCAAGGTAAAATTGATACCATGCCCCCTTGCATCGTAATTTTTACGAATGGGTAGAAGCAGAAATCAAATGAACCAGCCCATCTCTATTGTCTATAGGGTGCATACAATAACACCCCCCCCCCCCCCCCACTCCCGTGTGTTAGAACTGCTGTCTAAGGCTCAAGCAGAAAGGAAACCACCTGTGTCTAAAAAACGAGCATGAAAAAACGCGGAGGGGGGGGGGGGGGGGGGATCGCTCTAGTAGCAATGATGAACTTTTATTTTAAGGGTGCGGTGGCGATCGCTTCCTGGCTATTTCGGCAAGTATTAGTGTGTTTTCAACGCGAAGAGATTGTGTAAAAAGAGCACTTTTCCCTGGAGCAGCTGTATTTGCTTACACTAGCATTTTATAGAGTTCCGCGATATCGGATCCAAAAGAGTTTGCTGCCAGCCTTACTTCATATAACATTACAATTTGTTGCTCTCGCATCATTGCGTTGCGTTCAATGCGCCGCCGTGTTGCTGCCAGGGCTAATCTCGAACTCCTTCCAGCTCGCGGCGCAAACGAAAACGCATGATGGATCGTGGTTTCGGAGAGTTTCTATCAGCGTCTAATCTGACATCCCTGAGTAGTGACGACCAAGAAGGTTTTAAAAAAATTGCTGTGGTGGAAATTATCGCCCATGAGTGAAGCCATACTCACCGTAAGATGGCAGCTGCGGCAGCCACTTACTAGGGGCATGGGGAGCTGTTGATGTTTGGCGATTGAGAAGGAGCGTTTTTCTTGCACTCCTAGCGAGTTCAACGTGGCAACCTTTTCTGGTCAGATAGTGCTTAAAGTGTGTCCTTCTGTTAATAGTTTTCTTTAGTAAGCCTAGAATTCAAAGCAAATTTTATAGGAGATTATGTCACCAACACTCGTCTGGGTGTTATTTCATCAGAAACAAATATCTCTTAATTTATGACTAACGTAACCTTCAGACTGGCAGGTCAGAGCCACTTGATGTCTAAATGGTCACCACCAGAAAATAGCATGCTTCTGAGGTCTCTGGAGGGCGAAAGTTGGCTTCACCATGGCTGGAAAAGCATTGCGGGAGCTTTCACTCCAGCAATTTTTTTAAACCTCCTTGGTGATGACACTGTTATCTGAAAAAGAAAAAAAAGGCAAAGTTGAACGTTGTCGGGGGCCGCACCATGTGTGCGCAGTGAAATCATGCAGGTGCACACGGCGTCGATAACGAAAAGCAAACGACACTTATACGGCGGAAGACTATCGCCATCACCAGCAGCGCTGACTACAAGTGACGCCGGCATACGAAACGCCAAGAAAATGCCGGCAAAACGCTGTATAGAATTGGGCCTTAAAGTGTCCTCTATATTCAGCGCCACTCCACTAATGTGAGGCTAACTAAAAGCGTGGCACTGCCAATTAAAAAGTAGGTTTTTTTCTTTTTTTGGTTTGGAGAAGGAAGGCACATCTGCACATGCACCCGCAGTGGCAAAAATGTTGGCAACACCGGCTCATGGGGCCCAGGTTCCCCTGCCCGCCTCCCGCACACCCACGCGCCTGGGAGTTGCTGGGGCTGCGGGCGCGCTGCCGCCACCTCTTTGCGTTTCGGTGGCGGCAAGGCAACCGCAACTATGTGCATGGTCGTGCCGAAATGGCGAAGTCTGGGGCGAAATTTCTAGATTGCCCATGGTGAAAATTCGTTATATCAAAGTTGCGTCTCTATGTTACTTTGTTACATAGCAGTGGTTCTATGGAGTAAAGGCCGGGAGTAGAAAAACTTCGTTATATTGAGGAATTCGTTATATAGAGGTTTGTTATAAGCAGGTATTACTTCGCAGCTGCTTGTGAGTCCATGGCCATGGCTCACGAGTTCGGAGTTATGTGTTTGGTGACATTGCTGTCCTGTTTCCTGTTCGAAAAAACTTCTTGATGCGAACCGTGGGGAAGCAAGTTGCAGTTTTGTCTGCTGACGTTGTCGTGCGTTGCATCCGCTAAGTAATGATAGTTGCACCCGGTGGCTTGTCGTTTTTGAACCTAAAACTGACACTGGTTAGTAATAATGAGCTTGTCATTAATTATGTTGCACATTGCAGAAAAGGATGTGCAGTGTTATGACGAACAGGCCCCCAGGAACACATTGCAGCAAAAAACCAGAGGCCAAAATTTGTGTGCCTACCCCTGTGAAATTCGTATAATCGGTAAATTGCGACCAACTGTAGTTGTATCATCGAAATTCTGCTGTACTAAAGCGTCCTGAAGTGGATTGCTAATTAAATGAGTGTAATTGGCACAAAAATGCGTGTTGTGAGCTGCTATAAACTACTCAATATCGAGACACTGTGATATGACTGGTCACGGCAAATTAGGGCTAATAGGTCATGCGAAATTAAGTTCAAGTTATTGTGGGTCATTTCAAAGTTGATAACGAAGCAATTTAAGGTCGTACCACTAGGATTACGTTGTAGTTTAAATATTTTGCTGCATAGAGTGCGAGAACAGTATAGCCTACATGCTCAGTCTCCCCTCCGAATGTTTTGTCACAGCGTTAAGAGGGACAAACAGCTTGGTTTGTATCTCGAGACAATGCTAATCTTGCACTAGGGAGTGAGGCTTGCTTGCTAAGGATGCCGCGCATGCACAGGTCACAGCTCTATATTTCTGCAGGCTTCATTTGCCCTCCAGCGTCCTTAGGTCTGGCGCTCTGAATTAATTTGTGGCCGCCTGTACAGTTTGTGTGAGACGCGTGTCTGTGATGTTCACAAAGAACGTGGCATGCTATCGTATTGTGATGATTGATGTTTTGCTTGCAGTGGTCAAACTAAAGCATAAATTCACTCTTAGGGATCGTTGACCTGTTTATGCAGAACGAGTACGATCATGTCACAAAGTAGCATGATTGTGCACAGCTGTACTCTTGTAACACGTATGTAGAGGCTACCCTCTACTGGAGCGAGCTTTAGACAATGGAGAGGTGTGCTAAAGTAATATGGCGGACACAGCCAATGGCAAACCTTGAAATGAATTTTTAAACGTTTGATTTTTGTACACCTGCTTCTGACTGGAGGACCTGACTGAAGCAAGAAATTTCGGGAGGGAGAAAGGCTCTTTCCGATGAGCCCAAAATGGTGGTGCTTGGTTGTGCCGTTGCGTAGCTATATATTTTTCTTTAGAATATAATTTAAATATAGTTAAGGGCCTGTGCAACTATTTGGTCTCTTTGGTTCAAAGTGTTTGATAAATATTAGAAAGTTGTTCGCTCCGCATTCCTAAGTTTTATTATTCGCACTACTCTGGTAAAAAGCCTTATCTTTTGGAGCACACCTGTTGCCAGTATGTGAGTGTCAGTTTTAAATCCAAGTTGCTAGAATAAAATCGTTTCTTAGCCGAACTGCTTGTAAAGGTGTTTCTCAATTTTCTAGTGCGTCATCTGTAGGAATTCATGAACTGAGCAAAATTGTTAAAGGTAGCTTGATTGTGACACACTGCAGAAATGTTTTTTTCAGTGTGAATAAGCCAAGCTCTTTTTGAGTGGGTTGGTACAAGCAGTGTGGATGAACTGAGTCTGTCTGTGGTAAAGTAAGAGTTTATCAATGATGAAATCATCAGGTTTCGTAGAAGCAGAAAAAAAATACAGTGGCAGATCCCATGTACAGTGGGAATCGATAATTTGTGAAGCACGAGAGCGAGGAAGTTCGATATGCCACTTTAAAATATGCACAACGTTACGAGGCAGACGTAAATTATGCTGTACATGATTTCCATGTCATGATTATCATGTTTGCACTTGTAATTGACGTCGCATAATACCAAATTTGGTATATGTTGAGCTAGCGAAACGGCTACGAGCACGCTATGAGCTTAGCATGTAGTCATGATATTCATGATACCCATGTCATGATTATCCTGTTGTGTTGTCATTCACCTTCGTCATCTATTCACGTCACGTGATACCAAATTTGGTATATGTGGAGCTTGCGAAACAGCTGCGAGCGTGCTATGAGCGTAGCATGTAGTGATGTTTCACATAACACACATGTCATGTTTATCATGTTTGGACGTGTCATTTACCTTCGTCGTCCATTCACGTCATTTAATACCAAATTTGGTATATGTTAAGCTAGTGAAAATGCTGCGAGCGCATCGTAAGCGGGGTATGTTGTCATGTTCTTACATGATGCGCATGTCATGATTGTCGTGTTTGGACGTGTCGTTTACGTTCGTGGTCAACTCACGTAACGTGATACCAAATTTGGTCCATGTGGAGCTAGAGAAACGGCTGCGAGCACGCTGTGAGCTTAGCATGTAATCATGATTTACATGATACCTATGTCATGATTATCATGTTTGGAAGCATCATTTACCTTTGTTATCCATTGGCGTCTTTTAGTACAAAATTTAGTATATGTGAAGCTAGCGAAACGGCTGCGAGCACATCATGAGTATGGCATGTAGTTATGTTCTTAAATGACACGCATCTCTTGACTATCATGTTTGCACCAGTCATATACCTTTGTCATCCATTCACATCCCATAATACCAAATTTGGTATATGTGAAGCTAGTGAAACGACCGCGAGTGCACCATGAGGGTGGCGTGTAGTCACGACTTACGTGACATGCATGTCATTATTTCCACGTTAGGGTCTGTCACTTGTGTTCGCCATGCAGGCATGTCATACCTTACCACTTTTGCAATATGTCATGTGAAGGAAACCACCGCAAAAGTATCAACATCATGGAGTGTAAATCATGACATTGATGACCTATATGTCATGGTTTCCATGTTATGACTTGTCACTTATGCTCGTCATACAGCCATGTTATGCCATAGCAATTTTAGTATCGATACCATTATTGAAACGGCCAGGATAGCTAAATGTTGTTAGTGGACAGACATACAGACAGACAGACAGACAGACTCAAAGTCGCCCAAGTTTGCTAAGAAATGTTTTACATTTAAATGTGCTTATTGTGTTGTGTATTTTGTGAATAGCTTTAATATAACCCCACTCTTTACTTCTTCTGTTGTGTGTCATTTCAGGAGGAACAAGGAGGATGGCAAATCTGATGCTGGTGTTGTTCCAGAGCATGTCATACAGCTGTGCAAGAGTGTCTCAGACATACAGTTAATCTCAAAGTTAAAAAGGAAGGGCAAGCATCACAATATCGATATGGTCACTGCCATTAATCGAGCTGCTTCAGAGTTGAGTCTGCCAGGCTTTCCTAGAACTGACACACATGAGATCTTGTTTCACGTGCTTCCATTTCTTGGGATGCCGCAGCAAGCCAATGAAACTCTGCCTTCGAAGAAAGAAATTTCGCAAGCCGTCGCTTTTGGAAAGGCCACTGCAAGTCAACCTCACGCCCGGGAGCAAGACAGTTCATCCGTCATGCACACATTGACCTCTAAAAGAAAAAGTTTATGTACCATGACCAGTCTCCCTGTTCAGGACACTTCGGTGGTGAAGGTGCATGATGCTGTTTCTGGTAAAACTGTGGTCGTTACTTCCGCATGCAATGTTGTTGTGGAACTCGACAAGTTAACCCCAGAGGAAACAGCCTCCTTCACTTCTTGTAAGCACCGGTCATCTGTGCAGAACAAAACAGTGCAAAAACACAAAGCTGGTGATTGCTGCTTCCAAGAGACTGGTGAACCAAAGTCACTGCATGGGCAATCCCAGGGACAGAATTCACTCCAATCGTGTAGTAAGCAAAACACTGAGGACTTCAGAAGTGGTGCATCAAACACTGGTGTACCTGTGCATCGAAAAAGTCCCTGCCGAAGCGACTCTAGTTGGTCTGACCATGAACTTTCGCCATCTCTGTTAAAGCCTGAGCTGTGTCAAAGTAAGCAGTTGTTGCCACCTTCGCCGAAGGAATCATGTGAGGGAACACGTAGCGAGCGCCTAGGTGTTGGGATTGAAAATCCTGTAAAGGAAGAATTCACTGACCAGCCGAGAGATAAGCACTTGCTATCAGCCACTACAGATCCTGAAAAGAGTTCGCAAGAGCAACGCCGGGTGTCTGACGATAGAAATGTGCATTTTCAGCATTCTCCGGAAGACACTAAAAGGCACATTGTCCGTTCGGTCAGCCCTGATGCGTCGCATCCTCCAAAGAGGCAAAGGATGCGGTTTACAACACTGCAAGAAGAAGCACTTGTATATGGAGTAATGAAGTATGGCAGAGGAAGCTGGAAAGAAATCAGTGAAGATGGCTGGTTCGATGGGCGCCGTACAACAGATCTCAGTGACAAGTACAGAAACTTGGAAAAGTATGGCCATCTTCCGAAAATCAAGAGACGTGTGTGTGATATGCTTAGTGCTGGTGTGAATCCCCTGAAGAAACTGCGTGCGCTGGTTGATCAGCAGCGGTTGCAGCGAGCAAACTCACCAGTGGCAGACGAACTGCTGCATTGCAAAGAGAGTTCTGCGAGCCAGTCGAAGGAGTTACGAGGAACTTCGCCAGTATGCGACCCTCCTGATGGGGACAGCTCAACTGCATCATCTGATGAAGCCTTTGCTGAGCCATTACAAAAGCGAGCCGGAACTGGAGGAGCAGCCGATCAGCAGCGGTTACAGCAAGCAAACTCACCAGTGGCAGATGAGCTGCTGCATTGCAAGGAGAGTTCTGCGAGCCAGTTGAAGGAGTTACGAAGAACTTCGCCAGTATGCCGCCCTCCCGATGGGGACAGCTTAACTACATCATCTGATCATGCCTTTGCAGAGTCATTACAAAAGCAAGCCAGAACTGGAGGAGCAGTCGCCTTGCCAAAGACAGTGTGCAGCAGCCCCTGCAGGCCGTCTACATCGCAAGCACATTCGTCTGCGCAAAGCCAACAAAATTCAGGTTCTGAGACGAATGTGCCGCAGGAAGTTGTCCTGGCTAAGTGTAAAGAAAAGCGGCGAAGAGTACCCTTCACGCCACTGGAAGAGCTGGCACTCGTGGCTGGAGTTATGAAGTTTGGTAAAGGCAACTGGTTCCGAATAGCGAAAGAAGGTGGCTTCCTCGGGAGAACAAGCATTCAGTTAAGTGACAAGTATCGCAACTTGAAGCTGTATCGCCAGCTGGATGCAATTGAGAGGATCGTGAAATCTAAGCGTGAGAGGGGTGAGGATCCCTTGGAAGAGCTCCGAAGGTTATCAGCTGCTCACTGGAAGCGGTGACACAAGGCAAAATGAGCACTTCGAGATGTTAAATTTTTTAATCTTAAAGCCACCTTTTCAAATTAATTTTTTTTTAATTTTTGAGGCAAGACATTTAGTTAAGAAAATTCAAAGTGTACTTGTTGGAAATTGTGTTTTTGTGTGTGTTGAAAAATATGGCTATGTACAGCCACCTGTTTAAATAAATCCATTTTTATTTTGCAACTATCAAGAATTTTAATTCAGGCAATTCAGGCTGCAATTTTGTTTTTGTGTTTTATGTTTATGTTGAAGAATATGGCAACGTAGTCGTATCATTATAGGGCATCAAACGTTCCACTTCAAAGGGCCCTAAACCAGCCAGAGGTCAAAACTCACTTGTGGTGTGGAAGTTGTGCACAAGTATACAATGAACAAGTAGCTGTGAGAATTTTTTGAAAGTGTGCCGTAGTAGCAGAGTTACTCTTGTTCAATGATTTGAACATGGTGATCGCTTGTTCCTTCGCTACCCGCTGCTTGTTGGCAGGGCTCTTAACCAAAACTGTTTCGTTCACCAAGTGCTCTTCCCATGGTAATGTGACAAACCATAATCGCTGGTGTGCTCTTCAAAATGGCCTGCACCTCTAGTTGCTGCGAGTTCCTGAACAATGTCTTTCTCGACGAGCCGGCGCGTGCTCTTGAAATTTGTGCCAGTATGGACCCTGCATTGTGTTGTATGCGTCTTCACAGGATTGGCAACATGATGGAGTCATATGATGGCACGCCGTGCCGAAGCGCCCCCGCTCAAGATGAGGAGCTGTCTTCTCTGCCTTCCCAAGATAGTGGTGAAAGTGCGGGTGGGCACACTCTTTAGATTCTGTTCGTTCAGCTTATTAGGCCACTAAGCATGAGTGTGTTGGTACGCTAGTAATCTGGTAATTGTTTCATGCGGAAGTTGATGATCTCAAGTACAAACACTTGGGTAGCACGACCAGAAAGCATAGGTTTGAGTTTGATCAATCGCATCATCGCTTCCAGATCAGTTCACAGATTCAACTTGTCAATCTAACACATGTTACTGGGGAGGCAAAAAAAATTAGAGAAGAGGAGGAGTTTCTTGGAATTCGTGATGCACCCGCGTCTTATAGCACTGCTCCGTGTGGTATCATTGGTCATGCTGGCATTCTGCACAGGACGTGCGTATTTACTTGGAATTTTTGCGGAAATGTCGTAGGTGGTTTAGAGGCCATTAAGGCTTAATTATGATTCAGTTGAAGGCACCAGGGAGTTTTTCGCATATGTATATGATTGGCCGAGTTGTATACAACTTGCTGCTTCACTGTAAAAAGTGTGCATGCTAGCATTATGGAGCCCTGAATTAGGATGTTCTGGGAGCTTTTGAATGTTGTGCACAGTATCACACTATATGTATATATACCCTTTTTCAATATATATATATATATATATATATATATATATATATGTATATATATGTGACACTAGATGCGGGAGACGTGGCCTAGCTCCTACCCCATGTTTATTCTATTCTGATCTTCTTTCTTCTCTGCCTCTACCTAATCATCGCTACCTTCTTACGTTACAGGATTCCCCCTCCCCCCGAAAGAAGTCGTGTCAGACGAACAGAAATTAAAACTGAACATGCAGGGCTTAGAACTGTGCACTGTCAAAAAAAGATCATTTCAAGTCCGAGGAAGTTTCCGTTAACACACTATAGCTTCACAGGAGAGGACAGCAATCCGGGGTATTAAGTACAGCTCTGGAGGGCAAGGCTGGCTGTTGCGCTCTGGACAACATAAGCATGCTTTGAGCGTGAAATCGGATGGAAACACAGCCGGTATCCTTGCGATAAATGAACGTGGTGTGATGGCCTTGAAACATCGGCTGGATGATTTGCGCAGGTGTCGTGCTATTTGTCTTGATTGGAACCCATGCGTCGCCACCCGTTTGCGTGCTTGTTCACCGAGGCTGGTGCGGTGATTTCTGCGTCCTTGCGGAATACAGGGTATGGTTTGGCGCCTTTCTCGACGTTGTATGTCGTGTTGCCCGAGTCTTGATCTCGACTGGAAAAAGCTAACTCGACGTCCCTTGGGAAAATATCCTGCATTTGATGCTTTCTTTGTTTCGAGCGAGAAATCTTGAATATGTCGTTGGTTTGGTTGACACATTTGTAAACGGCTTTCCATAAACCGCGTGTGTTCTTCCGAAGATGATTCCATTCTTCGTTGTCCTTGTTCGTATAGCCCTTGGAATCTCTGTTGTTCTTGGACTTGCTGGAATTGATGATGTTGCTGCGAAAAGACCTGAGGTGGCAGCCCTTTTTCACCATGACACTGACTTTCTGGGCAATTGAATGTGTTGCCGAGTGGGCAGGTAGTAGTCTCTAGGCTGTTGTGCTGCATTTCGGGTAATGAAGGTAATGCTTCAGAGTTGACAGATACATCATCCGGGGCTTCTTCTTCGCTGGTCGCTGCGAGTGGTTCTTGCTCCTGAATCTGGATGGTAGGTTCAGGGCTTGGCTGAGTATTCTCCGAGCTTCGCAGCTCTATCCCGACCATTGTGAGCGTGCTAGATGTGAGGTGGGCGTTGTGAGCGACCAAAGAGCCAAGTGGCTGAAAACCAGGAGGTATCCCAATTGTGCTAGATGGGAAATAAGCTGATCCAATGTGTGAAGACTGATTTTCACTCTTTGAGTCGTCATGGCGTTGTTCGGCATTTTCCTCATGTGTCAGCTGGTCTACCATGAACAAGGCGTCCTTATGACACGAATAGTGACCGTTAGGAGCCTTTGAAGAGCTGCGTCGCAGAAAACCAGGTGGTGGACCATGTATGCGAGACGAAGCATGAAAGGCATCAGTAGGGTGAGCGACATCTCGTGTCGTATGTTGGTGCCACGACTTTGGAAATGCCGACTTTCGTGCACAAGGGAGCTGCGCTTGACAGTTGGGTTTTTCCCAATATACGCATGGCCTTCTGTAAGTAAACGCATGTGCCACTTCGTCTTGAGGCACTTGTCGATTCGCACTGGACTTTCGAATGCTTCAGGACTGCTTAGGAAATTTACGATAGTGTGCAGTTGTCTCTAGATGGTTGGCAATGAGTAAGTCTTGGTCATAGTCAATAAAATGGGTAATCATCTCCTCTTTGATTTTTCGCCATGACCCCTTGTTCTCGAATATGTGAATTAGGTAAAATTTGAATGCCTCACCGGTGACGTAGCCGCTGAAGTTCGTAACCATCTCCCGTTCCGACCAAGATGCAGCGGTAGCGTGGAGTTCGAACAGGTTGAACCAGTCCTGTACGGGTCCGTCGTCCGCTGATTCGGTGTACTTGGGGATGTCGAGGTCAGCCGATAGTTCTGTCATGGTGCTGGTCGTTGTCCTCCTAGGCGATGATTCGGTAGTCAATGTACGGTCAGGGCATCTTCTGGGGAACTGCGTCGATGATGAGTGACTGATGAAGGGGCAGGCAGGTCTCCATACTGTCGACTTGTGTGACGCTAGATGCAGGAGACGTGGCCTGGCTCATACCCCATGTTTATTCTATTCTGATCTTCTTCCTTCTCTGCCTCTACCTAACCATCGCTACCTTCTTACGTTATATATATACACACATACATATGGCTGCCGGGAGGCCCCAATGTTTAATTTAAATTGGGGAGCAAGTGGCCATTGTCCATTGTCGCAAGAGGTTGGTGCATGGGAAAAAGTCCGGTGTTGTCATGTGATGTAAGAACATTGCGAACAGGAGCTGCAGCAGTGCAAGGGGCATGATGAAAACATCACGTCTTCATTGAAGGGCTTGCGTCTGGTACTGTTTACCAGAGTGGTAGCGGGAACTCAGGAAGTGTTTGCAGAATATGAGAGTCCGATGTCTTTTGCTGTGCTCTGCTGGTTGTTATCACTGTCTGGACCAATCCCCATATTATTTGGGGCCCTGGCCAGCCCACTGTGCTCCTGAACCTTGCCGGATTCTCGGGGTTCCACGGCACTGGAAGCTCCATGGAAAATGATTGTTTGGCATCTCTTTATACACGTGAATAAAGCTTCATAATTTATTTGAAATGCAGTGTCGCGCCCATTTTCAGTCTGTATGTGTACAAAACATTGATTGCTTAGTTAACTAAGTAACCAACAGTGGAATAATAATGCCAGACTTTTTTTCGGGCCAATGTAGCTACAGTGCTAGTGTTACACTTATTTGGCTATTATGCAGGCATAGAGAATGAAAGTGACGACTTGGCACAGGCTTTTTTCTAGCAATACGTCTGCTACATTAGGGCATTTTTTTTTTTGACATTGGCTCACCAGTCAAATGAGCTGCACTTGTCCTGTACGCCAAGGTATAAGGCCAACCACAGGCGTCTACTAAATGGGGCCAGTGGGGCACATGCCCCCACAGAGCTTTCCGGTAAGGGTAATGCCCCCAGTGGCACTTTAAAAGACTTATTTTGTGCTCAAGCTGAAGACACTTATTATCGTGTCCGGAACTGGTCTCTACAGAAACAATCTTTATTGCTTGACGAAGCAAGAAAGATCACTGAAGCTACTAGAGAGAGTATTAGAGAGAGTTGGCAAAGCTTTTCCCACTTTTGAGCCGAGAGCCCGCCGAAGCTAGGCAACTTTAGATTGCAGAGTCTTCGATCTCAGCTTCAACAGGGGTGTGGGGGGGTAAGCCGCTACCATGATGGAACCACTTGTCATGTGTTTTGTTCTCCTGAAGGCATGCACCGCCAGTTGTACTACAACGCAGTGCGCTTGGTGTTTTCCTTCTTAAAGACCGATATCCCGTTTACACAACGCAAGTGCGTCAACATTGCACGTTCCGACAACACACGATGCCCCAGTTTTACGGGTCAGACTTTCAAGATGAGTGCCTGAGCCTCACTAGGACATACTGTTTGACATTACAAGGCAGTGAAATAAACCTCCAGTCAGAACACTTAAGATGTTCAGATGTTCACAGGTGAAAGTGGCGAGCACCTGAAAACGCTGCTTCCGAAGTCGGGCACAGTAGGCTGCGTGCGAAAGCTCGCATTGGACTAGAGAAGTAACCTGTGTATTTGACACCATTCCCTGAGAGCGTTTGTATAGTAGTTGGTTCCTCAATATATTGGTGCAACACAGTCTGGCCACTGAGTTAGACGGTGCCTTGTTTCGAAAACTAATGCGCTTATTGGGGTGGCAGGTGGAAAATTTGTTGTTTACACATTGCAGAATTATATTGTAAGCTCGCCAGATATAAAAGAATTATAAAAAAAGATATAAAGTACTAAGTAGAAAACAAAAAAGAGCTTTAAAGAAGCCAGTTGGCTGCAGTTACACCTAACACTCAATTCTTTTAGACTCTTGTAGAAAGTTACATGCATCATTGAAAACGCCCCTGTGGCTGAAACCAAATATGGTTGCACCAAATGAAAGAATAACCGAAAGTGACAAAATCATACTTTTGCAGAGATTCTTCTAGTAGTCTTTTTCTTTGTATTTTAAATCTTGGCACGTCAAAAAGAAGTGCTCCAGAGATGCACTTTCATTACAGTGAAGCCATAAAGGTGACTGGGCCAGACCCGACGTGTGAAGGTAAAAGTTGAGTGGGCAGTCTGGGCAATGTAGCCGTGTAATTACTATTTCTTCCTTTCTATATGCACACCACCTGCTCTTCCAAGGGAACTTTAGCTTAGAAAAATATGGTAAAATATATGGAGAATTGTTGAAGTTATTGGCCGTTCGACGCTTTCCAAATCATGCTACTGTGATATATGCCGACGTAGGCACTACAGAAAAAAAAAAAAAAAAACGGTCCATCATGGGATGATTTTGCTAGAGAGTCTGTCTGTTCATGGAGTGCTAAACCTCTATGGCCTGGTACCCACACTAGTTGTACTAGCCGTACATGTCTGGGGATGAGCGAATAAAATGTCTCCAAAGTACGCGATAAATTAGGTGCGCTTAAGGCAGAACAGACAGAAAGGCAGTCTGTTAGAATAAGCAGTGCTGATAGATTCTAGGGCGTGCAATGCTAGAACTATTTCCAGCAGTTAAGCCTGATAAATAGGAGTAAAGTCCAGGAATCACATTGAGAAAGTCATATCTAGAGAGAAATACGATTCTCACACCTGCCTTCTCGTCACAAACAGAAGCATCAGTCGCTTTATCACTATATGGTTGTTTCTAGATTGGCCAAGTGACCTTCTAAAATGTCATTTAGATATTGATATGGTAAACGTTTAGCGTTATCAGGGTATAAATGATCCAATTCAATTCTAATTGCTTCTACAATGCTCAGTACAAAAACCTCCTTGAGGTGAACTTTTACTGAGGCCAAAAGTTTCTATGTAAAAATTACTTGGGGGGGAGGGGCAGCTTAATTTTGGCAACAGGTGGTAAAAAATAAAGTCCGCTGCTTAATGAAAATATACTGTGACCTCCTCTGTGGTCAAGCATATATTTTTAAGAACTTCCGTGCTATTCGAATATGAAATCTTTGGAAAGAGAAGGTAGGCGTGATTCTTCATATAGAATATTTGCAACATATTGAAGAAGCCCCAGACATAAGCGTAGTGGTTCACGTTCCAACAGAACCAGCGGTCTAACTATAAGCTGGAGCAACAGATTAAAAAACGCAGCTGAATTCTAATATCGTCCTAATGTACCACCGTCAGCACCTTTAACTCGAATGCTCTGAGGCGTGGCCTCGGCTCCCTAGGATAGATGAATGGATGCTATGAGCATCCCCTTTATAACGGGGCGTTGACATGTGTGCCACAAGGCTCGCAAGAAAAAAAAAATGGGAAAAAATCTTTCTTTTTATGTTGGCCGAATTCCTAATCTACTCAGAATAAATTGATCCTATTAATATAAGAAAAAGTATAAATTTGCGCTCCTTCTCTCTGACTCCTTCAGGCACAATGACCTCACTTTCCAACTATTTCTGTCCTTTATCTCAACTCTTTTTCTGCCACCAATACTTTAACCGTTTCCTACTTGCTTCTATTGCGGACAAGTTCAGCTTTCCATGTTTGTCCCTGAAACCCATAGTCTCATGTAGGCTTGTACAAACACATACCTGGGTGGATATCGTCGCATTCAATCGTTTCCTTAACTCCCCCACAGCATGTACATTGTTCTTCTTTATTGAAGCTCGCTTTATGACTACGCGCTCTAAGGCGACCCGACCTCGCTTCAAACAGTAAAGCACTTCCCCCTGAATTATCATAAACCTCTCCCTCCTTATTTCGTTTTTGCCCTTTCTGTAGTTACTGAGAGCCGTTTTTTTTTCATCGTTATCATCCAATAAATCACAGCATGTACGCTGTTCTTCTTTATTGAATCTCGCTTTATGACTACGCGCTCTAAGGCGACCCGACCTCGCTTCAAACAGCAAAGCACTTCCCCCTGAATTATCATAAACCTCTCCCTCCTTATTTCGTTTTTGCCTCTTCTGCAGTTACTGAGAGCCGTTTTTTTTTCATCGTTATCATCCGATAAATCCTCTCTGGCTTTTCGCTTAACACTCTTTGTGGTCATGTCGCCCACACTGCCAACCATGTATCTACTGGTGAGCCTCCTAGTTTTTTTTTTCTTCTTTACGCTATGTTCACGTTCTTCCTATACAAATACCTCAACACTTTCCCTGCCCTTCAACTCTTGTTCATTTTCCTAAGCCTCTCTTCAAATATTTTGCTCTCAGCTTCCCTAACTTCAAAGCCTGTCAATCCCAACGCGAGACGTCTCATAGTTTTTTTATTTACATCCATTGCTGATTACACCACTGACTTCATGCACACCACTGAGTTTAAGCCCTGCAACCATTACGCCTTTCCACTGACCTCGAAGCACTTCGTACCTATTATACCCTCATATTGATCTGTGCTTCATTATTGCAGCATTACTCTTTGCTGCCGATGTTTTTTTTTTTCCTGTACCTCCATATATCTATATCCCTCATTCACCTATACGTCGGAGGTACTTGTACTCGAGCGCTTACTTTCGGTTTTTCTTTGCCCTATTTTGAGACAGCCTGGTCTTTCTGATCGCTGAATACCATCAATGCACATTTTGTTGCTCTAAATCCTAGTCCTAGATCCTCGCCCTCCATTCCACACATATCTGTACCTGGCGCTGTATATCGTCTTGACTGTCCCCAAATGGGACAATATCGTATGCATAAAATAGACCTGCAAGAAACTGCTCAACCATCACGCCAGCCTGTTTGTGTGACGGAATATATCCAATGTTGCTACCTTCTAGCGTTTTTTTTTTTTCCATCTTCGTCATGTACAGCATGAATAACAGCGGGGTCAAAGGACATCCCCGTCTCAGCCCCTTTTTATTTCAACACTGCCATTCAACAATTCACATTCCAGTGCAAACTGTATTTTCTCGGTATATTTCTCTCAAAAGCTGTATGCATACAGTCGTCACCTAGCTATGCCCACTCCTTCAATATGTCCTACAAAATTTCCTGATTAACGATTGTCATACTGCCCAGCGATGTTCAGATAAGGTACGTATGAGGGCCTCTTTTATATTTTAGATATTTCTAAACACTGAGCAAGTACAATCAGGCTATCGTCTACCGGCTTGTCGATTAGGAATCTATTCATAAGTTCTCCCCAAATATTTTTTTGCTCTGCCTACGTTTCTATTTTTAATTTTACTGCTGCATCGCAAACCTTGTATAGCAGAGATGTAATGGTTAGTGGTCTATACGAGCGAATGTAACCTTTTCTTTCTTGCATTTATTGATTAAGTTCAATCTACATAATTTTTCCTGCAAAGTGTCTGGCATTTTATTCTCATGTGAGCACTTTTCTACGGAATTCAGCAGTGCTTTTTTAGTGTATGTCCTAGTTCGTTATTGAGGCGGACGGGAACACCATCTAAGCCCGGAGTAGTGCGGTTAGAAATTTTTCCTTCGGCCTTTTCCAATTAAAATGCTGAAGTTAGTACCTCTTCGTCCGTTGCATTCTTCATACTTTCATTCTTCATACTTCATTCTTCTTCATACTCACCGAGTCCCCTGGGTAACCTTGTTAAACGAATTTGCTGTTACCTTTCGGATATAACCTACATATTTGCACAGTGCAAGACTACGAGTAATTACGACGTAGCTACAGAAGGAGAGACAAAGAGAGAAAGAGACAAGGACAAAAGAGACAAGGCAGAAAGACGTAACTACGAGTAGTTACGTCGTAACAACTCAGTCTTGCGCTGTGCAAATATGTTGATTCCCAATCACCAACTAGCCCGAGCATCTGTCTTATCAACGATATAACCTAGTGCTTTGTACCCTTCCAATTTATTTCTTCCTTCATCTACCATATGTTGCTACATTGTGACAGACTTTCTACTCATCTGGCGATCACTTTCACCCACCCAGAGGTGTGCTCCGAGACGTTGGTGCGCCGTCACCGCCAACTGATCGGCGCGCCGCCGATGTGTTTTCTGGGCGCGTTTTTTATGTACGCATGTCCTCCGAGATGGCGCGCGCGCGGCGTGTTTCTCTCTGTGGGGAATACTGGACACACTAGGCGTGGAACATGTAGTCACTAATCTTTTAAAGGGTATCTATAAAGGTAACAAGGTAGTTATAAAGTGGGAAAAACAGGTATCCAAGCCTGCAGAGGTAAAACGGGGGCTTAGGCACGGGTGCCCCCTGTCACCCTTATTATTCATGATGTACCTACAAGGATTAGAGGCAAAATTAGAGGGAAGTGGACTGGGCTTCAACCTCTCCTTAGTCAAACAAGGAAAACTTATTGATCAGGCACTACCAGAATTAATGTACGCAGATGATATAGTGCTAATGGCCAACAACAAGAAAGATTTGCAGAGATTGATGGACATCTGCGGTAATGAGGGAGATAGGTTAGATTTTAGATTCAGTAAGAAAAAATCAGCAGTCATGATTTTCAATGACAACGAAGGTAGTGAGCTTAGAATACAGGAGGTCACGCTAGAGATAACAGATAAATACAAATATCTGGGCGTATGGATAAGCAATGGGACCGAGTATCTTAGGGAACACGAAATATACGTGACGACTAAAGGTAACAGGAATGCAGCTGTGATGAAAAGTAGGGCACTGTGGAATTACAATAGGTATGATGTTGTGAGAGGAATATGGAAAGGGGTCATGGTTCCTGGCCTGACGTTCGGCAATGTGGTCTTGTGCATGAGATCAGAAGTTCAAGCAAGATTAGAAATTAAGCAACGTGGAATAGGTAGGCTTGCTTTAGGAGCTCACGGGAATACACCAAATCAGGGAGTACAAGGTGATATGGGATGGACATCATTTGAGGGCAGGGAAGCTAGCAGCAAGATAAAATTTGAGAAGCGATTGAGAGAAATGGGGGAAGAGCGTTGGGCTAGGAAGGTTTTCAGCTACTTGTACATGAAGAATGTCGATACAAAATGGAGGAAGCGAACCAGGAAGTTGACTGGTAAATACTTAGAAAACAGCAGGTGGCCAAACCAAAAAGAACTATCGGTTAAGAAGAAAGTGAAGGAAACGGAGACTGACATGTGGAGAATGGGCATGATTAAGAAGTCCGCACTAGAGATCTATCGAACTTTTAAGCAGGAAATTGCCAAGGAAAGGATCTATGATAATACTCGGGGTAGTTCTCTACTGTTTGAGGCCAGGACGGGAGTACTGCGAACCAAGACATATCGGGCCAAATACGAAGGGGTCGACACAGTATGCAGTGCGTGTGGAGAGGAAGAAGAAACTGCCGAACACTTGATAATGTTCTGTAAAGGGCTTCACCCTATAGTTCAGGATGATGGCGCAGAGTTTTTCAAAGCACTGGGATTTAGGGACAGCGAGGGCAAAATAGACTTTAAGCGGGTAGACTTAACTAGAAGGAGGTTATCTGATTGGTGGCTAAAGTCAAGGCACGAGTGAAAATTAAACCCTTCACTGCGAAGTACGAATCCTCAACTTCATTATTTAAAGGAAAAAAAAATATAGTTTGTGGTTCATTAGGTATTACGGCTTGGTGGCGCTAGCCACCGCCCGATCTAAAGGGTACAGCCATATCCATCCATCCATCTATCCATCTCTCCGGCCGTCCCAATTGCCGCGCTCCCCAGCAAAATGAACGAGTATCGCCTCGCGAGAGGGCGCTGACTCTGGCAGCGGTGGACAAAGCGGCAGACAGCAGAGTGCACTGTATTTCAGCATGTGCATTTTTTTTCCCGTACGACCAAGAATGACAGCCAGAATCTTTTGGATAAACTGAAGGAGAGTATTTTTCGGCGGACACCGCGGCAGCCAGAAAAGCGCACAGGATTCCAGCGTGCACATCTTTTGTTCTTTTTTTTTTCGAACGAGCAAGAGCTACCACCAGAATATTCTGGCTGAACTGAAGGAAATTATTTTTTTGTTACAGCATTTATTTTGGTTGCATTTGCGAAAAGCATGGTAACTGCGGCATTTTCCTGATAGGTAATTGTAAGGAGGTATCAGTCCGTCTGTGCGAGTATTACTTTTTCTTTTCATTACGGTCCGTTTTGGCTCGGTGCTAAACACCCTGATTTTAGAAATATATAGACATTCTAGCATTCCTTCTTTCTGGAGACTGGAATAGGAGAAAACTGGGCTAATTATCGTTGTTGATTCGTATTGCTTTCATATCTTGTCTCATTATATCGCGCACGGATATTTATCAGGTGGTCAACCGAAGCGCAGCTACGCTCTTGGTAACTGAGTGCCCTGTTCATGCCAAATAATAATACTTTCGACTGCATCCAAATCGAAGGGTCATACTTGTAGCATAATGGCGTCTTTCTAACGAAAACTAAGTATTCGCCAAAGTAGACTAATAAAAGAAAGAAAAAATGCAAATTGTCATTGCTATGTAACACAGCAGTGTTTCATACCAGGTACTTCAAACTCTGAACGCGTGTCGCGTACTTCTTGAACAAGCAAAGCTTTTTGATGTTCGTTCTCACATTGCCTAAATGCAGTGTAAGAACGAACATCAGGCAATGTAAGAACGGCAAAGGTAAGCCTAAAAGATTAAGGTGGGGAAGCGCAACCATTGAACATTTGCTGGTCTTTGTTTCGTGAGAAAAGAACTCCAAGCAACACGAACACACACGAAACCTGAAGTACAAAGATTAGACAAATCCGTGTACTACCCATCATTCCCACGCTCGCTGAAGCGCCATGCACTGCAGCTCACATAGACACTAGCGCCAGAGTTCCCTCTAGTGTACATTTAGGAAACTCTGTGAAACAGGTAATGTGCAGCTCACGATGCTCAAATCAGCCAATGGCCGTGTACTTTGGGTTTACGGCGTCGTCATTTGCGTTTATGGCAGCAGCCGTTGAGAGATCAGGGAGCGATTTCTAGCCGAGTGACAACAATTGGGGAATAGTGGCGCGCTGCGCTACAATGTTTGGATCACGTGTTCTTAGCTGTCTCGACTACCGATCTGTATCGCTTTCTGAACATGTTCCAAAACCACACGCATCTACAAGAAGTGAATCATGATGAGTGGGCGAATCTCTGGGTATCGTATCGGTGAATAACCGTAGGTTACCCGAGCATTGCCCCGTATAATGTATATTGAGTTGCAAACTGTATAGAAATGTAAATTTATCTTAATGATCGTGGGATATGAATGGTTTGATATGAATGCAAAAGCATTAAACAAGTCCTTGGTTTACCTCAAAACACGAGTACTTCCCGTCTCGACCAACTATAGGCATGCACAACAGCATCGATGAAGTGATCAAGACCCGGACCACGGCCCAAGTGATCCGCCTCTCCTCCTCCAAGGCAGGCCACCAACTTCTAATCGAGGCTGGAATGTTCCCACATCACTACCTTGAACGCGCAGCAACAATCCCCAGAGCTGTCCGTGCTACCTAAATGGTAAACCCATTTCCGCGAAATGTTCACCCGCAACGCAACAAAGGCAGACGCCTGACCCGCGCTCACGCGATCCTCAACCGTACCGCTGCGAATCGCAACTCTACCGTCTTCGTCGATGCGGCGCAATACAATAACTCCTCCACCTTCGCACCAGCGGTAGTAGATGATGACGGAGCCCTACGCTCAGCCGCCTCGGTTACGCTAGCAACGAGCGCCATATCCAAGCAGGTTGCTATAGCTTTAGCCATGGTCGACCCTTCACACACCCGTGTCTTAACAGACTCTCGCGCCGCCATTTGGGCTTACGAAAGCGGCAACATCGCTAGAGAAGCAGGCCACATTCTACAAACACGCAAATTCACGGGCTTGCACTACCCTCTCTTGTTTCTAGGCCACATGGGCAAAGAGGTCCACCCACAGCAACCCAACCTCAACGAAATGGCTCATGATCGAGCGCGAGAACTGACCCGTCGCGACGATCAATCAGCCACTGAAGAACTGGGTCCAAACGTGCAATTTAATGATCTTTTACTCACCTTTCACGAAATTACCTCTCACTACCGAAACGGTAGAAGCCAATATCTTTTACCACATGCAAAGATCGAACGCGCGCAAGAGGTAACTTTTCGCATGCTACAAACGAAATCGCACCCATCACGGGGTGATGATGATGATCACTGCCGTTACAATTCAGACATAGATTCACAATGTCCAGAACGATCAGAAATGTACTGTTCACTCGAACACATGCTCTGGCAATGTCCCGCGTCACCTCGAGGACCTCTCAACAGTGAGTCCAACTGGGAAGAGGCACTCAGGAGCCCCAGTCTCAGAAACCAACAAAAGGCAGTCCAGAGGGCCCAAAAACTGGCGGAGCGCCACCACGTTCCCGCCCCGACTCGGGCGTCGCCTACAGTAGTGGCTGCGACATGTAGGTGACTGTAAGCATACATGCAGTCTACTTCTTTTGGCGACTCGGGCGTCGCCTACAGTAGTGGCTGCTACTGTAAGCCTCCAGGGTGTCCCTTGTGGACACCCTGGAGGCTTTAACTCCCCAGGACCATTTAATAAAGTTCTTGACTGACTGACTGACTGACCGACCGACCGACTGACTGACTGACTAGCTGTTCTGTCTTGAAAAGCAAATATTTTGTAGTAACTGCAGTGTCTGTATTCATGGTAAATTTTATTGGGAATATTTATTTTCCTGGACATTCAGAACACCTGGCTGATGTGACTCCAGTTTGGTGCGACGCTGTATATATTTTCTTCGAATAATTCTCACGCATCCGCGTCAAGTGTTTTCTTGAGGCTTTGAGTTGTCTGCTGGAGAATCACAGCATACGTTATTACGGACGCAGCCATCTGCAAAAAGTGAAATGGTGAAAGTGTGTTTGTTAGAGTAGTTTACGTACCTACGTTTATAGACTGACCCGTTATCTTGCAGTATCTAGCAAACTGAAAATTTTTCGACACCAGGAAGTTCTTGCACACATAGTTTGTCGTAGTCTCTCTCTCTCTCTCTCTCTCTCTCTCTCTCTCTCTCTCTATATATATATATATATATATATATATATATATATATATATATATATATATATATATATATATATATATATATAGTGTAAAAATTTGGCACACTTAGGACAATCGCATACATATAAGTAGTTATATTTCATTTATCAGTGGTTAAATTCAGCGATAAGAACCGCACACGCCTCAACGACCCGCCAGCGAGTATCGTGACTACTCGGATGACCAGGCACGCTAAAAGCGCAGCAAAGCTGTGTATAGTAAAGCATATTACTGTTTAGAATAATATAGTATAGAGAGGCAGTGAGAAAGAGAAGTAAATGTGAGCAGGTGAGCGTAAGGAGGAGGGAAGGAAGGAGAGAAGAGCTTGCGGTATACAGTGCAACCTGCGCTAATTCTTAGTTAAAGGTCATTTTTATCTATTCTACAGAAAAATCCATGATGTAGCGCGCCACTGTGTAGTCGGCATGCTACTTAGTTAAAAATGGGTTCGACTATGTGATATTTTGCGTTGGTCTAACTTCCACATGGTCGGTAAATTAGTGTTACGTATGCAATTGTTTTCAAATTCTGATTTAGTTCTTTCCGAAATTCAGGCATGGGAGAAAATAGGATCGCAAATGTACATTTATTTTTCCACACAGCAACTCCGGAAGTCAGCTGTATTTTAATGGTTGACATCATTTGGTGGAATGCTACACCTGCAGATATCAATGACACTCTAAAACCATGCCATGAAACATCCTCGTTGGTGTGGATAGAAGGAATGAATCGCTTTGAGATGGAAACAATCTCTTACTCACTGAAACTAGTAGGGACATATTCAGTGTGAAGAATCCGCCACCTTCAAACGCCATATCATCTGGGTCAATGGAGTCACGGAGGCGTTCAATCTAAAAGAAAAAAAGCATGCGTCATTACCTTACGTCGAGCTTTATCACAAGCCCCCAAAGTGTACACTAACTCTCCATGATAGTGCAACTTAATTGGACAGATATAACTTTAGGCAATGACGTAGTCTCATTTCCTTTCTTGTCATTTTTAATGGCGAAACTGTCTGCGAAATCACGAGAACGGCCTTCGTTCAGAGATAGCCTCACCATGCCGCTGTTAGGGTGACGCAACAGCTGTGCACCACTTGGTCTCGCCATGCCTTGCTACCATAACGTCATGCCAAGCCGCGCATGCGCCGATGCTATACCGGGCAAATAAGTTGTGAACATATTGGAAGGTCTAATATTCATGATACAGCCTTCACATTTCATATAATTCGGATCAATGAAGTGCGGAGGGCGTAGAATCTGAGCAAGAACACTGACGCTGCATTGTGTCTATCTTGTCACAGGCAACGAAGTTGTACAGGACTTCTTCGCAATAGTGCCATGGACTATAGAATCTAAAAGATTTTATGCAATATATTATACTCTCACTCCATTTCTTCTGCTTTATCTTTTGTAGTGCTTCTTTTATAATCGTTACTTGTCATCAACCCCATTCTTAGCACTCGATAGCGAGCTCGTCTCATCGGCGGATGTCACTGACATGGTTTAATGTGACCGAATGAGCACTCCGGTGCTGTTGAAAGCTAAGGGCGAAATTGAGTTCATGAATACCACTGAGGACATTTGTGGTTTAGAGAATAAGTCCGCAACATGAATTTCATACAAACGCGCGATGAAAGAGACAGAATATTAGGTGGGCGAATGAGACTAAAAAGCTTGCGGGTATAATGCGGTAGCAGCAAGCACAGGACTCCATTGACTGGCAGAACATGGGGGAGGCCTTAGCCCGGCCGGGGGCGTAGTCTGGCTGATGAAGATGATGGTGATGATGATGCATTATAGTTTCAGCGGTAACAAAAATGCAAGATAGGAAACACTTTTCGTTACTCACCTGATGTCGGACAGCTGCATTTACATTACACCGAAGGTTCCTGCAAGCATCTTTCAAACTTGCAGCCTAAAGAAATGTGATGAGAATGCACCATGCGTTGGTGCAAAAAAAAAGATTTCGCTCAAACATAGAAGTTTTCAGAGTCAGTCTAGAAACACTGAGATTATTTTATGCCTACCTAAAGTTTGTGAAACTTCTGCCTACTAGATTTTCAAACTTCATTCAAGACAGTTTACAATTGCCTTAGGAGACGTAGTAAAAGGCTCAAAAAGTGGTGTAGTTTAATCTGCCATTCACAATTTACACACCTGCAAATACACATTTACGGCAAACACAAGAACAATGAAGAAAACTATGCTTTGCACTTTGAGAGGGGAAAAATTATCGGCAAGAAACAGATGTACACGTGCCGCAGAATTAAAAAAAAAAGATTTTACGTAGACACTACACAGCGCTTAACTACCAATCAACATATGACTTGGCACAAGACCCTCACAACTGCGGAAGTAATAGTTATTTTACCTGATTTTTATATTGTGTTGGGGAGATACTATTTTCCAGTAGGTTCATCATACCTGGGTGTTTATTTGAGATGACTGGTATTAATGCTGTCAGTTTTTGTAAGCCGTAGTTTGTTCGTGATCGCGATTTGACTGTTTTGTTTCCACAAAGTTCACACTGGTTTCTCGAAGTATTCAAAGCATCCGTGATAGTGCTTAAGTATGGACTTGTAAATGCACTATCGGAGAGTGCAGAAATCAAAAATCTGCATGCTTGGAAAAAGTAGTTAACAATTAAGAGTGTTTTGTACTCTACTATGAGATAGCTTATCGCCGTCACGTGGACTTCACACTTGACGAGTCGCTGCTGACTGTGTTTAAAAAAATTATTGTGACAAATGTCAATCAGATTTCAACAGAACATTTTCTTGTTAAACATACATTCGCGATGATGACGAAACAGAACCTAATCACTGAGAAATTATGACGGCCTCGCACTTGGGTGCCAAGCTTCAAAGAAATGTGGAGCGAAGCAGCCCTCTCTGTTTCTCTGCACTTTTGTTTTACTTTCGTCCTCTTTTTCGTTAGTTTTCTGTATTTCCGCTTTTTTGCTTTTTTAAATCTTTTTTTATTTTCACCTATTTCTTCTTTTTCTTTATCTGTTTCTTTCTCTTTCAAGGTCTTTCTTGCTGTTTTTCTCTCCTTTTTTGTATTTGCCCTTGCTTCCTCATTTTCGCTTATTGTTCACGTGATCTTGTTTGTTAAGACAAGGGAACTACATTTTTCTACTTGTGATAATGCCTCATTCGACCGAAGCATATCTCTTTTTTGAACCCACGCATGAAAAGAGAACACCTACGGATTCCAGAAGTCTTGGTAGAAAAACTGTCGTTTATTTACTCCGAGTATCGGCAGGCTGACTCTCCAACAAAGTATGAGCTATGGCATTTCAACATTCCAGCTTCGGCGTCAGATGCAGATGATGTAGTTTCTTTGTCAGCTAAAACACAGAAAACTATAGCTTTTATTGCAGATGATTACATATCGCAGGATAAAAAAAAAAACTGCCCTACATTTGCTGCGAAACTTTGAATCACTTAGCGCATTTTGGATCATTAAGAACCAACTACTGCGCAATACCTCACTTTGCCTACATATCACGCTTCTTGACCAAGAAACGAGACATCGTTATGCTCAGTGACTTACCCGCTTCAACACCAGAAGCAATGCGTTTAAACTTTAATTTTTTTCCACGCACAATGAATGAGGGGAAATCCCTTCTATTGAATGGTTATATAGTGCTGAGCTCGTAAGCAAATCATAAATAGGAAGTATTAGTACTTGAAAAGTAGATAGGAAGTATTTGAAAGTATAAAAAGTATTTTTACTTTGATGAAACCTCACCTACTGTATTATACATGTATTAACTTACCCACACTTTACGCAAAACGTATGTAGTCATTTATCTATTACCGGTCGTCGTAAAATGCATAACGTTTGTTACGCATTTTACGCGGTTACTCCACAAGGCGCCACCGCGATCCTTGTGGCGAGGAAAGGCATTCTGCCTCAGCCGTGGTGTTGCGAAGATCCTCCGTTCGCACCACAAGGGAGTTGGTTCTGGTTCGCGCTGCCTACGCGCGATTTGTCTCTGTACCTTTCGCTGCATTGCTCAAAAAAGTAGCCCACAATTTTCTATCTATATGGCGCTGCTTTCTATAGCGGGCGTGGTGCCCTACGTGTGATCCGAAAGTGGAGGGACCGAAGCCCAGCCACGGCGGCCATATTCTTGGGGGAGGCGAAATGCGGCTCGTGCGCTCATATTAAGGCGCGTGTTAAAGAATAATAGAAGATCTGGGTCTTACATTCCAAAACGTGACATGATTATGAGAGTCGATATAGGGGGAGGGGGGGGGGGCTTCAGAAATTTCGATCATCCGGCGTGCTCTAACAAGCACTGACAAAACACAGTACATCGGGTCTCTCATTTCGCCTCCGCTGGGATCGAACCCGTAACTTTGTGGGTCAGCAGCAAAGCACCGTAGCCACTTCTGCACCGAGCGGGTCAGAGAACATCAGGTGGTCAAGATATGCGGATCCATTAACTGAAGCGTCCCCGCGGAGCCTAACCACGAGACTGAAGTAACTAGAAGAATAAGAATGGGGTGGAGCACATTTGGCAAGCACTCTCAAATTATGACAGGTAGATTGCCTCTATCCCTCAAGAGGAAGGTATATAACAGCTGTATCTTGCCGGTGCTTAGCTACGGAGCAGAAACCTGGAGACTTACAAAGAGGGTTCAGGTTAAATTCAGGGCGACGCAGCGAGCAATGGAAAGAAAAATGGTAGGTGGAACCTTAAGAGACAAGAAGAGAGCAGAGTGGATTAGAGAACAAACGGGGGTTAGTGATATCATAGCTGAATTCAAGAAGAAGAAATGGACATGGGCCGGGCATGTAGCGCGTAGACAGGATAACCGCTGGTCGTTAAGGGTAACTAACTGGATTCCCAGAGAAGGCAAGCGGGTTATGGGGAGACAGAAGGTTAGGTGGGCATATGAGATTAAGAAGTTTGCGGGTATGAATTGGCAGCAGCAAGCATAGGACCGGGTTAACTGGCGGAGCATGGGAGAGGCCTCTGTCCTGCAGTGGACGTAGTCAGGCTGATAATGATGATGATGATGACGATTACTAAAGCGTCCCTTATAATACTGTCACTTTGTCTTGCGGCTCTAAACGCCAAGAAACATTCATATGCTTAAAAAAAAAACAAAGGTTGGCTGGAGCCTACCAGTGTACTCACCTTGTTTATCAGTGACTGGCTCGCGTGTGCCAGCGTGAAGAGTTCATACGCAACGTAGGCGGTGTATGCGATAACGCCGTACTGCTGTTCGGGAGCGTAGGCTGCGTAGCAGGCTTCGTATACGCAGATGCAGGGTACCACGAGGGTGAAAACGCTCGCGGAGAGCAGCGACCACACCCAGATGTCGTTGATGGCCCGCTTCAACTGGATCACGGTGAAGACGTTAAGCCTAATCTCCTCGACGCGTCTAGCCATGTTTGCGTAGCGGTTGGAGCCGGTGGCCGTGTTCCCAGTAAGAAAGGTGAGAGCTTGAAGTTCATGCTCCAAATACATGCAGAGGGCTTGAGCTGACGACTTCAACGCGACTGAATACATGGTGTCGTAGACCAGCCAGAATAGTGTTAGGAACAGTGTCGCCATCCAGAAGACAGTTTGCGTGAGTGCGTTTTTTTGTTCGTGAGGCGCTTGAGGCTCCGTCCATGTTATAAGTATGGCGTAGATTATCCAAACACAGCATCTTCTCACGTCAGCCCAGAAGATCCTTTGGGTTGAGCAGCATTCGCAAGGCGTCATGCCGGCTCTCTTTTCGTAGGCGTAGGCCCGTTGGTAGATTGACACGAGCTTAGTAGAGCCCCAGAGCATGCAGACGAAGTTTATGGTGACCCTGCATATGAAAGATCCGTTTTTCCTGCATTGTGGGAAGCAGTCGCAATTACAAAAAAATGTGGAGGCGAAGTTAAGGCCAACAAGATCAGCGCACTAGACTGATGTCCCCAACGGGATATGCGAAACCAGGCGGGTGTCCCTACTTGAACAGAATGGAATTCGCTGGTGCTAACACCAAAACACACCTCCACACCTAAGACCGACTGGTGATGGGCTTCCAACGGGATGATAATAGCAAGGCTGTCATCCTCCATTTTCTATCCTGAACTGGTTTACCTCCCTACCTTTCCTCCTCTACCATTCTATCTCCCTAACTGGAAATAATCTCACCACCTGTACTCATACAACCGTGCCCGTACAAGCAGTAAAATTTCATACGATATTTACCAAAATAACGGGAGTGCCGCAATCGTGCAATGACCACGGAAATAATGGTAGTACATAGATACGCTCAAAGACCGTGTTTGCTGCAAGCCTTTGTGACTTTGCTAATCGTATTCTGACTTTTGTTTCGGAACAACGGATCAGTGTAAACTTCGTGGACTTCTTTGGATTGTCAGTCATTCGGCTTGACGTTGATTCTCCACGGCTAATTGGTCTTTAGGTTCCCTTCATTTTCGGATAACCTTCCAGAAATAGAGTGGGTTAATTCATCAAAAATTGCAGCAGCTGTGCACTAGTGCGGTGAACACTCAGGAAGCAACAGAGCTGTCAGTGTTGCGTCCCGTCTTTTATTCTTCTTCACCTTCACGTGCCTCCTCCACATCTTGCTACAAAGTAGTTCTGTCTAACCCACTCACGTAGTCATTTCCCTCCTACTTGCACTCTTTCCCACCACTCGATATTACTCTATCATATATGGTAATTATCGCTCTCTTTCTCTCAATTCGTGAATAGAACAGTCCCGTTTCGTTGTTTCTTTCTTCGTACTGGAGTTTTGATCTTTTCATATGCAACACCAACCAGGTTCTTCAAATTTCTTTTCTGCCCAGTTCTCTCAATTTTTTCTGTATTATTGTGTTCTCTTTTTTTTCTCCTTTATTTTTCTTTTATACCCCTTTTTACTCTGTGTTTTTGTTTATCTGTCTTTATAGATATTATCGTTTCTCGCCGCACTCGTTTTCTCGCCTCGTTCTTTCCTATTTTTTCCCTTTCCTTCAATAGCTACCTTTATCTGTCTCTAATTTTTTCTTTTATGTCTCTGACTATCTTCTCTCGGTCGCACCCATAGGAGTTATGGCATCTCATCTTGAAGCTTGGCTCGGTTGTAGCCAACCGAGCCAAGCTTGGTTAACCTCCCTGCCTTTCCTCTCTATTTATCTCTCTCTCTCTCATCTTGAACAAATCGGCGTGCGTATCCTGATAGCGGTACAGATGACGAAAAAGATAGAAAAGTAGCGTGTGTAACTTCATGGTGACCTTAGTTTTCAAGTCGCACTACACGGCATAATGAAGATTGTCATAGCTTCACTGTAAAAGTGTCAAATGGTGTAGTGGGACTCCTGAACCTTCGCGGAACTTTTTTTTACTAGATGACTTCATGAATAAACGAAACAATATGAAGCAGGAAAAACGAATTTTAGCAAATACGTGTAACACGCATAACATCCAGGCTGTTGAAAACGTCGAGCGTTGCATCTTGTTCGCACACTGGTGACACACTTCTCCATAGTGTACTGATTTGAAACTCAATGCTACTAATAAAATACACTACGTTCTTTTGAGATCAGTGTATTTTCCTTGCACGATACTCACTTGAAGAACAACATGGAGTGAAGAGTGATGTGGAGGCCGTTGTCGACGCGTTCCCGATGACCGGACCATTCGACAGTCCACGAAGCCATCGTGTCAGCCCATGTATAAGTCAGTAAAGCGACGCACGCACAGCTGTAGATGGTGTACCAACTTCTCCAACGAACCCTCCTCGGTTGCTCTTGAACACCACTGTAGATTCCCCGGACGAAGAAACAACCGCACAGCTGGCCCAGACGGCCATGTAGCTTGAAGCTACGTGCCAGGAGTGAAGAACAACTCAGTGGCTTGTTCTTACACGTAGATGGGCTTCTACTGGCAGCCGTCGAAATTTGAAGGTACTTCTTCACAAAACAGAGCATGAGAAGGCAACGTGTGAAGAAGGCAACTAGGGCGATGACACTGCCAGAAAGCCTTGTTCGACTTAAAATAGTGTAATAAAATCTTCTGCCTGATTACGTCAGGGACTAGCTGCCGCAATTTTCTTTTAACCGGTATGTGATGTATCACGACAGGGAATGGTTCTCTAACTGGCCGCTTGGAAAAGTTCAAAACGCTGACGATGATTGTAGAGTAGTAGGACAGGGTAGTACAACTTAAGGCCTTAGATGTCATGTGCCTCCGAAAAAACCATGCGCTCGTCGTTGGCGAGCAAGCGGGTCCCTTCGTTAAGTCCGGGAAATTGTTCACTTTGTTGGATCGACGGCACTGTTGTCAGGACTTATTTCGGCAAGAACGCAAGGGATGTTTATAATTTACGGGACATTTGTATGAAGTGCGAGACGCTTTGAAAAACAAGCCAGACTATAAAATTTCGGGGGCTTTGCGCTACGCAGGTGATTCCAAAGACAGACCAATAGAAGGTGAGGGTGGGGACTACGAACTCAAGACAGGAATACTCTTCCGTTATGTAGAGACTTGTGCCTTATGTAACCTCTCTGTCTGTCCGGTAGTGCTTCAACTGTGGGATAATTTCTAGAGCGTTTGACCTGATCGAATGTGACCAAGGCGGGTTCTGTGTTGAAAAGGACGAGAATTTCGACGTAGTGTCTCTAAAACGAATCGGCACTTGAGATTTCAAAATGGCGTGTTACATTGTTTTGAAGCCTCGCAAGCGAAACTTTTCAGGAAAGCCAGAATGTAACGTCTTTCTCCTTGAGTATTATTTACGTGCACATGACGTGAAGTAGCAGGTATTCTTCCAAAGGGAATATTTTGCTTTCGCATGCTAGTGTGCTGTTCGTTTCAGCTATATTATAATAGCCACTCCGGGGAGGGAGTTATTCAATGTTCAACGCAGCTTTACGAACATAATGAGATCAGTATATTATAATTTCTTGAATTACGAACGAAGATAGCTCGGATGCTGGCATGCTAATTGCTGCTTTGCGTGAGAGGCTGTTGAATTGCAAATGCGTTCAGTAGCCAAGTCTCACAGGGTTTCCCCAAACTCAGCACCTTCTCATTGATTTACACTCAGCGGCCGTACCCCACGTGGTGTGGCAAATTCTTACAAAAAGAAAACATTAATTATGCGAGAGACTAGTAACGTGGGAGCTACATTCTGCGTGCAAACGTAAACTCAGGGGGATGGAAAAACAAACAGGCTGAACTCTTACTGCTAATGTAAAAAAAAATATCGGCCTTGCACTCTGAAGCAATCGGGGTGCTTTTTGTCGATGGCTTTCTCGCAAGCCTCTTGCATGCGAGTGTGCGGCGTTTGTTCAATGAGCCAAAAAGTTTTGTATGCGTTGGCGATGCAGCTGTCTCTACAAGGTCACACTGCGAAGCCGTGGCTTGCTATGCGTGGTGTTGCGGTTGCAAGGCTAAAGGCACAGCAAAACTGAGTTTTGAGTAGAACAGTCACATTACATTGTGTTGACTATCACAAGTGACCAAGTTGTAATGAAAAAGGCGGCCAATGAATGCAGCCTTGTAAATGTGTGTGTCTGCTTCTACTGAGCAGACACGCACATGCACATATGCTTAGGACGGCTTTTAGTAGACGTTATCGTTTTAAATTCCGCTGATCCCTATTGAATTTGTTAGTTCAATGGTTTAGTATGTGCTGTGGTAGGCACTGTTAAGGTTGTGACAGCAATCATATGGCTGGATTTTGCCACCGGTGCCGGTTTTTCTCACGGTATATGTATACGTATCTATCTATATGAAAATGCAAGAAAGAAAAAAAAAAGACTAGAAAAAGACTCCAGCGGCGTAGGCGACCTTGGGTCCTCTCAATCGTGAGTGCGAGGCGTTAACCACTGCGACACCGAAGAGCACGTCCTTCAACGTTCAAACAGCAAGCTATTTATATCTACCCCTTACCGCTGCAGATGGGCATCTCGGCAGGAATTTTGTTTTCAGATTTACCAGCAAGATGGCGCAATGAGCGCGCATCACCATATTGCGTGGCAGCGCGCGCTCTAATCTTCCACGCGTACTTTGTCCCGCTTAGAGGAGGAAATCGTTGCTGCCTCGCGCGTCCTTATCTTGTAGAGGGGAGGAAGGGAGAATCGTGCGTCTTGGCTGGCCTCGGGCTTTACCTGGAACGATTTTGTTGTAGTTACTGGGTGCACAAAGGTCACTGTAATTATTGCAGTCTCCGTTTGCGAAAAGCACGCGCTCTCAGACACAGCGAAGTAAGAACCGATAAGCTCATATGCGTTCATCTGTACCTGTGAGTACGTTTTGTGCGTCTTTTTTACGTGAGAAACGCGGGACACGTTTTAATCTGCTTTCCACTCTGCGCGTAACCTTCTAATTTGTTGCTATCACGTTTATTGCTTCGCCTTTGCGGCAAAGTTCTGACTTTTTTTCTTTAAAAGTCTAATATATGAGTACTTGCGTATTTATAAAACGATGTCACTAGCGAATGAAAACAATCACTAACTGTAACAAAAATAAAAAAACGTTTGGATATTAGAAGCAGTCTATCAAAATTCAGACGCACAACATGTGCGCATGTCATGATTATGCAGACTGAAGTAATAACGTTCTAAGCATAGGTTCTCATATAATATGTCACTTATACTTTATTTTGAAAACTGCCATGCAGTAGTGTCACGCGGTTTCTTCAGAGCTTGAGTTGTCTGTTCGAGGATTACAGCATAGCTTATCACGGAGGCAGCCATCTGAAAAATAAAAGAAAATGTTATCTTACAAATGCATTCCACGCCGAAAAGTTACCTTATTTTTTTAGTGTAGGATGACCACGAAGGGTAACTGAGAATCAAGTTTTAAGAGCGGGGGTATTTCACCTTTAGGTCTCACCGAGTAATGCTAACTGGAATTGTCATCGTCATCAAGCAATACCCGATAGCCTCATCTGCTTCAAATTCTGCTTCGTTCTCACATATACCTGCGCCGTTTTGTCTGGCACGAAACGCAAAAACTACCATGGATCTGTCTGGCACGTTACTAAAAATCACGTGACGTCACGTGACAACTATTCACGTGGCCTAAAAGAGCGACTTTGTCATAAACTTAAACTAGTTTACCGTAAACTTAAACTAGTTTGCTGCAAACTTAAAGCCTAACCGGCACGTAGTTTATGTTCCGTAAAGGACTACGTCGGTAAAAGCCCGCGCATGCGCAGATTTTTTTTTCCCGGTGTCAGGCAGCACGGTAACGTTACGAAGTACACGTACAAACTAAAAGCCCCTAACCATGTTACATCGCGTAACTGGTCACGTGAATGTATTCATGTACCATCGTGTAACTGCTCGCGTAACTGAAAGTCCACTAACCCCACGCACCATCCTGTGGCGTGACCAAATATCGGCCGCATTTTTTTACACGGCCAAAACGACGCAACATTGAGTTAAATAGTGACGATAAATATTCCCTCTATAAACCATGTAACAGCACGCCACGTGACATGCTACCGCTAAAAGCCACGTAACAGCCCGTCATGTCACTACACAACATCACGTAACAGGTATAGTCAACCAACACGTCCAGCCAAGTCTAGCCATATACTATTATTACTATTGAAAACATACCATATCTAGGAAAATCTCGGTATTACTGTAAGAAAACTGTAACTGTAAGGCCAGCCGGTGGCTCCAACATTGTGCCCATGATACAAGGAGTGCCCTTTTTTAAGCCAGTAAAGGATGATAAATGTTTTGTTAATATTTTTTATCTACCTCAAAATATATTATCGGATTTGTTTCACATACAGCATTCACATTATGGGGACTCACGGCCACGCGCACAAATATTTTCAAACTGATCAGTGCTGACTGAGTTGAGTTGAATAAACTTTATTTGCCCAACGGTTGTTGCTGTGCCCGGGGCTAGGCTGCCAGGGACACCTCGTTCGAGGAACATCTTTCGAGGTCCTCGGCGACGGCGCTGGCCCGCTGGACGGCCCACACCTGGTTTTCGAGGGCCTCGCTGAGAAGGGCGGCTTGCCATCACTCAGCAAGGTGCCCCATTTCGGTGGGTCCCTCGGTTGACGCCATCCTCTCTCGTGGCCTATCTTCATCTCTTTCGCATCGCCAAAGTATATGTGCCATATCGGCCTTTCATGCGCGCACCACTGGCTGACGAAGCAAGTTTCACAAACAAGCTCAGAAATATGTCGATAGCTCGATTCATGTGGAGCCTTCCTGGATGTGTTGTGGTTCTCACGGCTGACTAGTTTATTGTGACGCCGCATTTAAATATATCATTGAAACCTCGAGTGCACTTTAGAGACTCGCTCGTGCCAAGGTGCTTCGACATACGAGAGCAGCTTTGAAGGGCCCACTACATGGTCACCCAACAGTATACGGTTTTAAGCGACAAAGGGATGCAAAGGGTCATATGCTTGTGCACTGTCGTCCTTTATGAAAGGGAACACGCGAGTGCGTGGCCTGAGCTCTGTGGCGGCTGCCTACAGCACCATCAACTGACACCAAAAGAAAACACGTTTGCTTTCAGCGTCATCTGTTGCCAAAAAAACTAAATAAATAATGATTTCTGGCTGGTAGACAAGCGCTGTTAGATTGCACTCCATCTCGGCTCATGCCTACAGTGCGTAGTCCACTGCCGACATGTCAAACGGTGCATGCTGCAGTAATTGTCCGATATCGCCCGCCGCGTGAGCGGTGAAAGAACGCAATCTAGCGGCGCTTGTCTACCGGCCATGACTTGTTATCTTGTTTGACCATAGGTGACACCAAAAGCGAACGTGCTTTCTTCAATTGTCGGTTGATGGTGCTGTAGGCAGCCACTGCAGAGTGCAGGCCATGCGTTCGCGCGTTTCCTTTCACAAAGATCGACAGTGTAGACGGGTGAAAACTGGTCTATACGAAATTATTTCAGTCCAGAAGAAGCCGTAGAAGACGTCGGTCCGACAAACGCCGCCCACCACCGGCGATCGCCATTTCGTCATGGCCGGCGTGACGTCACAAGCCGCAAGAAGTGGTGTCGTTGTATGCTATACCAAACAGCCCCTGCCGCAAGCGGTCACTGTGTTCACTGTGTTGCGAGTTGTGCTTGCCGCGTCGTCCACACGTGTCTGTGTTGTAAAGGCTGCGGCGTATTACCGGTACAATCGCCACGTCGTCGGCCCCATCCTCATCTCACGATTCGGGCAGTGCTTTATCGAGCTGTAAAAGCTGCGATGGGGTTGTGTACGCTGCGCAGCTCGATTTCTACCTCACCACCACCAGCTCGAAAGCGTCGAAAGCCGTGTGAACCCAAATTCCAATGACCTCGGCGTTGCGGCAGACGTTGCCGACGGCCTTCCGCAATATTAAGTAGCTTTGTATCAAACGGGACAGGTTAACAAGCGAACTTGGGATACGGGTGTTGGTGCATGCAATATTAGTGAGCAAGTGTTACTTTGTGCAATGAAATTAGTGAAGCGTGCAGATTTCTGTTTACTATTAAGCATACATGCACGCACGACTTTCGGTGTTGAACATAATAAATAAGTGGTCGCAACAATGTTGCGCGTAGGGACTGTTGTTTTTAGATCTGTTGTTTTCGTGCGGCATACGTAAACAATAGCATAAGCGAACGGCATGTCATTGCGGCGCTACGGTTACGCACGATATACATCTCGGCCGAATCCTTGCTTGAACTCGGTCTCTTGCATTTGGTTCCAGGAAAAAAAAAAAGGCAAGTGTGACGCTTAAACATCACCCTGTCTGCGAGGATTTCCGCATATATTAATGCGTAGTGGCAAATGACATACGCGTCGCACAATCGCAGGACACTTTTTGAGCTCAGACGAGTTGACAAAAATGGTTCGCTGCAAGTACCAGCGCTAAATGAGTGACGCGGTGGCATTGTTTGGACCTCTGCAAGTAATTTGATTCCGGTGGCAAGTTGAACAACGCAGAAAAAGCTTGATTGATAGCGCAGCTGACCGCAAAACACGATCGTCCTCTGGAATGCAGACCGTGCAGCAGCTCGCCCAGCAAGCGGTTCGTGACGTCATAGCTAAAAAGCACACGCTAGTGTTGCCAGACTATCAGGCCACTTGCTCATTTATAAGAATATCCGATTATAAAATAGCCGCGTGACCGAATGTGCTAAAATTTTCGCAGCTTGTCTGTGAACGTACAAGGATTAACCACCAGAAAGGAGATTACGGTCGAAATTCGGTGGCATGTCCCCTTTAAGTGCTAATACTCGCCATCAGTCCAACACCGAATTAATCTGTTACTCACCGAAACTAATGCGGACATATCCAAAGTAAAGAAGTCGCCGCCTTTGATTGCCATGTCATCAGGGTTAATAGAGTCATGCAGGCGTTGAATCTGCGAAATGAATGATAAATGATGTAGTTTAGCGGGCTTTTCGTAATAGGCGGATCGAAATACGTATGTGCAGTACGCTAAACAACCTGATGCTTTTACCGTATGCGCGCTGTCATGGAGATTTATGGCAACAGTGCTTGAGGCTAACATAGTGTATGTACTCGGACGCCCACTTCGAATTTACTTTATTGTTGCGTCGCCGTGGACGGATTCCCAGTAGCAGCGACTATGTAAAATGGCTGCGCTTGTCTTCAGGAAGCTTCGATGATGGAATATTATAAAAAAAACTTGAGACCCGCCGTGGTGGTATAGTGGCTAAGGTACTCGGCTGCTGACCCGCAGGTCACGGGATCGAATCCCCACTGCGATGCTGCCTTTTCGATGGAGGCGAAAATGGTGTAGGCCCGTGCGCTGATATTTGGGTGCACGTAAAAGAACCCCAGGGTGTCAAAATTTTCGTATCCCTCCACTAAGGCGTCCATCATAATGATATGGGGTTTTTGAAACGTTGAACCCCACATATAAATCACCATGGATAATTGATCGTTGTTTTTTAGACTGCTTCTGTTTTAGAAAGCCCCAAGGCATAACTAAGGTTGGTGTCAACAAATCTGCAAAACAAAAATTTTCGTTTTCGATGCTTGGTTCATATTGATTTACTGTTATTATAAACAAGAAAAGTGATATTGCTGAATGCAAGCATACACGCGGGAAATGTGTCTTTTAGTACACCTTTCATAACGCCTTCACCCTCCGCTAGTGGACGCTGCAGTCACAAGTTTGTTGCGTAAGTGCTATCCCGCTGGATTGCGGCATAGTTGCGCTATTCTCATAACCCGCGTCATCACGCTAACATTATTCTCTAAGTGAATATTGTTCTACGAAAGGAATATTTGACAGCCATTTGTGGCCCGAAGTCGCCGGGAAGTCCACGCAGATCTGTTCGAAACGAATTCATGTTCGTGCACTCCGGAATGGCGTGGGTGGCGGGTTCGATCCCCGCCTCAGGGCGGATTAAAGACTATAGTCCTTCTTGGGGACTTACGACGCAAGAATTTGGTTCTATCTGTCTGTCGGTGGACTTTACTGTTTGTCCACTGGAACGATACCCGAAACGACCAAAATCCAACCCCAACCACAGTGCGCACCAATATTGCTCAAGCTTCAGGGGTCATACTTGTGCGACTGTCAAATAAAATGGAATTATTGCGCACATCCGAGGCACAGTAATTTCACGTCAATATCCTGTATGTGTCTCTTTACACTAGAATAGGCATACATAAGTAATTCTAAGGACCGTAGCGTTTAACACGCTGTGCTGACAATCCGACGCTTGCGCGAAGAGGCAAGTGTTTCCAACGCTTTGCTAAGACGACACGGTAGTGGCACCTACCCGTCGCCTTGCGTTATACACCTTATCGCCTCCGAGACGGGCGCGCACGCCGCGCGCTTCATTTTTCAAGATAACTGCTAGATAGCGCCCATGTCGCACGTGTGACGTACCTCAATGCGCTCGTTAGCCTCCACTGAACGCATCCCGGCACTCTAACGCAGCGCCTTCAGAATACCATTCACGGATTTTCTCGCGCAGAACATCAAATAAACGTTTCGTTCACTCTCTCCAGACGCAAGACTATCGTCTTTCGACAACATTTGCAGTGAAACATGCAGATATGGGGCCAATTTCTTTTCTTCAGCTCTTTCAGAGGCATCCCATTGGGCGTCCTTCCGGCTGCGTGCTACAAACTTGTGATTGTCAAATGTCCCTTGAATAAAGCTTCCTTTGGTTTACGTGATTCTGCAGAACCTATTTGCGAAATAATATCTCTTAGCGACGCGATTACGGACCTCGCAGTCGCGGTGATAGCTCGTGAAGCAGCCACTTTCAGAGCCTTTCTTGTAGATGCTAAGGCGGGAAAGCACGCAGTCAATTTGCGTTTTTCTTTCCAAACGCAATCTTGGAATGTACGCGCATTTTTTCCCCCACCGATAGAAGAGTGTCATTCATTGTCAATGTCTGCGCTGGATTCTAAAAGCAAGGAAAGCTTAAAAGGGTGTGTTGAAAATCTATTTGAAAACGGAGTGTTGCTTGTGGTGAACGTGCATTGCCATGCTGTTTGAAAATACACCATTCATCATTTGTACAACAATCACAATTTGTGTATGTTTATCCTTTACAGTTTTATGGTTTTAAAAAGAAGTGGGGTATTTTCTACAGATTTGGTTTGGTTATACCACGTCCTAAACACTTTGTTTCTGTATTACGTTCGAATTCGCTGTACCCACCTTGTTGCGGCTGCAACTGCCGAAGTATTCGGCAATAGGTAAATGAATAAAATAAAAAAAACTGTTTTTAACAAAAAGAAGTGTTACGCGATACAGTATATTGGGTGTGGACAGAGAAAGCGACAGTTTTCATTTGCCTATGTAACACACCATGCGAACTAAACTCCAAAGAGGGAAGGAAGGAGAAACTTTATTGGGCAAGTGAACTTGGAAACTATGTGCTCTGGGTCCGAAAAAATACTTTTTTCCAAGGAAAATATCAAGAACGCCATTTTCGATGTAGCGTTACTTCTAGATCAGATAAATTGCCACTGTTTTCTAAGATTACGTGAAATTTATTTCCCCACAAGTGAAAACAAAAGATGAAGCACTGTAAATTCGTTCTTGTTTGCTTTAAGGAGATGTTTGTAATTAATGACTGAAATCCAGATATACCCAAAGCAAGTTCGCCTCGAGGAAATTTAGAGATTGTAGAAAAACATAAGAAAACATGCAAAGCCAGATATTTTGCAATATACCCTTTGTAAATTACATCATACCACTTAGGGCTGCGTCGTTCATGTTTGCTTTTCGACCTCGTTATTTTTAGATTTGAGTTTATTCTTTATCTGAAGCTGAGTAATCTCTCATTACGGGAACAGTGTTTCTCGCGGAATTCAATTTGTAGGTACCACAGCTGAATGTGTAGATACCAATGATCAGGCCCGTAGCCGGGGAGACAAGGGGGGGGGGGGGCGAAATGCCCGAGATCACCCCACCCTGAATTTGCATGAAGGGAGTATTTTGCCAATGACTAATTATGAATATAGGTAATTGTTTTTCAAGGTCTTCAACAGGTGCCCCCTTTCCTCTACCCCCCCCCCCCCCGGACACAATTCCTGGTTACATAACAAACACTGAAGGCACTATATCAGCAACATGCCATGTTACCTCTCACAGGTCAAAAACACTCTCGAAGATATGCAACACGCTACTCACCTGATAATGAACGACTCTATTTTCAGCACTTCGGACTGCCATGCAAGCATCCTTTATCAGTTTCACCTAAAAAACCAACCGATAGATTACGCAATGCATAGAAAACTTTTGTATATTAGAGGGCACTATCATGAGGGTACGGGACTTTCGAAAACATGCATGAATTCACAGGGAAATACGCCAACATCTGACGTAAGCGACGCATTTTTAAGGATAAATGTGCGCGAATCATTGCTTAAGTGAGCCATCCACTGTAAGCAGTGTAAAATAATTTGCCTTCTAAAAAGTCACATTTAAGTCTTATTCTGCTTCTGTAAATTAACAAACTGGCTCAGAAAATTGGAAATGCAGATTTTTGGTACATCTCTAATTTTTACTTTACTGTTGTTAGAACACTTGATAGCCAGGGCCCGTTTGCTTACCTCAGTGCTTTTTTGTTTTCGGTTCGCACAACAATGTCAACATGAAGCGACTATAAAGTTTAAGGAGTTGTTGAAAGACGTTAAACTTGTGGGTGCTTTGTCGCTAGTTTTCGACACGATGGTTATATCGAACTGTTGTTACAACAGAGATCACCGTGTGGCTAGATAAAAGTAACACGCTCACCCTGTTTATCATCGATTGACTCACATGGGTGAGTGTGGCGAAGTCATAGGCCGTGTAGACGGCGTACAAGATCACAAAAGAACGTTGTTCTGGATCGTAGGTGGCGTAGCAGGCTTCGTACACGCAAATGCAGGGCACAAGTAGCACGAACACGGCCGATATGAAGATCGAGAAGACCCAGACGTCGTTGATGTCCCTCTTCAACTCGATCACCGTGAATACATTAAGCCTAACTTCTTCGATACATCTGGCCACGTACGCCCCCTGGTTCAAGCCGATGGCGCCCGTGAACAGCGTTAGAGACTGCAGTTCGTGGTCCAAATAGTGGCAGAGGGCTTGACCGGATTGTTGCAAAGCTACTGAGTACATAGTGTCATAGACCAACCAGAGAAATGTTTGCATCCAGTAGAGTGTTTGCGTTAGTGCACTGGTAACTTCGCCTGGTCCCGAGGGATCTGTAATTGCCGTTGCTATGCAGTAGAGCACCCAAACGCAGAATCTTCTCGTATCGTACCAGAAGATCTTCCACGTGGAGCAGCACTCGCAGGGTGCCATGCCTGTTCTGTTTTCGTAGTCTGAAGCCCGTCGGTAGACTGAGGCGAGTTCGTAGAGCCCCACAGCATGCACAGGAAGTTCACGGTGACTCTGCGAACATTATGCAAAAAGGCTTCCTCATCTATCGATGCGGTCAAGTTCTTTAGTGGCTCTCGCATTTGGGAGCAATAGCAATTACATATGACGAGCTTTCACAATCCAATACCTTATTCCTATATTTTTTATATTGTGTTTGTTTTTTGGATTGAGAAATAAAAAATATCGACACAGATTTACATCAGTTAGTTAGATTTACGCAGAAAAAAAAAACGCTTAACGAGAAGTAGAAGTGGTTTTAAGATTCGGCGGAAACTTGAGCTGAACAAAGAGCGACGTCATTGTTGACAGTGTAATTTTTCCCGCAGCTGTTGCAACACGAGCGGCAATATATATATATATATATATATATATATATATATATATATATATATATATATAATGAATGACCCTTTTTTACCGTAATACACGCGTTAGGTGTTGTGTTTCCATTTTGTATGTTTTACTTCATTTTACTTACTTCTGTTGCAACTACAGTACTGCATTTACTGCATTTTTTTTATAGAATGCAGTCTGAGTGTCTTTACTAAGCTGAGTGTAAATATTTGCGCATATCTTGTACTAACTGTATTGATATTTTGGTACTGTATTTTTTCAGTGTACTATGAGTGCCCTTCCTGCAAGGACCGAACGAACTCTGGTGTGCAGTATGTTATATATATATATATATATATATATATATATATATATATATATATATATATATATATATATATATATATATATATATATATATATATAAATATATATATATATTGCTTCGCCAAGGTGAGATCGTCAAAACTGGGGGTGAGAAATCAAGCTAACCATATCTAAATTGAATAAGCAAATGGTCATATCTACCTTTTTACTTGTCTTGATCACGCAGAAGGTGATGCAAATATGTTTACTTTCAGGTGCCAAGCAGCTTATCGACTCAAGTACGTACGGCGTTACACACGTGAGTCAAAGAGCTGCTTGGTATCTAAAAGCGACCATATCATTGTACCAACTTTTCTCGTGACCAAAACAAGTGGAACGGTGTCTATGGTCCCCATGCAACGGTTAAACAAAAATAAAACGCAAGAGCTAAAAAACCCTTATCTAATAGTTCTTATAGGACTAAAGGCACTAGCCGATACATTACTGCGAGGAAACATATCTTTGCCTCGTCGGAAAGGTGAACATTATAGGAACGTCTAAGCCTAAACTAACCTTACAGAACAACTGCTAGTAGTTCAAGTGTGCAATTCATCACTGGATGGTAATGCAGCACTGCTCGGCGCGGCAAAGAAGCACAATAACGGCCTTCTTTTCTAGCTTCACTGCGCAAAGCAGCAGCGCAGAATTTTCATTGCTTCCAGATAACACCCTTTTTTTTTCGCCGAGGTGGTTCGGAGAGGCAAATGATAATGTACGACCTGTTTTATCATACGTTTGCTGCCAGTGTTTGCTAGCCGTTAACTGGGACGGAACCAGACCAACAGCCACTGCTATCACCTTGTCAACACTTCGTAGCCAGTGTCCTAGAATGCACGAGCTTCTTTGAAAACCAGGGTGCAATATTAAAAATAAAGCCATTATTTTTATATACCATACGTACCTGAGTAACAGCATCGCGTGTATAACGATGTGTAGATTGTTGTCGACGTTTTCTCGGTGTCCGTACCATTCGACAGTCCACGAGGCTAGAGTGTCAAATCCAATCCACGCCACGAAGCTTGCGCATGCGCAGCTGTAAATGGTGTACCAGCTTCTCCAACGGACCCTTCCTGGCTTGCTTCTGGGCGCCACTGAATATGTCCCGAACGAAGAAACAGCCGCAAATCTGACACAATCGGGCACTTAGCAAGATGCTACGCGCCAGGAGGGATGAACAGGTGAGTGGCTTCTTCTTGCATGTAAAGAAGTTCCGAAGGAAAGCCATATTTGATTGAACGGTGCTTTGACTGCGTCCTCTGGGACCAGTATTGCTGCGCTGTTTTCTTCTTGATGTTGGCGTCAGCGTCAACCTAACACTGTTAATGTATTACCGTATTTTGTACAAGTGACGCAGGTGGAGGGTGATGTCAAGCCGTCAGAACGCTGAACGCGGACATTACTCCGTTAATTGTATGATTAGTTAGTTGCGTTATAATTTCCTTGTTGATTCGGAAGAAATTCACTTGTCTCGCTGGGAAGCTTTGAGGACGTGATATGCCCCGCCGCGGTGGTCTAGTGGCTAAGGTACTCGGCTGCTGACCCGCAGGTCGCGGGTTCAAATCCCGGCTGCGGCGGCTGCATTTCCGATGGAGGCGGAAATGTCGAGGCCCGTGTGCTCAGATTTGGGTGCACGTTAAAGAACCCCAGGTGGTCAAAATTTCAGGAGCCCTCCACTACGGCGTCTCTCATAATCATATGGTGGTTTTGGGACGTTAAACCCCACAAATCAATCAATTGAGGACGTGATATCAGATTGAAAAACAGTAAGTGTTGGATTCTGGACGTTTCTTTCAAACATGAATTCAGAAAAGTGAGGCACGTTCATAAGATAATAAATATTTGTGTTCGGGCATGCGACACATTATGGCGGAAGGTTCGTCACGATAGTTCTGTGGGCTCTACGCAGAATGTACCTGACCAAGGATACACGCCACTTAAAAAACAAGAGATGACTAAGAAGTTGTGGGATAGATAGTTGTTCGTGCTGTAAACGCCATGTAGTCACGAAGTTACTACAGGGATATTCCCTGTTGCATTGAATTGTGACTGAACTCAGCCGTAGTCGAAGTAGTTTACCCGTATTAATGTTTGCGGGAGAGACGCTATGTTCAAATGAGTCAAGGCGGCTACGCGATTGGCTGCTGTTGAAATCATCGCGACACTTTTCGCGGGAAGTGTTTACTGTTTTTGCATTTTTTGAGTTAAAGTATGCCGACGAGGTCAAAATGCAGGCTACTGCTCTAGCAGCTCTGCCCGCGTGCAGTGTATGTGAGGTTTTAGCGTTTATTCCAGCTGAAACACACAGCGTGCGTGTGTGTGTTTGTTTCGTACCTCACCACTAAATACTTAATTCGTCTGAAGGTCTACACAAAGAAGTGAGGTGTCACCACTGTTCAACCTACATGTATAAAGAAAACATTTTTTTGTTTACTGAACGAAGAATGGAGCCAAACGCTTGCTGACGCCGATCCGCTAGCGTGAGTACTGATGCGAAGATTATCCTTTTGCGTGTGCCCACATGTTCAAGTTGATGTAGTTCAAAAGGCAAGTGCCATGGCAAGGGCGCCACCTTTGCAAATGAGGGTCGATTTCGGCCACTGATGTTTGCCTTGCATAGAATATCTGAATTATTCTCTGAAGGTAAACTTTGTGCTTGCAGAATACTTCCTGTGTTTGCAGTGCGTTCTGCGCGTGGAATTATAAATGAAGCTAACACAGAATGACAGTGAGGCCAGCTCCATGCAAAAAAAAAAAAAAAAACTGACGTGCGGAAATCATGCAAGGCCACAATCCCTGAGGCAGGGTGACATCACGCTAGGTGCACACAGCTTGTAAAGGCGAATGTGAGATCAACATAATCGAATGAAAAAAGGGCAAGGAAGGCCTTCGCCTTCGCGTCGTATAAGACGAATGTATAGGTGCCCGTGAAAGTGTTTTTCTAACGCAAAATGTGGCGTGTGCCGTTGTCTACCAAGACTTCGGTGACGTATTTTCGTCACGGAAATGACGTCAAAAATAGCCACGACCAGAAATTGAAAAAAGCTGCGTCTCCTCAAACTGAACCCACGACTTCTTGCTTCACGATAAATGACGCCGGGCGCACTACCCACTGTGCCACGACCAGATACTCGGAATACTTCGCAAACGTGTCGTTTATACCTAATACTGTTTTGTACAGTGTTCTGGTAAAGGGAAGTCATACATCATGGCCATTACATCCACGATTAACGTCTTGAACGCGTAGTTTCTACGTGTTCTTCCAATTTGGCGCGTTTGTATTGGGAGATTGATAATTTTGCTGGTGCTTAACGAACCGCCAGGTGGCGACCATGGCCCAAGCGCCTACAAGCGTTGGCTTCTCCATACCAAATAAAAAAAAATGCCCCCACCCCCCCGAAGGAAAACGTGAGAGAATGCGAATGCATTTCTTGCGAAGGCGTAGTAACTTTAAAGGCGTAAATTATTGATGAGACAAAAATTTATATAGTAACCATTCCTTACACATTCATCGGCCAGTGAACAGGTCGAGAATGGGGCGCGTGCTTCACTCTATTTACACATACGGACGAGTGAGCTGAGCGGGAGAGTGGGGCGCAGGGAGGAGAGAGAGCGGACGGTAAGAGAACGAGCGGCAAAGCACGGCTCTACCCTCTCCTACACTCTTATCCACGCATGCGGGAGCTTCCCCGAGCTCCCGCGATGCAAGAGCCTTCACACACCAAAGCGTGCTCGTCCTCTCCTCTCACTCTCCGCTACTCCATTGCAGAGCTGCGGTTGCTAGGGGCGAGGATAAGCGCGCACGCCGGCAGGTGTTACTATGAGAGAGCGAGTGAGAGCGGAGAGATAACGTCTGCCAGCGTGGAGACACCGACAGACACCTGACATGCTCCGACTAAAGAAATTCATTAGCATTTAAAAAAAGCTTTGCGACACGGGCTAGCTGTAACTCCGCGTTCTCCAATCACGCTCGCCCATGAAAAATTGCAGTCGACCAACAGAGAAGACGCGAATCGCGTTGAGTTTTCCCTTAGTCGGGCAGTGGTGGTCGGGGCTCTAAGATGCCGCAAGTACGTGACCTTAGCCCAAAATAGCCCGACGTCAGCGTTCATTCAGTGATTCTTGGCTGCGACACCACATTCTGCGATTGCGCTCTCACTATTTACAACAGCTACTACAAGCATGTATGACGAAAATGGTTTGTATAATCATTGAGCATGGTTGTTAATTGTTGGAGTAGAGTCATACCATCCAACGCCAACGTGGGGGGGGGGGGGGATTAACGTTAATGCTATGCCTTTCAAAAACCAATAAATTTTATGCAAGCTAGCTCTCTTATATTGATTAAAAGTAAACATTAAGCTACTTTTCCAAAGTCACATTTCATTTTTGTGTCATACATATCTTCATGACGGATGCATTAACCATGTCTTTTCAGTTTTTTTTTCGGTCTGTTGAGACGAAATCGAAACTATATAGAATACCATTCTTTCTTAGGAAAGCATTGAATGGGTCTATACTTGGGGCCAGTTCATATTGCAGTACATTTCGTACGAGCTACGTACGTTCACGCGTGTCTTTTCCAGTCGTTCTGTGATACAGTAACTGTCATAAGAAGTTCAAAACATACCATATCAACGTACTCTTCTAGCGAAAAGCAGTGAGGCGTCCGGCAGAAATTATGGCGTGAGCTATTCAGCGCACCATCCGTTTCGGTAGGACAGCGGTTACGGAGCTTGGCCGCTGACGCAAAGGTATGGGGTTCGATCGCTGGTGCGGCAATCGCATTTTGATGGAAGCTGAGTGGAAAAGGCCCATGTACTGTGCAATGTCAGTGCACGTTAAAAACACCGGATGGTCGCAATTTCCGTGGCCCTCTCCTACATCTCTGATAATCAAGTCGCGGTTTTTGGACGTAAAACCCAGACAATAATATTATGATTCCTAATTGTTTAGCGCACTAATTAAGGAATAAAGGCTCACAATATACACTTGATTGATTGATTGATTGATTGAATTGTGGGGTTTAACGTCCCAAAACCACCATATGATTATGAGAGACGCCGTAGTGAAGAGCTCCGGAAATTTTGACCACCTGGGGTTCTTTAACGTGCACCCAAATCACAATATACACTTGAAAATACTTTAATGTGGAGTAAAGGAAGCTTTACTGAGCGATCCAAAAAAAAAAAACTATTGAATTCTTTATAGCACTACGAGTAGAATATGGGATACCTGTAAGCTGTCCTGATGAAGGTTGGCATATGTTACGCTACAAATGGACCTGCTGTTGGATCTGTATAGAAAAAAGTACGTGTTTAACGATTTAGGGTGTTTAGTACTCAACTGTGGGACAGCCGTCAGCCTGTCCTTATGTTATTATTGGCGACATACTCGCCGAATAGTTGATGGCAGCAATCGTCGATAGCGATATAACACTGGCCTCTCAAGAATTTTACAAACAGCGGCGACTGGGCGCTGCACGTTTTCGTGATTTACTGAACTAGTTTTGCCTCAAATCTTCATCACTTTACAGGGTAATGTGTTAAGAGGAAATATTTAACGAATTAGAGTACTTGGTACTCTAATTCTCTAGAATTACGCGCGCTAGAATTACGCGAAGGTACTCTAGAGTACCGGGTACTCTAGAGTTTATATTATAGAAGCGTTTTTGGGTGCGTGTTCAGAAGAAGCATTCAACGATTTCGAGTACTTTGTACTCAACTATGGAAGATCAGTGAGCCGTCCCGACAGAAAAAGTCACCCGCTTGTTCCCACGGGAGGACACCGAGTAAATGTGTGGCAGAGGGGGTGTGGAGGATTATTTGTGAATGCTGCGTAATTGGGTGTGCTTTGAGAATGTTTATTTGATATTTTGTCTTTATTATTCTTATTTATAGAATAAGGGAGAAGCGTTGCCTTAAATGCGTGGTGGGACGGTGACCTTGGGTTGTACCCACAACTGGTTGAAGGTACTGTTGCTTCCATCGCATCTACTCAAGTCAAGCAAAGCGTCATGTCAAGCGAGAGCGAAGTAAAGACGCCCTTGGCTGAATTCCAAACGCGCGGTCCTTCATATACGGGGTGGCCAGTAAACACATGTGCAGCGTTATCAGTCTGTTTTTACTAGCAGGCGTTGCCTGCATCGGCCTTGCGAGGCGAGAAAAAGGGGGCGGGGGAGCGAAACGGGAGCATGTGGCTTGAGACGCGAACATGCGCAGTGGGGGTGTAGACGACACCGCCGACAACAGATTTGCCTGTATAGACGACCATAGAATGCTCCGCATTTAATAGCTGAGGGTGATAACTTAGGTGTGCAGTGTGCTTACACAAAGTAGTTAACTGTTTAGAGCACTTGGTGCTCCACTATGGGAGAGTGGACACTTGTCCCTTGGGCCTCACACTCGATGTGGCCGCGTTGACAGAAGGGGTTAGAAAGAAGTGGTTAACGATTTTGAGTACTTGGTACTTTAATAGAGCATAAAGCCGTCCCGTGAGTCTCACACTGCGGAAGCGGTGCACGAACTGTGTGTACAGAAAAGTTTTTAACGGTTTAGAGCACGAGATACTCTACTATGGGCGAACTGTGTGTTTAGAAAAAAAAATTTATTGCCACAAACGTCAATAACACTCAACAGAACATATCCGTCTTAGACATACTCTAACGATGATGACAAGACAGACGTCATTTACATGAACATCGATATGAGATGACGTTGAAAAAACATGTACATTCGATGGTTCACTCAAACACAACCACAAAATACTTCAAGGTAAACAAGAGACAAATAAAACATAAATATGTACATTTTGCATATTTACATGTTGGCATGCCATTTCTGCCGGCGCATCGACAGATCAGCCTACCAATACCAGGCCGGCCGAAAGACAAGTTTCACTCGTCCGTCATAGACCGACACAAAAGGCCAAGACCAGTGCCGAAGAAATTCCTCTTCACCGAGGAAGAAGAGCTCCTCCGACAAAACAGACAGCAGCTCCGAGTACAATCGTTCTAGGATCGGGTAGAGCGCGCGGCGGCGGCGGCCCGCTGCAACCGCCTCGCAGCGGTTGCGCCAGAGGCAGAAAGTGCCGGCAACAATGAGAAGACAAGCGAAGCGGCCTCGCGAACAACGCCCAGAAGAAACGAAGCGATTTACTCTGAGGCAGTGAAATCCAGCATGTACGGCTCTCCAAAAAACGCGAGCAATGATACAATGCCTCAGAAAATGCTGATTTGTTTCCCGAAGGGAGCAGTTCGGACATGTTGCTGACTGGACTATTCTCCACCTTTCGAGGCGGTCGAGAGTGGGAAGTACACCCCATCCCAGGCGCCACATGAAGTCCCGAAGGTGTCCAGGCAGAAAAGAAGCCGTTAAGGAGCTCCAAGACACCCGTCTAGAGCGAGCACGGCGGGCTGGCGGGACCAACGGAAGCAACAAAGCAGCAGTTGTCTCAACTATGTGGTTGTTCAAAACATCTATGCCAGGACAGCTCGACTTGACATGGCGAAAAAATGCAACAGTTGTTGCATAAAACGCAGGAAGTGTTATTGACTGTGGCCCCCTGTTACGTTGCGCATTAGGCATCAAATGGCGAAGGTGAGTACCCAGAAAGTAGTATGCAAGCGTTCGTGCGGGAGATTCCTCCCCTTGCACTAGGCGCAAAAGGAAACGCAGTGCCAGCAGCCGACAGCGTATGGACACTGAAGGGAAAGCAAAGCCTCCTTGAGCACGCTGCTGTCCCAGTGCCGCGCGAGAGACCAACTCAGTGCCGCCTGACCAAAAAAAGGAACACAAAGCAGACTGTAGTGATCGCACGATACGTAAAGATGGTTGCACGACGTGAGAAAGGTACCAAATGCGACCGCAAAATACAGTCTGCGCAAGGTACCTCCGCTCAAGAAGCGGGAAGTCAAAATCCTGTGCATCCTGAATTTTCAGTCTTACTTTCTCGAGAGCGTTTAACCAAACAGATTCGCAAATGCCGTAGTGGTTGTATGAAATACCTAAAATACGAAGGGACGCGGCCGGCTGAATGGGAACACCGGCGCTAAGCCTGGAGTTTGGAGAGCCAATGAAGAAATACCGGGATTTGGAGATGTTCAACGCTGCACCTGAAATGTCGCCATACTGGGAAAATACATGCAGGCTGCGTGAAAGGCTATCTTCATCTGAAAGGTACAAGGTTATATCATCAGCGAAAGCTGTGACTTTCACGACACCGCTACCAGGAAGCGCAAGACCCCGGACACGTGAATCCGCGTCAAGAGCACGCAAGTATGGCTCAAGGCTGAGGACAAATAGCACAGGAGACAATGGACAACCCTGACGGACCCCACGTGTTATGGAAAAGGCAGCACTTTCCCAACCATCCAGAACTAGTGTGCTTTTCAGACCAGTGTACGTATTTTTAATCATTTCCACAAACGAATGAGAAAAGCCGAAGGCTGTGAGCACATTAAAGATATACGCGTGCTCTAGTCGGTCAAACGCTTTTTCCTGGTCCAAAGACACAAGGATACCACGCGCAGATCGCGACAAAGTATAAGCTATGATATCCCGTGTCGTATATGACAAGCTGTGTATTTCTCGTCCAAGCACTGATGAAGTCTGGTGATGACCTATTAGGGTGTTCAACAGACCCCTCAAACGTTGAACGGCTACCGCCGCGAATATCTTATAGTCAACGTTGAGGAGCGTGATAGGTCTCCAATCTTCAGGATTAACAGAGGAAGCATCACCCTTTGAAATAAGCACAATGCGTCCATCTCGAAAACTTGATGGAAAGACACCGTCCTCGTAGCATCGCCGGATTACCGCGGTAATTGTAGCACCAATCTCATCCCAAAATGTCAAGTAAAACTCAACAGGTAAACCGTCTGGCCCTGGGGCCGTTCCACGTTTCATAGATTTCAGTGCCACCTTTACCCCTTCAGCCGACGGAGGGATGTGCAGGCAATCTGCAACTTCTTGAGGAATACGGGGCAAACTTCTAAGCATTGGCGGTGTTTCATCACAGTTAGTCCGCATGGCCGAACACGACATTGCTTCAAAATGCGCCAAGAAAACAGATCGATCACGCGTAGGAAGCCGCTGCGCAGGTGGTATTTGTGCTGTCATAGAGACAGGTGACTCTGTTTGCCCAAAAAAGGAATGTCTCGCGTAGCGCAGCACCTCGGGATGTGCACATGGGTTGTGTCTACAGCGCCATGCTGCTGCCGCCAGGGACGTAGCAGCAGTCAAGCGCTGAAAGCGTTCACGCAGTTCACGCTGCCACGCTCGCATCAGAGGAGAAGGCGTCTCGGCGCGCAAAGCAATGCGTAACTTCATCGCGGTATCAGCAAGCTCTTCAGAAACGCGTCGACGAAGCGAACGCCCCTCTACTGCGCAGCGCAGGCGCCACTGTGTTTTAAGCGCATCCCAATCTTCAGGACCAGACGCCGTGAGCGACACACGTATTGCGCGTGACAAATCTGATCTTGAGCGCGCGTCCTGTAGGACGCGAACATCAAGACGCCATGGCTTTTCTGAGAAAGAAAATGGAACTTCGAGCTTCAAGACAATAGGCCGATGATCAGATACGTACACAGGAGAAGGTGGGAAGGACGGAACGCATAAATCAGAGACAAACGCCTCTAACGCTCGTGGGATATAAGCCCGGTCGAGCCTGCTGGAGGATCGTCCACGTCGCCATGTCCAAACAAAGGTATTTCCGTGCACTACATTGTGCGCGTCTAGTAATGAAAAGTGGTGGACAAGGCGGCGAAGCTCGCGTGAATTCCAAGCAGACCGGCCCCAGCCAGGACCTTGTACATCGGTTCGCGTATTTAGAACGCAGTTGAAGTCGCCAATCAAAATGACGTCACGACCGTCAAGAAAAAACACATCCAGGTCTCTAAAAAAGTCATTAGACTGTCCAGCTTGCGCTTGCCCATACACACACAGTATCCTTAATCTGAAAGAAAAGTAGCTACAGTCTAAAGCCAAAACCCTGCCCACGCCATCGTAAAAAGCATGATGATCCCTTAATAGAGCTCGGTTAAAAATAATAATACCTACTCCCGTAAAACGAGATGTAGCAAAAGAGAAATAACAATCTAGGTTGAACCTTCGTTTAAAAGCAAGCACGTCGGATAGCGAGAAAAAATTTGTTTCCTGGAGGCACAAAACATCACAATTTGCAGCGCGGGCGACACTAATCACTTCAGCCTGCTTTGCCGGACTGCGAAAACCCTGAACGTTCAATGAAATAATATGCAGTGTAGTAGCCATAATAAAAAGTAAAGACTAACCTGGACGCATAGTTGTAGACGGTGTCCTGGAAAGTGTCCAGGGGACACTTGCTCGACCAAATTACAACGCACTGTTCGACCCTCCAGAAGAGGGTCGAGGTTTTTTGGACCGTTGGGATTTACCACGGCCATCATTGCGTTCATCGGAGCAAGAGCTGGAAGTGTGCCCTCGCTTTGTTTCACGTGGAGCTCCCATTTCAACGTCAAAATCGGCAAGGCTAGACAGTCAGATGCTACTATCCAGTCCCAGGCTGAAGCCGTCTTCCGAAGAAGTGTCCTGAGGAGGTAGGGACTGAGCCGCCGGCAAGCTTGGATCCACATTCTTGATGCTGGCAGCACTGTCCGCGTCTCGGCAGTCCGGTGTAGGCACCCTTTGTGTGGGCGATTTTTTACGTGTACGACGCGATGTCGAAATGGTCGGAGCGGCCGCAACAGAAGAGGCTGTGGTGTTTTCGCCACTGTTTTCCAAAATAACCGGGGTCGTAGGGCCAACTCCAACAGCAGCAGCCTGATAACTGGGGTCATTTGTGCACTGAACATCAAGTGGCGCCAAAGAAGAGACGCCGACGCCGTTTTCAGGGCAGTGCGTTGCGTCTTTCGAAGCGCACGGTTCCTGCACCAGCGGGGAGGCCGACGCGCCAAGCGTCGCATCGACAATCGCGCTTTCGTTGTGCGCTTCGTTTGAAGGAACTTGTAGGGGTGAGGCCAGCACAGCGTCGGTGACCTCCTCTGCGTCCCCCGAGTCGGTAGTTGGTTCCATTGCCGGTGTCAGTGGTGGAAAAGCACCAGCGGCAGCGTCTGAGTAAGAGCGGCGGACAGGGCAAACCACAGTTGGGTGGCCGTCCCCGCAGCGTCGACATGGGCGGTCACATCCATCACTAACGTGACCGTGCACACCACAGCGACCACAATACGGTGTTGTGCACTGGGCTCGTAGATGGTCCCCTGAGCCGCATCTTCGACATACACGCTGGAGACCACGGTAGTCAAACGTAGCACGGTGACCGGAGATGCGCAGGTAGTTCGGCACAGGATTAGCGGCGTTCATCTCCATTCGAACATACCGCGTTCCAGTGAGTACGCCGCGTCGCCCGCTCATCAAACCACTGGTGACAGTGAGCACCTTGCCATATGGGGATAACGCTTGGACGAGAGCTTCGTTTGAGACGAACGATGGCAGGAACAGGCAGGCGACGTTGGTCACTTGTGGGCCAACGGGAACGACTTGAACACGCTCGCCGCCGATCACCAGGCAGCCAGCATTGACGATTAGAGACATGGAGGCCATGCTCTTAACGGTGACTTGGAAGTTTCGAGCTCCCTGATGCTGCACGCAGTATACCTCTGAGAGGCCGACTATTGAGGCCGTCGCATCAACGACGGTCTCGGCACTAGTCCCCGTAGGGACAACAACGTCGAAGACAAGCGCCTTCGAAGGCGTCCAAGACGCGACGGGCACCATGACTCGTACTGACGGACGCCCCTGACGTAGAACGATCAGGGACGTCCTTAGCACTTACTCAGCACTACACGTGAGCATGGGGCCCCCGTACAACGTATGGTGCTTGAGGCTTGTGCGTTCTTCGTAAGTACGTAACTATAATCGATACGAAATGAACGCATGACCTGCTTTCATGCTACACTTAAGGCTCGTCAAAAACATCCAGGCCACATTTATTGATTTTGTTAAGACCTTGTGCTTGACTCTTGACCGGTTGCGCATTTATCACACTTTTGCCCGAGCATTTCGGCTACAGCGTATCACTTTAATGTGAGACCTTCTAATACTCCAGGCGGAAATCTAATAAATACGTCATTGCTCTGTAAATATCGTCAAGATCTGCACTGGCGGTGCCTCACTATTCGAACCTAGGTGATAATTGAGAACTCTTTTAGCTTCTAGTGTTTAGCTCAACGATATTTTATGTATCAACACGTCTACGTGGTCGAAACTAAATGTAAACTATCACGCTCACTTGTGCATTTACCTTTTTAACGAATCAAGCAGTCAATACAAATTTTGTTTTTGAATGTAAGTGGAAGGGAGACGCTGCTCTCGTCGGAGCGAGTCGACGCGCGTCGTGTCGGCTCCGGTTTCAACGAATGTTTTGCAATGGAAGTCACCTGGAAGCCCACAAGACTTTGCTACCCGCGTATTCAGCCTGTCATCAGGAATCGCCCGGCTCCAAGTTAGAGGTTGGGACTTGAATTCTGACACCTTTACCGACGCATTTTCGTCAACCACGCTGGCAGGAGAGCTACGCCTAACGCCCGCCAAGCCACCGGCAGCGCAGCCGCCAGAGACGCTGCTGCCTAGGCCGGCCTAGCTCTGCGGACACCAAGAAATGCCGGTCAGCGCGTTTGACGCGTCCGACTTTCTCAGAACAAATGGAGGTCGCTGTGGAGGGAGAACCCATTCCTGTGAAGAAAACGAGATCGCCCATGATGCAGCGCGCGCACTTACCGACCGCACCGCCACAGGGCAACCCCATCTTGCTGAGTTAGATACCAATCGGGATGCACCCGTTACGTACAATGACATAACAAAGCACTTTTACCTGGAACGCCGCATTTTTCCACACCCACATCCGAAACTTAACAGACCACATGCATTAACCCTACGCCTATTACAGACACACACGTACCCAAACCTTGCCACGCTTCACGTTTATTATCCCGATGCATACCCAGCGACACATGCCCATCATGTGGACACACAGCGACACTCGCACACATGTTCTGGGAGTGTTGAACAGCTCCTCTCGACTCTACCTCAAGCAAGTGGGAGAGGTCCCTCAGGAGCTCACTTCTCACCGACCAGCAATGGGCCGCCCAGCAGGCCCACGAAGCGGCCGCCAGGTGCCCCCTGTCGGTCCCTACGTGGGAGACGCCCGCTACGCGCTAAGCGCGTCCTGCAGGACTGAAATAAAGTTTTTTCATTCCATTTCATTCGAAGAAAGCACAGGATGGAGCACCGAAGGATCGAAGAAGTCGACCCGCGGGCAATCACTGGAACCCGGTGCGAATTCTCAACGAGGGAATAACAGCAAGAAACAGCGTGAGCAATGCCTGCGTCAAGTAACAGGATTAAGCCGGACGCCTCCACTGCTCGGAGATGACTACAAGATCATCATCCGACATAGAGGCGGCCTTCGACTCACCGATCATGGAGCCGCCCGACTGGCGACTAGCATTTACCACGCCTCTGTAATTCCGAGAGAAGCCCAGGATGAGGACACAATATGCCCGAATTTCCAGCGGAATATCATCGTTGTGAGCACACTCATCGACGCGCATGCTGATAGATACCAGAAAATCTCTCGAATCGTGGTCGGCAGCAAGACGTACGATACCGGTGCATACGAAGCAGCACCAGACGGTACGTCAAAAGGCGTGATACGTGATATCCCGTTGGAAGATACCACCCGAGATATTACGGCTAATGTGATTACGGCAAAGAACCCCACAGCCATCGCTGCGAAGCGCCTCAGCAACACAACGACGGTGATCGTACTGTTCGCTTGTCTTCGCGTCCCAACGTACGTTCGATACGGCGGAGCAATGTTGAGGTGCTCTCTTTACCACAAGCAGATAGAGGCGTGTTACAAATGCGGTCGCCTAGGTCACCGCGCAGATGTTTGCCCGAACCCGAAAGACCACGTGTGCCATGGCTGTGGTACGATCAACCCCCGCAAGATCGCCAATGCAAGCCCACTTGTCAATTCATCCCTCAATCCACTTCTCCCTGTGTGGGATAACAAACTAGACGGTCGCCTTGTTAACGTTCCTGTCTTTGCTTCCTCTACCTCATCCTTGCCGTCAGAATCAGCGCCTGGGCGTAGCAGAAAACTACAAACGCATGACTATCCACACTTTGAAAGCGCTCACGAGGTGAACATCAAGCTGGATGCCAACGTTTATCGACGTTGACGGGTACAAACATTTGCAAACGTTGCCAGCCGCCACTGCCACATGCCATGTGCGACGACGCAGCAAGACCGCAGAAGGCATAATAACCCATGTTACGTATTTACACTTGGGATACGCGAGAGATCCATGGCGCTCGGCCAGGGTTGAGTGTACAAAGAGGCATCATGAACCAGGCGGGGCTTGCAGCCAAGATCAATCGTTTTCCGTAATGAGGATCCTTCTGTCCCGTATTTCCCATTACACCACGTCTCTTTTCCTACTTACATACGTTGTATTTAACCAAACTTTCCACCAGTATATCAGCTTGATTCTTTACAACGCATTTTCTGAACGATTGGGAAACCGGAAGTCAGTGCTTATCCGGAATCGCTTGGGAGAGAAGCATGACTTTGACACGATGTTTATGCCGAAAAGAAATACAGACAACTGAAACACATTACACTTTCTGTAAATTTACGCTAATATTTTCAACGTCTAAGAACGGTGCTAACTGACTTGCATGTTATAGCCTGTGGCTACAAGAGAGACGTCAACTACTTTTTGTTTTTTAAAGCATGGAGCTGATTGAGTGGTTGGATGTCAACTGAATTTTCTTCTGTCTTTTATTCATCGGGTGTTGGCGTCTAGATGGAAAGCGCAGCAGTGGTAAGTGAGGTGTCAGGTCCGCATCCAGCTGTAGCTTCGAGATCCGGGCTCGTTTGCACCAGAATCACCGTGTACGTTATAATAGAGCCGGCCATCTGCAAAGCAAATGCCTAATGGTTAATGAACACGAAATTATTGGAAAAAATTGGGGGACCCTTAGGCTTCGCCTTTAAGAGCTGAACGCGACAGCGATATCCGGCCCCTAGTGCACGTTTCAACCGCTAAGTGCATACTTATTCATATGTTTTGTTACATACACACGCATGCACACAAGCATGCACACAGTAGATTGGACCAGCGCGCGCTTTATCGCGTAATGGGTTCGTTTTCGTCGTGACACCTGTCGAAAAAAATGCGTTAAAGGGGCCCTGAAACACTTTTTCAAGTAACCATGGGATGAATACACTAGAACAGCCTATTGCCTCACGAATTCAACGCCGCAAAAGTTTTAAGAATCCGTCCAGTGCGAGTGTAGTTACAAAGGCTTGTCGCATGCCGCAATTGCATTATCCCTTCTATCGTCCTGACGAAAGCGCTGGAAGCTAAGCAGGGATGGGTGGCAGGGCAAAGAAACTACCGCGCCTTGTGACCGTCAGCACTTTTTTAATTCGAATGCGCGGCTTTCTCGGTGTGATTGCGCGCGTACGCGTGGACAAGTAGCGGCCTCCTGCGGCTATCTAGGTAACTTGATTTTTCGGTCACAGACGCACAGACGATTTTTCGCTAACCAACGTGGCCGACACCGGCGGTGAGTTTCCTGCGACTCGAGCTCTTTAAAACTATCGCGTTAAAAGTAAGTAAGATCATTTTCTTAGGGTGCTGTTCAGGCATGCACCGATAACCGAAGCAGGAAAGCAGTTCCGAAGGCGAAGCACCCGAGACCAGCTTGCGCTATCGTTTTCTACTCTTGAAGGAAAACTGAAGCGTCCACCAGTTTTCAATGCCGTGACGCCACAAAGTAGCAACTTGCAAAAACCTCTCGCGACAATGCAGACACCCGCAGGGCTGCTATGCAAAAAGATTCCGCCGGCGCAACTATTCTGTCAGTTCGCATCAGCTCCGAAGGACGGGGCTTGTGAGTGTGGCACTCGCAGTGACATCGCATAGTTTGCAAATAGGAAAAAGTCTATTTACTGCTCTACGGGAAAGGCACCACGAAAATATTGAACACTACGTTCTTATTGCTGCCAAGTGAACTAAATGAGTGAGTACACGTGAGGAAAAGGTGATCTTTCAGGAATGCACAAAACAGTCCTATCTTTCAAAACATAAAAAAAAAACACTCAGCTCAGAACACTCTCTGGAAATGTTATGCAGTTAAAGAAACAATAGAGAATATCTGCAACTTGGAGCCTTTTTTATTTTACGACTTGCTTTGGCTATTTATTTGCTTACCTGCAAAGAAGAGAGAGAAATACAGTCCTTGCGGAAAATATGCAATCCATTAGTTCAATCTATATTATATACTTTCACTTTTTTCTTTCACTACGCAAAAATACATTGGTAAAAGCAGTACCATGTCTAACAAGCCGTTAGATGAGGAACTTTCAGAGAGGATCGAATTTAAATTTTTTTTACCGTTTCAGGAAGGCTCACTGCCAGCAGGTAACCATCGCATGCAAGCTTAGTGGGTAGTTACATTTGGTTTTAGGAAGAAATGTAACACAATAGACTACACAGTAAATAACTATTCACTTACACTTTACCATTTCCGTAAAACATAGTGTCCTTTATTCGAACGATTCCACCTACATTCAGGACAGTAAGAAGTTGAGGAGAGTTGTGAGCCGTAAATTTGCGTTCCTCTGTTTATTCCCGAATCCACTTACATCCCATTGAAAATCCAGAACCCTGGCGTAAAGCTATGTAACTTTCACACAATTGTAGAGTCTATAGTTACACGTGCCACTGAGAGCTATGTCTGCTGGCTGCTGGAGCTTTCAAGAATCATTTTTTAACATAGTCCATACTCGGCGACAACTTCTCTTGGCACTGAAGGGAAAGCTACGGATCCTAATCGCGTGCCTTCTACCACCAGTAAAGGTGGTTCAAAAGTAGCGCCCGTATTTTCAGCTTTCCTCCTTAATTTTCTATTTGAGAGAGGACGCAACTCACACCAGTAAGATATTAGAATTTATTTTATTTATCTGTTCTGACTTCGCGTTTTTGAACGTGCGAGAAAGTCGCGCCTATTTACGTGCACCTCAAACGCAAAGCGCCGTCTGCGTCTACAAGAAACGCTGATAGTGCGCCCCCATCGCTTTTTACAGCATAATGAGACGCGCGCCAAAATGGACTACTTCGCGTAGTGCTGCGTGTGCAGAAGCTCCGCCTCCGTAGCCCTCCCTTCAGTGCAAAGAAAAGTTGTTGCCGGGTATAGATGGTGTGTTATCCAAAAGCTGCACTCGTGCGCTGATCACTGGTAATTTCTATTGCTTACCGAGACAAGTAAGGGCAGGTTGATCTTGAAAAAGTCACTCCCATTCAGGCTGATGTCTTCTGGATTTATGCTGCAGTGTAAATACTGTACCTGCAGCAGAAGTTTATTCTGATTAACGATGACGATGGCTTTCAACGTGCCACGCCATACGTATCTCCGTCAATGAATACTTTAATACGCAAAGAGCAACGATAAAAATCTAACAGCATATCCACGACGTGAATGATAACGAGTGGGCAAAGCTCCGGGGGATCATTGACCCCATATATTGCCCACTCGGTCATGCAAAGATGTGACAACAGGTCTGTACACTAAATACAAAGTTGTTTATTAATCGCAATGTGATTATGGTGTTGAGATGATCATATAGATATCCATAGAAATATATATATGAATACCCATGTGGCTAACCACATGGATATGAATAGCCTGTGGTGCTGAGGGGTACATACGGTTATACATGTGGATATGGATGTCCATAGATTGCCACACCGACAGCCAGAAGACATGGCTTGACCCTGAGAATACGCGCCTAAAAGCAAGTTCTACAACTCAAAATATCAATATATGTCATCTATAGATGTCATTATAGATGTCATTTATAGATATCATTTTGGATGGACTAAGACAACGACAACTTCAATGTTCCTAGCGTAATGCTTTCCGGCTTGTTTCCCACTGCTGTGCGTGAACATTTGATTATGACTGGTACCACTATTGCTAGGTCAAGCAATAGAGCTCCAATAACCCGGAGTAATATACTTCAGTGAGAATTTCAAGTAAAAAACCACCATGAAAGCTTCAAGTTTTTGAAACAAAGCATTTCTAAGAATAATTGTTAGTTTAATTATGACAAACCTCAATTTCAAGCCATCGCACCACTTTGCCACTTTCAATAACGTTGGAAAAGCTCATAGGTATACTCGAAAATTTGTCCATTGATAGTTCAATTAGTTTTTAAGTGGTTGTGCAGCTTACTCAGGAATATATTATTTTTATCCCATGCAGGACATCTATTGAGGATATGCTCAAACTGGAAGGATACCGCTCTCCTATTATTATAGTCGGTGCGAATATAGACGCTGCTAGCGCATTTGCATTGATGCATTCTTTTATACCTATATGCTGAAATAATACATTCGAAGGTTACAATAGTCTATAATGTTTTCTCGCTGTCTAAAGGACTGGTATTACAGATGACAAGTAGTGTTGGTGACCACTGGCCTATTTATTTCGTATAGAAGTTTAGGCAAATATTAGAGGTCACAAAAAACAAAATCCTGTTATGAAACTTTAGGATTCTTCCTCTGATCTTTCATATGACGATTCGGATCAACGTAATCAACATTAAGATTTCAAATAGTTTTATATGGAATGAGAACTTTTCTTACCTCTTGGCTGTAGGCGGTTTTCCACCCTATGGCAAATGTTTTTATCGACATTAAGATTTTAAATAATTTTATATATAACGAGGACTTGTCGTACCTGTTGGCTGTAGGCGGTTGTCCGCTCTATGGTCAATGTTCTTCGGCAAATATTCTTGATCTCTTGGTACTGCGAAAAAATAGTGGATGGCTAATTACTCGATTATTAGTACTAGGCATGTAGAGTAGCTACAACACCTCCATTCCCATTCAGGTTTGTTGAGAAACCTTCTTGTACGCCTGCACATTTCATTATTCATTGTCTTCGGTCACTCTAAAAATCGTGATGTGCGCAAACGTTGCGTATTTAAAGGTCTATCACTGCTAAGACATATAGACGTGTTTTGTTGTTGTTACGACAGATTTTAATAAAAATAGTGTTGAGAAGATTGAGACCTTTCCTGTTACGAATAAGGATAAAATTCTGAGTTTAGCAATGAAAAAAGGGACAGACAAAAAAAATACAGCATATCTACGGAGTGAACTATGATGAGTAGGGCGAAGCGTCCATCCATCCGTCCGTGCGTTCGTATGTATGTATGTATGTATGTATGTATGTATGTATGTATGTATGTATGTATGTATGTATGTATGTATGTATGTATGTATGTATGTATGTATGTATGTATGTATGTATGTATGTATGTATGTATGTATGTATGTATGTATGTATGTATGTATGTATGTATGCATGCATGCATGCATGCATGCATGTATGTATGTATGTATGTATGTATGTATGTATGTATGTATGTATGTATGTATGTATGTATGTATGTATGTATGCATGTATGTATGCATGTATGTATGCATGTATGTATGCATGTATGTATGTATGTATGTATGTATGTATGTATGTATGTATGTATGTATGTATGTATGTATGTATGTATGTATGTATGTATGTATGTATGTATGTATGTATGTATGTATGTATGTATGTATTATGTATGTATGTATGTAAGTCGGTCTGTCCGCATGTCTGTGTGTCCGGACGTCTGTCTGTGTGCCTGTCCGTCCATGCTTCCGTTCGTCGGTCCATCTGTACATCCGTCTGTTCGTCCTACTTCTTAGGTGCTACTTCTTAGCACTAGAACCTCTTACGCAGGTTTGTTGTCAATATCAGTTGCAACAATACATTCACGAAAATCTAGAACGCAGTGTCTCCCCAGCAACGCACAGAATTTTCTCCTTTTATAGTTTGTAGGTTTTTGCTAAAAAAGTAAATGCATGGTTTGGCAGCCCCCCTACACATTGGTGACCAGTGTTAAATAACCGAAAAAGATTGTTCCGTTGGGAGAAACCCAGGTGGAAAAATCAACATGGAAGAAATTATGCCTCTCTGCAATCTTCGAGTGATCTTCGACACGCAATACCAAATTCTGGTTTACCACTTTTCTTACGTAGCGCTGTACTCGTGATTTTATTAGTAGCCAGGTATAAAATTATGAGCGTACGAATGAACGTTTTAAAGTAGTGCTCACCATCTCTACCATTGGAGTTGCATTTATGGAACGATTTTGTGCGCGACTGAGCAGCAGTGCTTCTAGACTCACCCCGTTAGACAACGACTGGCTCACTTGTGCCAGCCTGAGGAACTCGTACGAATTGAAGGCCGAGTAACCAATGGCGATCCACAGCTCCGTCCTCTGCAGCCCTTCGGTGATGACCGTGAAGAGTGATATGCAAGTGACCAGCAGAAGGCCGACGCTGGAAATGACCACCGATATCTGCAAGACGCCATTTATGGAGTCCTTCAGCTCTTGCACAGTGCAGAGATGAAGTCTGATTGTCTGCACTTTCTGAGCCGCCTCGACGTCACAGGGCACCGTTTTGTCACCAGTGTAGTCCTCTATGGTCTCCTTGAGGTGCGTGACGTACACCACCAGAACCTCGGCCGTGCGCCTGAGGGCGATGAAATTGACGCTGTCGTAGACGAAGAATAGCACGGCGGCGAAAACGCTGCAAGCCCTGTCTACGATCTCGCGCAGTGTCCACTCTTCACCGTGTCGGTCAACCTTCTGTTCCTGGTGAAGCAGAGCAACCGTGTAGCTGACGAAGTAGACGGCGAGAGTCAGGATGCCCGCGAGGTCGTACCAGAAGAAATGCCTCTGGGCGCAGCACTTGCAGGAGGGCACGTTCATGTCCTTTTCGAATCGGGCGGCAGCGGTGAAGAAGTCGAGCATCTTGCGGCAGCCCAGAGCCATCGTGAGAAAGTTGCCACTAGCCTTGACGATGATGACGACGTGAAGGAGCACGAGCAGGGACTTGGTGAATAGACGGTGCGTGTCGCTGAGTTCTATGGCATCGCGCGTCACCACGTCGATCTCGAACCATACGTAGAAGGCGAAGCAGGCGGCCGCGTACAGCGTGTACCAGTGGAGCCAGACGATTCTTGGCGACCTGCAGTCAGAGTCGCGGCGATCAGCGGCAAACCAATGGAGCATTATAGCTTTAGAGAATAGGCGTTAGAGAATACAGTAATAATGCTAGCTTCTTTATTCTTCCATGTATTAAAGACTACTGCCAACAATTCCAAGCTAGGCAGTACTTCAAGCGAGCACTTCCGTCAGGTACATTATTTCTGCCATTTCATAAGACAGCTTAGTTGATACGACTGCCCGGCTTTCCCTAATAAAGAAGGTGAGCCCCATTTAGCTATTGGCTACATATATCTCATAGAGATTTTTTTTTTTCATTTAGTACGAAGAAAAACTAATTTAGGCCCTAACAGTAGGTGTCTCAGGTACAACGTTACACAGTGTGAAGAAACGAAGTTATCTCTGCAATCGAATACTTTCACAAGTATTCAAGTTAAGAATAGGTAAAGGGACACAAACCAGACGGCAATCACGAGGTAGGGATACGGAATCCCGGTGAAATTGCCAGCTTGCACAACACAGCCGCCGTTTGGAATTAAACGAACATACCTGGGGGGCTTTGCGAGAAAGTCTTTGATGAAGCAGCACCCACAGAGTCGACACAATCTGGCTTGAAGGGCAAAGCTTCGCACCATGTTGCTATACGGCGCCCGCTCGTGTTGGTCCACTTTGGGAGAGCCATGCATGTCTCCGGGAGTGGGTGCGACGTCCACGGCGAACACCCGTTTGGGCCCCACGACAATGGAGGATGAGCCATTCGTGCGAGCGCTCATGGCGTATCTGTCATAGAAATTAGCAGCGGAACGTTTTCCCACTGACGAAATAAATATTTCGGGTGGATGTGCCATTGAGGTTGACCTTGCGAACCGTGTCATCAGGTTCATAAAGTACTTAAGATTCCTAAGTTTGGATGTATTTTGCTATGTATTTTATAAATAGTTAGAATCCTTCTTAAAGAGCCACTGTACATAAAATAACAAGCCTCAGTAAATATTCTATTCAGATCAGCATAGGAATGCTAGAATGTGCAACAGAGTGGACAAAATGGAAGCGTATACTTGACAATCGTACTGCTTGTTCTACGACAAGACTAAGCGATATTAAGGCCTACCTTGTGAGACCACGCTGGGACTGAGTCCTATTTTCGGCATGCAGCTCCTTGTAAACGAGGGCCCACCCTTGCAGAACGATGGTACCACCGAAAAAGTTACGGGCGAACGCAGTCGATGCCAGGAACTCTTAAAATAAGCAGAGGGTTCAGGGTACACCTCGGCAGCCGGTGTGTCTCCGATAACGTCTTTGTCCCATTGCGAAGCCGAGCGACATTGGACCACCCAGCACCTCATCACGGAGGTCTAAACGCCATGCTGGCGTGACAATGTCACTTCCATTCTGTGTTGTTTCCTGTCGCCATTGCGAAGTGGCTAAGGTGAAAACCCTGTCCACATGGGCCATGGCATTCGAACTACGAGCAGTCTATTACGGCGCACGTGTGTGAAGCTTGTTCATTGTTATTTAGTCTTCATGTTTCGCCACAAATGAAAGGACCTTCACCGCGCTCACGCCTGGGCTGCCGTGAACGGACGAATGAAGAACTGCTAATGGATTGCCATGCATCTTCTCTGTGACCTTAGTGGCAACTTTCATAGCGGGGGCAAGGTGTTACCTTGGCAACAATGACTGAGTCCCGCAGAGTGGGCGCGAGACAGCCAGCACGCGCGTTATTTATGCAAAGGGGAGACCGCCGAACACATCGCCGGTGATTGTAGCGCGTGTATTGACCGGTTTAGGGGCGTCTACGAAACCGTGTTCTTTGAATAGCGTGTTCATAGCCGATTTGTTTACCTACTCTATTATGGTGTGGACGAGGCACAGTTTTCGACGTACAGTCCTAACGCCATTGCAAGAATGGGAAAACAAAACAATTCCTTCGCTAGAGAGCAGAGCGATGTTACTGAGCTGAACTTTATGTTTATTTTGATGACCCTTAAGAGTTTGCTTACATTAGAGCGTGTAAGTGGGAGAACCGACAGCATCAGTGGCTGTCGTATCACCGTTAAACTAAGCTCATAAGCGCATGTCTCACTTCGTATCGGAAAAAGCTCGCACATGATGCGACACATATGAGCTCATCTCATGGGTTATCAAGCGTACTGGATATATAACAGCGAGTGGAATAGGTCGTTGCTATAGGTTAACGAACCTGTTCCCAGTTTGTTTCGTACAGGTGGCAAGTCGGCGCAGTACGTATCGAAGCTTGTCTTCGATTCTTAGTGAAAGAGCAGAGAACTCAATATAATGATGCTGAACACTTTAGAAGATTGTTATATTAGTAATATTGAAGAAATAATATAATGTTCTATTAGCAATCATCTGTCATATTTCTGTAGCTCGAAAAAGAGTAGCCTTTGCTAGAGCATATGAAAATGCCCCGCCGCGGTGGTCTAGTGGCTAAGGTACTCGGCTGCTGACCCGCAGGTCGCGGGTTCGATTCCCGGCTGCGGCGGCTGCATTTCCGATGGAGGCGGAAATGTTGTAGGCCCGTGTACTCAGATTTGGGTGCACGTTAAAGAACCCCAGGTGGTCAAAATTTCCGGAGCCCTCCACTACGGCGTCTCTCCTAATCAAATGGTGGTTTTGGGACGTTAAACCCCACAAATCAATCAATCAATAGAGCATATGAAAAAATATTCGATCTCTTTTACTGAAAAAGCACCCTGAAAATATTTTCGTTAAATGGAAACGTTCTGAACTTCCATCAGCACGTGAAGCATCCCGCGTAAATAAGCACTGCTATACTATCAAATATATTAGGGAACATTCCCCAACGCTCACTATCCGGTAATGTCGTAAAGGAAACTCCTTTTGCATGAGAGGAGCTGCATCAAGCAGGAGGCTCCCTGCACTTTTTTGTTGGTGCTGTTTCATTCGATTCAGCAATCTTCTTAATGTCTTGGTGATGCCTGCAGCACCTACGTAGACATGAATACAAATGCACGCAATAACGATTGGCCAGCGTAAACATTTATTAAGTCGTCAAATCGGTATTTTGCAGGCAAGTTGAGTTTTGCTGAAGGATATCCGTAGCGGTCTGGCTTGTCTGCACGAGTATGACTGTATATGTGATTATGGCCGCCGCCATCTGCGAGAGAAAAAAAAAGATGTTGTTGATCCTAGGTTGGTAACAATGCTAACTCTAACGTGCAAAATGAATGCAGGCTGGTGCTGGTGCTGTGTTGTCCACAGCACGAAAACTACATCTGTCACTAATTTGAAGGCTTGTATGCGAAACAACTGATGGTTACTGAGACTTATTTCACAGTTGGTGGTTTCAACTGTAAAGTAGAATCTTCGCAAAAAGGTTCCTGGCAAGAAATACCAGCAAAAAAAATCGAGAACTTAAACTATGACTTCAAACTATGAGAAACAAAACCTAAAAATGGGAGAACTACAAAATTTTATGGTAAACATTTTCGAAAATCTTGGTGAACTTTAGGTACGTTATCGGGAGGGGCTTGGATTAGTATTGCCAGCAGATGTGTGTCTTTGATAATGCAAGCCCAATGTTGGCTTTGGTAACTCTTAAATGCTGTTAGCGTACCACGGTGTTCTGTTTAATACTGGCGCATGACATTACCAGAGAGTGATTGATTGATTGATTGATTGATTTGTGGGGTTTAACGTCCCAAAACCACAATATGATTATGAGAGACGCCGTAGTGGAGGGCTCCAGAAGTTTTGACCACCTGGGGTTCTTTAACGTGCTCCCAAATCTGAGCACACGGGCCTACATTTCCGCCTCCATCGGAAATGCAGCCGCCGCAGCCGGTAATCAAACCCGCGACCTGCGGGTCAGCAGCCGAGTACCTTAGCCACTATACCACCGCGGCTGGGCATTACCAAAGAATGCGTCACATGCAAGATGGTCCTGCTTTATACCAGCTTTCTATTCTAGAGTGTGTTTAGCACAGCCGTTATAACATTCACACACATGGCATCTCATCTCAAGTAGCTGAAACTACGTTATCTCTGAATGTTACTGCAGGAAACATTGTCCAAATATGTATTACTCTAAATGTCTGTCACGCTATATATCTTTCAAACCTACCAGTTTAAATCTTCTCTGTGCACATATAGGAGCTGTCCTAATATAAGTAAGCTTGGGTGCTCCTGTTACAATATCTTGGCTCCGGCAATATTCCTTGTATTTGGAAGCGATACAACCAGACGTCACAGTTTAGGAGACGTTCTTACTAGCCAGTGTGACTACTTGGACAATGCCTCCACGTTACTCGGTCATGGTGCACCAGCTGTTAAGCTCTTACGATTATGTTCTCACCGACACGAGGAGCGACATATTCAGCTTGAAGAAGTCGCCACCAGTCAAGCTGAGCTCCTCCGGCTCGATGCAGCTATGAAGGTACTCGATCTGCGTTGACCAGTAAGCCAGAACTTTTCAACTGCTCCTACAGCAGATACATTGGTCCAAGCGGTGTACATGCTTCTAAAGCGTGAAGTATTTGGGAACAAAGCTTGTCGTCCATCTATGCTTCTCATGTAGCGTGATCAAGCTCAAAGTAAATTGGTAAATAGCTCAATACCAACAACAACAAGGCTAACAAGCGTTACAAGTGGTTAACATGAACGAGCAAGGTTTAAATTAACTTGTGGACAAAACTGAGAAAAACTTATTCACAATTATTACTTAAAGTTCGCTAAAATCATTTGTAAACTGAGTGGGTTTGTCTCTCCCGGGTCGCTCTAGAGGGCGGCAATAATTATGACATGGTCAAGCGAGCGAAATCCCCTGCCCCTGCGCTTCTTCTGCGCTGAGTCGCAAAATCTGAAAGGAAGAAATATTCTGAGTGAACCCGTTGCAGATGGCGTGTATATCAACTGCCGTAATACATCGGAAGTCTCTAAAGGTCAGCGAAAAGCAGTGCACATGTCAGCTTCAGAGTTTGCGAATCTTACTCTCATGATTCTCTCTGAGCGGGGCAAACTCTACGTGTTTACCTGAAACATTCACGTAAACGACGTGATGGCAAAAGGAGCAGCGGGCACTCTACGAACGATAATCACTGGGTGCACGTGGCTACGCATTTCCTCAGGTTTCACAATAGTGTAGCTACTACACCTGTTTTGATGGCATCTTGATATGTGTGTTCAAACGATCTAATAACCTATGAAACATTTCGCGTCTACTATAGGAACATGTCGGCTTACCATGCCAATAGGTAGAATTTCAACGACCGATCCCCACGTTAAGATGTGACCTGACGGTGAGAGACGATATGCCTACGATTGTTTTGCAATTAAGCTTCGATCGTGCGTGTCAGTTTGGTGCTAACGTAAGGCAATTGAAACTTTACTATATGGTTGCATGATGCGAGATATAAGTTTAACGAAGCTAAAGTAATTCTGGCCACAGCGGAAGGTGTGCCAAAACAAGAATATCATTGTGTGATAATAAGGATTGATGGTGTTATAGAGACTCCAACGAAATGACTATGTGTGCTTGAAGAACTTCTAGGAAATGAGTCTTAGTGGCATTCACAAGAGTACTCATCGCGTCACTGATGGTAGCTAGTGTCATAACCACTCATATCAACAAGAACTTTCCGTTTTCATATTAAGACTGTTGATGGAAGTTACCTGATGCCTATAGTGGTCGTCCTTGAGGCCACTGGTAGTCTTGCACGCTTCCTTGATTTTCTTTCCCTGTAGAGGTTTCATACACGATTTACTGCAGCGTCACTTCAGACGCAATACATGCAGATCCTTAAAAGATGCAGAATGGTTACTACTACAAAAATAAGGCCAGCATCAACTTGTAGACTGTAAGTTAAAAAAATCATTTGTCGTTCTTGAACCGGGCTGGCCCCCGTAAGGGGTGCCCAGTCCCCTTCAGAACCTTTAATAAAGTTAATTCTCTCTCTTTCTCTTGAATTAAGAGCCTAAGTCTCACTTTTTTGACCTTTTGGCCTTTTCTAATTTGGAGTTTGATGAGTTGTTCATGCCAATAAGAAATTCATTGGTGTCTTTTTTTACAGACGACCGAGTTGCTGCACAGGTGAGTGCCATTATTAACACTCATCAAAAGTATGACCAGAGCAAAAAGTAATTTGAGTGGGTTACTATGCTTTCATATTTGATGTACTGATGAAAGAAATTGAAGAATTTTAGAAACACTGTATCTGTAGAACGCTGTAGAGTTCCAAAACTAAATTACTACACGCATAGAGCAGGTTGTATCACTTCATCCCCTCTTTGCCCATTCTGTTACAGAGATGAAACAATCAAGCCATATTTTAGGGGCGAAGCTCCTTATAGCGGCACCCGTTCGTTTCCCGTAGTATGTAACAAGTATAACATTTTGACCTCCAAGGTAGTGCCGGTGAGAGACTTCTTCTGTGCGTTGTTGAACAATAAAAAATAGTGCTCAATGTACATGTCAATGGCTGCTAATGGGGGATCAGAGACAGAAGCATTCGTCTTTTAGTTAACGCGCAGGCTGCGATCACCATTAGCAGCCATTGGCATGTACATTGAGCACTATCTGACAAGAAAGGGTTGCTACGTTATACTCGCTGGGTGTAACCTCCTTAGAAAGGTTTAGCGAGCGTTCAGCCGCAGTGCCATGAATACAATGAACTTGTATATACAATGAATGAACTCGAGGTGGTTAAAAATGGCAAGTAGATACGAAGCGCAAGCCGTAAGAAAGTAAAAGCCGAATTTTCCGCCTCTCATTTCCCATTAGCAGCCATTGGCATGTACATTGAGCACTATCTGACTGAAAAAGTTTGCTACGTCATACTCGCTGGGCGTAACCTCCTTGGTTTTCGAAAGGTTTAGCGAGCGTTCGGCCGCAGTGCCATGAATACAGTGAACTAGTATATACCATGAACTCAAGGTGGTTAAAGGTGGGAAGTGGACCCGAAGCGCAAGCCATAAGAAAGTGTGCGTGTGCCACCTCTCGTTTAGTCCTTGGAATAACCGCTGGATGGCGGTGCTTCTATATGGGGAATATATGATCAAAAGATGCGAGATGGTGGTACTTGGAGTGTTGAATAGATGGACGAACGGACACATAGACAGATGCATGGATGGACGCATGAACGGACGCAGGGGCGGCTGCATGGACGAACGCAGGGACGGACGCACGAACAGATGCACACACGGACGGGCTGATGGACGCATGGACGGTTACACTGACGGACGCATGGACGGACGGAAGCAAGAACGAATGGACGGACGAATTCTTCGCCCCACTCTCCATCTTTCACTCCGTGAATATGCTGCCATTTTTTTATCGTGTAGTCACTTCTAGTCCCTGAATAAAACATTCGATCTTAAAGCAGCTTTTATTAGAATTACATTGGGCTTATTTATTTTTACTATTCCCTCCTTTGAAGCTTTCTCAGTAGGTCATTGTCACCGGGATATCTCTTCTGCTGTAAAAAAAGATCGTTAATTGGATCAAGGCTGTTTTAATTGCAAATCTCTTAAATAGTAAAATTTGATTTTTTCTAACCACTTTAAAGTTCGTTTGATTTAACAGTAGCTTGTGATCCACTATCTAAATACTCGTTTCTTGGCCGATCCCCCAGAGTGGTTGTGAGACAGCCTTTTAGGACATCATCATCATCATCATATCATCATTGCATCCTAATGATTTTGTCATCACTGGAGCTAAGAGAAAGCAGGTTTACGAACACCGTTCGTAAGGAAAATTGTAAGTTCATATTCTGACACTAAATTATCAAACATGAGGCATTTTTCAATTCTGCCTACAACGTAACACTCCATGGTCGACTGCCAACTCACCATGTCCACCATCGACTGGCTGGTGCTAGCTAACGAGACAAAGTCATACGTGATGTATGTCGAGTACACGAACGCCGTGTAGCTCTCCCACTTTGCCGGGCCGTACTGACAGAGTTCGTACAGTGAAGTACAGAGCACGAGCAGCGTGCAGGTGCTGGACACCACCAGGGACCAGCTCCAGATTCCGTTGATGGCCGCCTTCAGTTCTTGTATCTCGTAAAAGTGGAAGCGAATCGCTTCCACGACACACCGTGCGTCGCCCGTGCGACGAGACACGACCTCGACCCCTTTCACGTTTCCCGCGATGCACTCTTCCAGAAGTTTGAGCTGGTTCTTCAGGTACTCTAGGAGGACCTGGGTCGAGGAATGAATGAATTAATGAATTTTTTTCTGTACAGCGCAATGAACTCAGGACGCAGGCGAGAGAGCAGAATAAAGTGCCCAGTCTTTATCTGATTCGCGTGTTCTTCGCACTATAACCAACGTTGAATGACCAACTAGCACAAGTTTATACTTGAATTTATTTATTCATACTTGAATTTATGCTTGAATTTATACTTGAATTTATACTTGAATATACTTATTTAGCTTTATATAGTAATTAATCGGTAAATGAATATGACTGAACGAACATGGAGAGTGGGCTCTACGGTACAGTAAATGACTGAATAAAACGGGACGAAAAGGTATTATTGCTTTGAGCATATTCTTGGTGACGGTAAACAACAACTATTATCCTGCACTCTTTAGTTCCTCCTGATATCTATTTATTCCTACAAATATTTTTCCCAAAACAAGACTAAAGCTTCATAGCTTGTCTTTATGCATGTCAAACGAAAATTTTTTCGTGTTTTGTTCACTTTTTGTTCTTACTCTTCTCGCCACCATTGCTCTAACCAACCTTTATTGGCGAGTAGGATGGCGGAGATAAGTTTTCGTTATGCTTGCTTAGTCACAAAAGCAAGTGAACTGCGCAGGATAGTATTAAAACAGACGTCCTCGTGGGTATTACGATACACACGAGGTCTCACGTTATAATACAACAGAGCATGCCACAGAGCATGTTCTGCTTCATCTATCCATTTCGTTCGGCAAGTATGAATACATTTTCTTCTTTAATTTACCTGCTTTGATAACTACACGCTCCAAGGTAACCCTGCCTTACTTAAAGGAGTGAATATTTTTCTTTTTAACAGTCGTAAAATGCTCCCCTCATTCTTTTTTAACCCTTTCTTTTTGAGCTTACCTTGCCAGCCGATCGCAGCGCCACGACGTGTACACTGTCGTAGACGAAGTAGAGCATGACGAGAAAGAGGACCTTGATCCATAGAAAAACCTTGGACCAGACGTTCTGCACTCCGGCACTCGAGAGAGCATGCGACTCCGGAACGAGTGGCACAGCGGCCACGAATGCGACGCAGTACACCACGAAGGCGCAGTACCTCCGGACGTCGGACCAGAAGTATCTCCTGGTGGCGCAGCAGGAGCACGCACGGATACCGACTCTGTTCTCGAACACCGCGGCGCGGATGTAGAAGTTCAGCATCTTGGACGTGCCGGCTACCACGGATATCGCATTCACGACGACTTTGACGAAGAGGACGACGTGGACTACCACGCTCAGTGAGCCCTGGAAACTGTGGCCGGTCCTGGTGGCTTGGCGGCTGGCGTGAGCCACAACGCCTACTTGCATCCACAGGAGGAAGCCGATGCAAAAGATGGAGTAAAGTGTGTACCAATTCCTCCACACCACCTTCGGAGAACGTTTTCCCTCTTTCCCGAAGAGATCCCGAATGAAGAAGCAACCACAGAGGCGGCACAACAGGGCGTGACACCGGAAGCTTCGAGCCATGAGGGAGGTCCCACCACCGGGATGTTCAAGTCGAGAATGTATGTCATCATGGTGTACGACGGCACGCGTGTTGCACTTCAGGATTTTTCTGAGGAGGCTGTGTTGTCCTTGTGGCGGTATTTGCGCTGGCCACGCGACTGGCTTGGAAAGACCTAGGAAAAGACACGCCGATGCAGTTCATCGCATTTCTGATTACTTGGTCATCGGAGGAGTGATCCATGTATTTTTCGTGAGTTTGAAGTTTAACCGTAATGCTAATGGTCGCAAAGAGTAGACGCGTAAGGACAAAAATATAGGTCCGCTCGCTTCTCTTTTTTATAGTGTTTGCACTCATTGCCGTTGTGAATGCCGTGTTCTAGTCACCCACCTAGCAACGCTATTGAGATTTAATTCAAAGAATTGTCACTATTCCGCTATAAAACTACATTTCACACTTTTTCTGCCGCTTAATTTTAGAACAAGTCAGTTGGCTTTTATGTTATTTTTGTTTTTATTGGTTTCTTTTCTAGGTTAATAAGAAACGGCAAATGTACGAAGTGTATTACAAGCTTTGATTGACGTCGACCGTTCTACTTGTAATAAAAAGTTAAACGGAATATTTATTATTGCTGTGTTGTTAATGAACACTCCTACAAGTCAGCCTGAGCCACCTATCAGAATGCGAAGTTTATTTATGTGAGAATACGCAATACATATTTACTAAAATTGAATTTATATTTAGTTTTATTTTGATGGTCATTGCTCGTCCTACTTGCTCTAATGTATCACTTCCCAGACCACTAATCCGTCGCCGCGGTGAACTAGTGGCTAAGGCACTCGGCTGCTGAACCGAAGGTCGTGGGATTGAATCCAGACCATGGTGGCTGAATCTCCGATCGAGGAGAAAATGCTTGGTTCGCGTGCTTCGAATTAAGTGCCCGTTAAAAAACCTCAGGTGGTCGAAATTCGTGGAGCTCTCCACTACGACGTCTTTGACAATAGCGGTGGTTTTAGGACGTTCACCCCCCCCTCTTATTATAACATGAGACCATTCATGTCATTCACATCATGTTCAACATCAGCATTCTTGTCGCAGTAAATCTAGCACATATTCTTGTCTTAATATGAACAGCTTTTTTCTGGTTTCAAATTTGGCTGTGAATGTCATCCTCAGTTGAGCAGTCACTCGTATTTGGTGGGTAGCACCATAAAAATACAAGACGGCAAAGTATTTCATCAGGATGTTTGGCAAGCGGTTCACTTATTGAAAGGAGAAGCCTGTTTCAGTGACATGTATAGCAAGAGTTTCAGGTTTACTCGAGAACGGCTCCAATAACGTAATACCTGGGGAGATACGAGTGAGAGGAGAGCGCCTTCTCATTGCTATACTGAAAGCTTCGCAGGCAGCGTTTTCTTCTAGAACGCCCTGTCCTCATTGCTACTTGGAGAACCGCAGTTGGCGTTTTTGTTTCGCGAGCTTTTGTCGAACTAGTACTACGTCATCTTACTTGCAGCTTGCTTCGCCGTGACGGGTGCACGACGACACGAGATGTCGAGACGCCGAGTGCATAAGCTCCTTCTCCCCGCAAAAGTCAGTGCAATGCACGCCATATACTTTTTTCTAAAAAGCGTTAGTACTCTAGACGCATTTCTAAAGTGCTCTTTGAGGGCACATCAATTTGTAGTAAGTGTACTGCGATGCGGCTTTGACGTAACTTTTGCTCAGCCCAAGTCCGAACAGCTGTCACACGCAGTCAGAATATTTGATTTAGGTCAACGCTTCTTAAGTATTCACCCATTAAATTCAATCTCCCAATGCGTGAAATGCCACCAGGAGATAAAACGGTATTTACACTTCTTTGAAGATTGTACACCTCGATTTTTTATGCAGTCGGCACCCTCTTTCTCATACAATCTCGGCTTCATATCATGGATGTGTCGTATGCTGCAGAATATTTTCAAAAATCTTCTGTATATTTAAAAAAATGAGAGCTCGAACAATAAGGCAGACCCGGATGTTGGAAACAAGTGGGGTGGGTACTCGCCTGTATCCATGGAATATTCGCCGTGCGTTCAATGTATTCCCAAGCCAGCTGTGTTTGTAGCCTCGAGTGAAACTAATGCTTCATTTAAGCATATGCGACTTGTCGTGCGAAGCCTTGAAGTACAACCCTGCATTTGGGCGCAATGAATGCGTCGCCTTGGTGCTCCCGTTCAATTGTTGATACATTGTTCGGGCTCCTTACAAAAGAGCACTTAGTTGATGAGAAGGCTTTGTAGCCGGTGTACAAACACGCGGTTCTCGCCTCGATTATAGCTGAATGTACGATGGGCAACATTACCACGATGACTTTACCAGGCATTGGGTAATTTCGAAAAAAACATAAACTGCGAGTACAACTTACCTGCCTTTCGTAGGCCCATTAAAACAAATGTAAGCTGAAACACGGAGGTTATTCACAAAAGTGAAAGCATCGAACCACCGAAGTTCATTTATGGACAAACTATACTCAGTTTCATGAATCAGGTGCAACGCTGTGGAGGCAATGGAAGAAGTTACGTCAGCAAGGTGTGTGACCATGCGCGTCTCGTGCTTGGCTTTCATCGCTGTAAAAGTTCGTGCGAGACAAGCACGAATGCGTTCGCACAACGTCGCAAAAGGTGACAAATAAAACATCAAGAGGAAAGAACAAAGATACGCTAAGTGATCCAAAACAAATTATAGACGGCCGTATAACGAGGCGTTCATACCTCAGACAACCCAAACACGTTCATTTATTAAATGCGAAGCATTTCTTAGCGAACTTCGGCAACTTTGAGCGTATCTATCTATCTATTTGGTGCCTACGACTTTTAGCTCTCCCGGCCATTTCAATAATGGTATCGATACCGAACTTGGTATGGCATGACATTGCAGTATGAAGAACATACTTGACTAGTCATAACATGAAAATCATGGCATATATGTCATGAATGTCATGATTTACAATTGATGGTCCTACAGCTCTTTCGGTGGTTTCGCTCAGATGGCATGTTGTAAAACTGGTATGGTATGGCATGATTGCACGGAGAACACAAGCAACACACCCTAGCACAAAAAATCATGACATGCATGTGATCTTACAGCATGACTACATGCCACGATCGTGATGCGCTCGCGGCCGTTTCGCTAGCGTCACATATACCAAATTTGGTATCACAGTACGTGAATGGATGACGAAGGTGTGTGACTGGTGCAAACATGATAATCGTGAGATGCTTGTCATGTAACAACATGACTATATGCCACGCTCATGATGCGCTGACGGCTGTTTCGTTAGCTTCACTCATACCAAATTTAGTATTACGGGACGTGAATGGGTGGCGAAGGTATGATACCGGTGCAAACTCGATAAACATGAGTTGCGTATCATGTAGGAACATGGCTACATGCTACGCTCATGATGCGCTCGCGACCGTTTCGCTAGCTTCAAATATGCCAAATTTGGTACTAAGTGATGCCAATGGATGACGAAGATATGCGACTGGTGGAAACTTGATAATCATAAGATGCGTGTCATGTGAGAACATGACTACATGCCACAGTCAAGGCGCCAATACATTTCGACGTGAAGCAGTGCACGTGCTCACCGGCGTTCACTTCGTCGTGTCACGCCGGCGTTGCTACGCCAGGCGCCGGTTCTGCCATAGGCGCGCGCTGCGCTGCGTTGCTTTGACGCATGCGCGTCTCAGCGCGTCTGGCATCTCTCCATCACGAAAAGAGGAAGACACGGTGTTGTCTGGATAACACAACGGTGCGAAATCCAGCATGTTGCATTTCGCACCGGTTGCCATTGGGCCGCGCCGACGGACGCTGGTCGCGCCTGGTGTCAGACTATAGAGTGCTCGCGTTTTGCTAACGTAGCGTCGCTGTGCCCAGCGTGCGCGCGTGTCAACGCTACATTGGAGTATATTGGGCCCTTCATGATGTGCTCGCGGCCGTTTTGCTATCTCCACATACACAAAATTTGGTGTTACGTGACGTCGATGGATGAGGGTATGTATGACTGGTGCAAACATGATAATCCGGACACGCGTGTCATGTAGGAACATGACAACACACCATGCTCTTAGCATGCTCGCAGCCGTTTCGTTAGCTCCGCATATAGTAAATTTGGCATCACGTGATGTTATTATATCACGAAGGTAAACGGCACATCCGAAAATGGTAATTATGACATGGAAGTCATGTACAGCATCATTTATCCCCCACCTCGTAACCGTGTGCTGATTTTAAAGTGACATATCGACATTTATCACTCGTGCTTCACTCGGATCTTCGGATTCGGATCTGCCAGTTTTATTAGGAACAAATATGAAATAAAAGCGTGCCTCAGATGGAAAAATTATCGTCCCAGTGCGAACGGGTTCATTGCAAGAAGTTTCGGCAGCCTCCACATCGTTGCACCTGATGTATGAAATGGAGTACAAAAATATCATTTCCCCGATAGGAAATCACCGTAGGAACGTATAGAAAAATACTAATGTTTATTGTGAAATGATGATTAAACAGGAACGCTAGTGTGCCGTTTGCCGATGTACGGAGCAGCTAACGCTGCAACCCATGCGATCATATGGCGAAAGTATTGGATTCCTCAAAAAAAAAAAGAGAAAAAAAAGGGCAGCATATCCACAAGGTGAATGATGGAGAGTGGGGCGAAGCATCCGTCCGTCCATTCGTTCTTGCTTCCATCCATCTATGCGTCTGTCTGTGTGACCGTCCATGCGTCTGTCTGTGTGACCGTCCATGCGTCCATCCGCCCGTCCGTGCGTCCGCACGTCCATCCATGCGTCCGTCTCTGTGTTCGTCCAAGCATCCGCCCCTGCGTCCGTCCATGTGTCCATCCATCCATGCAACCACCCGTGTGTGCGTCCATGCATCTGTCTGTGTGTCCGTTCGTCCATCTAGTCAGAACTCCAAGTACCACCATCTCGCATCTTTTCATCATATATGCATCCGTCTGCGTGACCGTCCGTGCATCCATCAACCCGTCCGTGCGTGCGTCTGTTCGTGCGTCCGCACGTCCATCCGTGCGTCCGTCCCAGCGTTCGTCCATGCATCCACCCATACGTCCACCTCTGCATCCGTCCGTCCGGGCAGTCATCCGTGCGTCCATTCATGCATCTGTCTGTGTGTCCGTTCGTCCATTTAGTCAACACTCCAAGTACCACCATCTCGCATCTTTTCATAATATATTCCGCATATTGAAGCACCGCCATCCAGCGGACATTCCAAGGATTAAACGAGAGGTGGCACACGCACACTTTCTTAAGAGTTGTGCTTCTTGTCTACTTCCCACCATTAACCACTTCGAGTTCTTGGTATATACTAGTTCACTGTATTCATGGCACTGTGGCCCAACGCTCGCTAAACCTTTCTAAAACCAAGGAAATTGCGCCCAGCGAGTATAACCTAGCAACCCTTTCTTGTCAGATAGTGCTCAATGTACATGCCAATGGCTGCTAATTGAGAATTAGAGACAGGAGAATTCGGGTTTTAGTTACCACGCAGGCTGCGGATTTTTTATTGTGCAACAACGCACAGGAAAAATCTCCCACCGGCACCAGGTTGAAGGTCAAAGCGTAAGACTGGTTACGCACTACGACTACGACGAGGGACGAACGGGTGCCGCTTTAAGGAGTTTCGCCCCTAAAAACTCAAAAACTGACCGGCATCCCTAATCGGCATCCGCCACTGGTGGTGCCAAGTGGCTCACGCCCTCCTAGCAGTGCGCGTTGACGTCTCTCTCCCTCACCTGCCGTGCGCTCAAAGGGTGTCAGCTCTCTCTCACTTCACCCTCTCCACCACTCGCCACGCTCGAGCCCGCTCCTCACGTGGACATTCTCTCACTCGCGCCACCTCTCTCCATCTGCCGGCGAGCGGAAGCCGTGAGCCTCGAGAGTGTCATGGCACTAACAATGGGGACAGCGCACTGCTATTTGCCGCGCGATAACGCCGACGAGACGCGAGCAAAAAAAAAAAAGCCCTGTGCAAGCGTCTTCAAAGCGTCCCGCCCTCGTGTCTTTGCGTTTCAAACAAACGTTTACCAAAGTAAACGCTACACCGAGTTTCGCTTGAAACCGTTCTTCCAGCATCCGCGTCGACTCCCATTTCAACCTGGTCGACGCCGTGAGCACCACTGCTGCTTCGTTTCCCATAAGGGTTTCCCTCGGGAATATGGTGCATATAATTAATAATGCATTAGCACTTAAGTTGCTCCCGGGGCTGCACTGACCAAGCCGGCTCAACGTGACAACCTAACGCGTGTACTGACGAATACGGAGAAATTATGTAGTGAAGTTAATATATGACTATGCTATATAGGAGGCGCCCTGGCAAAAACGTTCGGGGAAAAGATATTTTGCGGAATCGATTCTCGTGATCATGCACTCACAATCTACTATACATCAACAGCCAATGTCAGAAAGCAATTTTTTCAAATTTCAGAGCTCGCGTGCTCGATGCAGCGCTGTACGCCGTAGCTTACGACTTTAGGCGCCGTACTAAATGACCTGACTGTGGCTTCAAACTTCCGCGATATCTCCACTGCGGCTGACCTCCACGGTGTCCAGCTTAATCACGACGTCGTAGTAGCCATAGCGCGTTTGCCCCATTTTCATCATCAGCTTACCATTCAGCGGCTACTCGTGATTTCATGCCTGCAGCACACGTGTGGAAGCCCCGAAAAGCGTTTGTCCTCGAATGACGATGATGGTGATGATGGCAACGGCATCATTCTGCACATGCCATATGCATAGGGCATTAGTTACACATTGTGGCTTGTAGTTTTCAGATTTGTCAAAAACCGAATCTGAGGAAAGACATCAATAATCACGCTCTAAATAATTATTGATCAAGCAATGCAGCAAGCCACCTGCCGTGGTACGACTAACAGACCTCAAGCAATATTTTTCATGAAAAAAAATCAAACGACGGGCCAATGCTTTTGTGTTAATATATACTATTTTAAGAAGTTGGTGTTACAAATAAATTATTATTATTATTATTATTATTAAGCAAAAGAAGTCCTACGTGGCCCCAATACCTGTGCTCCAGTTCACGTGACTCTGTATAAAGGCCTCACAGGTTTCGTTGAAAAGCATTACAATAAGGACAGTGTAGCGTTGTGAAGTTTGTAAATAAAAAAAATTTACCCCATATCTGCATGTTTCACTGCAAATGTCGTCGAAAGACGATCATCTTGCGTCTGGAGAGAGTGAACAAAAACGTTTATTCGATGCAAGAAAATAGGCGAGCGGTATTCTGGAGGCGCTGCGTTAGAGTGTCTTGATGCATGCAGTGGAGGCGAACGAGCGAATTGAAGCACGTCACACGTGAGACATGAGCGCTATGGGAGACCAGCGCTGGATAGGTGGGAAGCCGAAAAACAGCACCTGGCGGTGAGTTGCGACACAACTCAGCTGCTTGCGCCCAGATGGCCGGCCACAGCGACCGCGGGGAGAGAACGTACGTGTGCCGCTACAGCGCGTCAATTTGGAACGGACAGCTCGAAAAGTCATTGCGCCTGTAATACTGCGCTTCGAGTTAGACAAAAAAAAAAAACTTAGTCCGAAAGCTACTCTCACATAAAGAGCACTCGAAAACGAAGAGAAGGAACGGACTGCGTCTATGTATGTGGCATCGAGTGGACAGTGCTATGCAGTGATGGCCAGTCCATCATCGTCACTTTCTGCTTTCGTGCTGAATTTTGAGCTAAGCTAGTGTGGCTGATATTTCCTTACTAATAAGACCATGCGGCGACGACCACAGTGCCCACTTCTATAGTAAATAAAAAAAAAACACAGGAAGTAGTAGCTGCGGCAATAAAGTTTTTTTTTCTGGTGCTATATGCACATCCTTTCATTTCATTTCATTTATTTTCTCTCAATGCACAAGGCGTTACAGAGAGGAGTGGTGAAAAACAAACAAACAAACTGTACAAACAAATGGAGCATGTTTAAAGAGGGTATGCGTTTATGGTATTCTTGAAGTTGGTCGGGTCAGTGATGGATGCAATGGAAGCGGGAAGGTGATTCCAGTCCGTGCTTGTTTTGGGCACGAATGAATTAAAATGGAGGTTTGTACGGCTGCTTGGAATTCCAACTTTGAAGTGGTGATCGCTGCGGGATGAAATGTAGGATGGCGGCAAAAAAAGCGAGTTACTCAGTGAGTGCATGGTATGGTACAACTTGTGGAAGAGGCACAAGCGCGAGATTTTGCGGCGAAATGATAGGCTGGGTAGATTTAAGGTTGACTTCATATGGGTTACGCTTGCTGTACGGGAATAGTTCGACAAAATGAAACGAGCGGCGCGATTTTGAATTGCTTCGATGCTACTGATATGGATGTTTACGTGGGGATCCCATACAGATGATGAATATTCTAGCTTTGGTCGGACTAATGTTTTATAGAGCAGAAGTTTCAGTTGCATCGGGGCAAGGGAGAAGTTACGGCGTAAATAACCAAGTGTGCGGTTAGCATTGTTTTTAATAATGTCAATGTGAGACTGCCAGGAAAGGTTGTCAGAAATTGTAATGCCAAGGTACTTGTATGAGCTAACTTTAGTAAGGAGAGAATTATTAAGTACATAGTTAGTAGAAATATTACATGTTCGACGTGAGACTCTCATTACTTTGCATTTAGTAACATTAAGCTTCATTAGCCAAGTATCGCACCAAGATGAAACATTGTCTAAGTCACACTGAAGGGCAAGGTGGTCAGAAGGGGTTTTAATTTCTCGGTAAATAACACAGTCATCGGCGAAAAGTTTAATAGAAGAAGAGATGTTATGTGGCAAATCGTTAATGTAAATCAGGAAGAGTAGTGGGCCAAGAACGGATCCTTGGGGGACGCCAGAGGTTACGGGTGAGAGGGGAGAGTTGCATTCATTCGCAGTTACAAATTGGGAGCGGTCTATTAAAAAGCATTCAATCCATTTTAATATGTTAGCATCAAGATTAAGTTTGCTTAGTTTTAGCAGTAGAAGTTTATGGCATACAGTGTCAAAAGCTTTAGCGAAGTCGAGAAAAATACAGTCAACAATGGAAGAAGCGTCAATGGCAAGAAAAAGGTCATTAGTAAGGCAGAGAAGTTGGGTCTCGCATGAGTACTGTTTCCGGAATCCATGCTGGTTATCACTAAGGAACGAGTTGTTTTCTAAGAAAGTCCGCAGATGGGGGCAAAATACAAAGAAAAAACCGTGACACAAGATATATGAGCTCGTTGAAGAACCACAAGCGGTCACAATTATTCCTGCTAACCATGCTACAGCACGTCTTAAAATCATATCTTGTTTAGCACATGAAAGCACAGCTATTAATATTGAACAGACACGTTTATTCTAAGCAGACAGAGGCAAGTGGAATAGCTAAAACCACGCGTAGGGCAAACTAAACGATGAGTAAAAATCAAAGATATTTGATCCTTCTTTAGCAAGGCATAACTTCCGATGTTTTTTAGCAACGGCCGCCAGTGCGAAAGGAGCTTACCGCATCGGCTGACTCCAGAAAGCTAAGGTTCGAGTATAGTCCGCTGCTGTATTCGTAACAAGGACCCTGTCTTTAGCACAAACTTAGTTTAACAGCGGAATCTTAGCGTCTATTGTTTATCGGGAGTGTACCTTTTATTGTAGTTTCGCGGCTTAGGTGAACGTACCCCCACATAATTCTTGTGTACAAGGCAGATTTCCTTCCCTGTCACTGTTCGCAAATTATGTGAACTTGTATCATTCAAAAGTTGATTAGAGCGCGAAAACTTGACACGATCACTCACACACGCACACACCCATGCATCAAACACACAGCGCTCACTTCCAACTGATTTATTCATAGCTCGAAGGCTTGAATATATACAGGACACATTGTGCGCACACACACCAAAGAAGGCCAACAGCGAAATGATCTACCAGCTAGCCCAATAACAAGTTCTCTTGTATCATTCCCTTCACGTGGGACATCAGGGGAAGTTTGGTGGCGGTAATCAGATTAAACATTTTTCTTACATATGCCGTGCGTATACTGCACCATATGCTAGTTTTACTTCCAGCAAAACACCGTATAAATTTGGCTCTTTCGTCTTGTTTCCAGTGGAGGTCGTCTTCATTATCTAATGGATCTGGCAGACACGCAAAATTTGGTCTAGAAACCAGCCCGACACCCCTAGGCAGGAGAGCGATAGCAGAACACATTTTGCTTGCCCGACTGCTTGTATGCAATGCCGCCTCTTTTTAATTGATATGATAAACAAGGAAAACCGTACAGGAATACATCTTCCATCATTTCTAACTATTGTCGCACTTGAATACCAGCGCCCTTTGGTTTTGTGTCGGCGCTGCGCGCCCACACCGCCTCCACCAGCCGCCACTTATTCCTGCGAAAGCAGCTGAGAAGTGTGCGATTTGGCCGCCAGGGCACCACGGAAACTCCAGCGCTGGTTCCCTATCTGGCAGTTCTCTTGGAAAACCAAGCACGAGGTGTGCGCGCCCGTCTCGGAGGTGATAATGTGTAGAACGCAAGGCGACGGGTAGGTGCCACCACCGTGTCGTCTTAGCACAGCGTTGGAAACACTTGCCTTTTCGTGCAGCATTGTCAGCGCAGCTTCATAAGTGCAACAGTCCTTAGAATTACGCATGTCTTTTCTAGTGTAAAGAAATACATACAGAATATTGGCGTGTTGTTCTTGTGCCTCAAATATGTGCAGTGATTGTTTTTCTATCGACAATCTCACAAGTATGAACCCTGAAACTTGAGCATCATTGGTGGGCGCTGCGGATGGGGTTGCATTTCAAGCGTTTCGGGTGTTGTTTCAGCGGACAAACAGAGAAGTGCACCGTCAGACAGGCAGACAGACAGACAGAAAGACGGCCAGAATTTTGGCGTCGAAGGTCCCCAAGAAAGCCACCAGTGTACAGTCTGGTTGTGGCTTGACAGAAGTACGACTGTTGAGCATTGTGGCAGACATTTCAATGCGTTTTGAGGCAACTTGATGAAGAAAAAAAAGCCTTGTTTGCCTTCTCCGAGAACAATGAATCAGTTCGAATTGACAAAAGTATATGGCGCACGCCAATTCGCGATCATTCAAGAAATCACTAGCAACATCGGGGCAACGTCATCGACGTTCCGTCAGTTGCTAAGCTACAGTGGGCAAACTTAATTTCGAGCCTCGTGTCAGGCATGTTTCTGTGAGCCTTTGTGAGTGATCTGCTAGATGTGTGTGCACTCCATTTTTCATTGCTGCAAAAAGGCGGGCTCTATTCTTCATACTTCTTTTGCTACAGAGAAGTGCGTAACCTAGAGTCGCATAAACCTAAAGAAAACGCATGAAAATCTTGCTAAAATGCTAGTTGTTTGTCGACTGACGTAGACAGAGTTTGCTTTTTCTAACCTACTTCATCACATTCAGGTGCTATTCTTCTTTCTGAGAACGGTTGATCTTCTTTGCTCATAGTATAACTTTATATCGCTTTTAGATGCTGTGTTTTCTTTGTTACAACATTTTACGTTTCATACAGCCGAATGGGAGCTCAACAACTGAAACATCATTACAATCTCTACAAACTCTTTGGAGCCATACGTTCTCGCTCTACATTCCGCATGTGTGCTTTCGAGACTCCAATATTTTGCATATTTTCTATTTCAATCATCATACAGGCTGTAAAACGTTTTCATAACCTCTGTTTGTAATTGTCAGTGCCATTTTTAGTATTATTTGTATTCATCCAGATTTTAGAAATAAAGAGAGCTATAGTTTTAATCTTGTGATCATAGATGTTTCGTCATATTTTTCGCTTCCTGTTGATCATTTTATCTGATTGCTTATTACATTACGGTTAATGACATGTTTGAGTCATTAGATAATACCTCCCCCTTCTAAAATATATTTTCTGTACATTTTTCTTGGTTTCAATTGTTGGGGATAAGCGTGTCCAGTCATGTCATTTCTTCTTGGTATTAACTCAACTTGTAAGCCCTCATTAATATAATTCCCAGTAATCCAATGAGTGATTCTCGCATTTTTGTGCAGTTCACTCGCAACAATGTTGAGAACATTTTCTTTATTGTGTAGAGAGGACGAAGATGTGCCGCAGTGGGTCGCGCCTTTAGCAAGAGGAGCCGAGCGCGAGCTGTTGCCCCGAGCGTTGTGTTTCCTGCGTCGGTTCCTGCCGCCCGCTTTCCGCATCAATAGGCCTGCTGTGCAAGTTCTACTTGCGCCAATAAACCTCGTTCCAGAGTGGTGGAGGTGCTGGGTAACTCAACCTGGAACTCCGCAACAGGAAACTACCTGCCATCCCAGACATGGCTGAAGAAACCAACCAGCAAGGTACGACCCAGCCTCCGATGGTCATCGTTCCCACTGCGCTACGCGTGCGCGATCCACCTTTTTTTGAAGGTACTGATGAGCAAGACGTAGAAGATTGGATGTCGACATTTGAAAAGGTAGGCGCAAGCAACAAGTGGGACGACCCTTCGAAGCTGCAATATGTACCCTTCTACATGAAAGAGGTGGCGAGTCTCTGGTTTAACAACCACCAGTCGGAATTTGCCACTTGGGGTGCCTTTAAGCTACGCATTACCGATGTGTTCGGTCGCCCCGAGGTACGCAAGCTCCGTGCCGAACAGCGCCTACGGGGACGCGCACAGCTTTAAGGAGAAGGCTTCACAAGCTACATCGAGGATGTTCTCGACCTGTGCAAGCGCCTTGACCTTTCAATAATCGAGGCAGACAAGATCAAACATATTTTGAAGGGGATAGACGACGACGCCTTCCAGATGCTGCTGGCCAAGGGCCCACGTACCGTGTCCGAACTTGCCACTCTTTGCCAGAGCTTCGAGGAGTTGCGCAAACAACGGGTCATGACACGGCGTCCAGCGGCTACCGATGAAACTCTCGCGGCATTGAGCCTGGGTGGAGACCACAGCGCAATCATGTCCGAAATCAAGCGATATGTGCGCGAGGAGGTGGCCCGACAACTTTCGTGCCTGTCGTATCTACCGGCAACGGAACCCTCTCCTGAGCGTCTCGCGCCCGCCATCAGGCAGGTAATACAGGCGCAGGTCTCTGAGGCATTGCCGTCCGTCTCTCAGACAGCACCCGTCACCGCGCCATTGACTTATGCTGCTGTTGCTGCTACTCCGCCACGACGTCCACTTGGGCCGACTCCCCAGCCTGTATGAGTATCAACGATGCCATTTCCAGCAACACAACAGCGCTATAACGGAAGCCCTTGGCGCACAGCTGACAATCGCCCGATCTGTTACGCATGCGGATATCCAGGTCACGTGGCGCGCTTCTGTCGCCGGCGCTTCGCAACGGGTTCCGCTGCACCTCCGAGGTACGCTGACTACTGTTTACCGGCCCCGTACAACGCGCAACGAGAACTGCCACGTCAATGCGACGGACAATCAGTGGAACGCGACCCGTCACTAACCGAGCTAGACCACCGCCTTGCTGCCGACTACCGATCATTCGGTCCCCATCGCTCATCCTCACCACGCCGCTACCGTTCTCCGTCCCCTCTGCGTCGCCGACCGAACCCTGTAGAGACGGAAAACTGACTGCCGCAGCTCCGGAGGCACGAGCTGCGAAATCGTCGCATTGTACAAGTCCTCGCCCGTCCCCCACAAACGTTCTGGAAGTGTTTGTTGAAGGTCTACGAACTGTTGCGCTTGTTGATACGGGTGCCGCCGTATCTGTGATGAGTCAGAAACTCTGCCGTTCGATACGAAAAGTAACGACGCCGCCTTACGACGTTTTGCTGAATACCGTGAGTGCGCAACCACATCGACCCGTCGGAGCATGTACGGCGAAAGTAAACATTCAGGACGTCCTGTACCACATCGAGTTTCTCGTGTTGCCCACTTGTGCCCACGACGTGATACTTGGATGGGATTTTTTGTCACGCCACCACGCCGTAATTGACTGCGCTCGCGCGCAGGTGGAATTATCTGTGTTTTCAGATGCACCATCTACCGACAATGAGCGCACTCACCTGGGCAAGCTCCTTGTTGCTTCCGACGTTGATGTTCCTCCTCTTAGTGCCATCGTTGTCCCCGTCAATCGCACTGAATTATCCAGCTCTACCGTTGTGTTCTCCCCATCTGACGTTTTCAGTCGCCGCCACGGTACGTCTCTGCCATACGCCGTTCTGCCACCTCACCAGGATACTTCCGGAATTGTCGTTTGCAATCCTACCTCATGCCCTCTCACCTTAAGAGCTCACGAAACACTGGGCTATGTTCATCCTGTTGATGACAACGTTATTGTGCCTATTGAGTCCCACGACCCTGGCCAGCAACTTCAACTGAACGCCGTTACTCCTCTTTTTACGCGGGATGACTACTCCTCGGATATCTTCAATCGTTCCATCGACAGCAAGCTTCCTCCAGATCAACGGGACCAGCTAATGACCCTTCTCCATGAATTCCGAGATTCATTTGACCTTCCTCAAAAGGCACTGAGTCAAACTAACACCGTCGCTCACACAATCCACACTGGAACGCACCCTCCTTTGCGGCAACGCCCCTACCGCGTATCACCCAAGGAACGAAGTGTGATTGCAGAACAAGTGGATGATATGCTTCAGCGCGGTGTCATCAAACCATCTTCTAGCCCCTGGTCTTCACCTGTGGTGCTAGTGAAGAGAAAAGATGGTTCGATTAGATTTTGTGTCGACTACCGGCGACTGAACAAAATTACAGGGAAAGATGTATACCCTCTTCCCCGCATCGACGACGCCATCGATTGCCTACAAGGTGCCGAATTCTTTTCTTCGCTGGACTTACGTTCAGGTTACTGGCAGGTTCCGATGGCAGAGTGTGACTGTCCCAAAACAGCGTTCGTTACGCCGGATGGCCTATACGAATTCATGGTTATGCCATTCGGTCTGTGCAATGCACCTGCAACGTTTGAGCGAATGATGGACAGCATTTTACGCGGCCTTAAATGGCAGATATGCTTATGTTACCTCGATGATGTTATCGTATTTTCTCCTGATTTCCCTACCCACGTCGACCGTCTGCGCACCATTCTTCAGTGTCTTAACAAGGCAAACCTCCAGCTTAACCTAAAGAAGTGCCGCTTTGGGGCTCGCCAACTTACGATTCTTGGCCACGTTGTGACAAAGGATGGAATTTGCCCCGACCCAGACAAACTTCGAGCCGTAGCCGACTTTCCGAAGCCGAGTTCACTCAAAGAACTTAGGAGCTTCATCGACTTGCGCTCGTATTTTCGTCGTTTCGTCCACAACTTTGCAACAATAATAGCCCCACTTACACAACTACTGAACGGTCCAACTAATCTTTCTAACTGGACCCCGGCATGCGACGAAGCTTTCCTTACACTGCGCCGCCTACTTACGTCCCCACCGATTCTACGCCATTACGACCCAAGTGCCCCCACTGAAGTGCACACAGATGCCAGTGGCGTTGGTCTGGGAGCAGTACTCGCGCAACGAAAGCCTGGCATTCCAGAGTACGTCGTCGCATACGCAAGCCGCGCACTCACGAAAGCGGAGATGAACTACTCCGTAACTGAAAAAGAATGCCTCGCAATCGTTTGGGCGTTAAGCAAGTTTCGTCCTTACTTGTACGGACAGAGTTTCGACGTTGTGACCGATCACCACGCACTTTGTTGGTTGGCGTCGCTAAAAGATCCTTCAGGTCGCATTGGACGTTGGGCTCTTCGACTACAAGAATTCAACATTCGTGTCGTCTACCGCTCAGGACGAAAACACTCTGATGCGGACGCCCTCTCACGATCACCAGTGAGATCCACCGCAGACCTGCATTCGGACACTAACTTCTCCATCGCTCCAATTTCCGTCACAAGCATGTCGTCTGAACAGCGGAAAGACCCATGGATAACATCTCTCCTTAACATTCTTTCCGACTCTTCAAAGTCTGCGTACCCACGCTCTCTTCGCCGCCAAGCCACACATTTCGCGATACGGGACGCGCAACTATACCGCAGAAACTACCACGCGGATGGTCGTAAATGGCTCTTGGTTATACCACGCCACATGCGATCTGATGTCTGTGCGTATTTTCATGCCGACCCACAACATGCTCACGCTGGTGTGTTAAAAACATATCAGCGGATCTGCCAGCGTTACTACTGGCGTGGTATGTACACTTTTGTACAAAAATACATTCGGTCTTGTTCATTATGCCAACGACGAAAGACAGCTGCCCATTCACCCGGATTATTACAGCCTCTACCGTGCCCGGCGCACCTTTTCGACCGCGTTGGTATCGATCTATATGGTCCCCTTCCTTACACTGCCACTGGAAATCGATGGATCATTGTCGCCGTCGACCATCTGACGAGGTATGCTGAAATAGCTCCACTACCTACGGCTGGTGCACGTGACGTAGCCAATTTTGTTTTGCGACGCTTCGTACTGCGTCATGGGGCACCGCGTGAACTACTAAGTGATCGAGGGCGTGTCTTTTTATCCGAAGTTGTACAACAACTCCTTCAGGCATGCCGCACGGTGCACCGCACCTCTACAGCCTACCACCCGCAGACCAACGGTCTAACTGAGCCCTTCAACCGAACGCTAGGATACATGCTCGCCATGTATGTCAATTCCAACCAATCAAACTGGGATGTCATTCTCCCATTTGTGACCTATGCGTACAACACCGCGACGCAGTCAACCACAGGCTTCTCGCCTTACTTCCTTCCATATGGGCGTGAGCCATGCTCCACCCTTGACACCATTTTGGCGTATCGTCCCGACGTCTCAGAGTTCAGCCCTCTTTCTGAAATTTTGCACCACGCTGAAGAGTGTCGTCAGTTGGCCCGATCATTCACCTCGGACAAGCAAGCATTCAAAAAATACCGCCACGACCGCGACCAGCAAGTCGAGACTTTTGCCGTGGGCTCGCTTGTCTGGGTTCGACTGCCCTTCCACTCCCCAGGTCTGTCCGCTAAGTTTGCCCCCAAGTTTCACGGTCCTTATCGCGTCGTCGAACGTCGATCTCCTGTCACATACGTGATCGAGCCGGTCACGCCATCTACAGACAGGCGATGCCTTGGTCGTGAGACTGTCCACGTGAGTCGTCTCAAGCCATATCACGACCCACTCCTAATCTCATCACCTTGACTTGCCAGGATGGCTCATCTTCGTCGCCGGGGTATTGTAGAGAGGAAGAAGATGTGCCGCAGTGGGTCACGCCTTTAGCAAGAGGAGCCGAGCGTGAGCTGTTGCCCCGAGCGTTGTGTTTCCTGCGTCGGTTCCTGCCGCCCGCTTTCCGCATCAATAGACCTGCTGTGCAAGTACTACTTGCGCCAATTGTTTTTTTGAAGTTTAGTTTAAGCACGCGTTTGTTTATATTTAAACCACTCTAACCACATGTGTCTTCATATTTTTGCAGTCAAATCATCGTTCTGTCTAATCTTGAAAGCCATGTAAATCAATAGGTACCAGTAACTACGATACCGGTAGCAAAAAAAAATGAAGAAGATCGTGAGGTAATCTGGGGCAGTACATTGTTTGGATTGCAGCTCAGTTGAGTTCATGTTCTCTCAATGTTATGTCACCATGCTGTGTTTGCCCGCACAATTAGGGCCCCCCTGATCATTTCGTATATTCGGGGCCTCCTTTTGTAATGACCGTTTATAAATGACCATACGTGTAAATCAATTTCAACCAATCCTAATAGGAATTTTCCGCCTATGTGCTCATTTCTTCCCTCCTCCACATATATATATATATATTTGTGTGTGGACATCATCGTCACTTTGAGGGAAGTGGATCGGCAGACTGTGAGAGTTGGTTAAAACACAAGGTGCGTGAGGAGGAGGAGGAGGAGGAGGAGGAATAAACGTTTATTTTCGAAATGGTGTAGTGGTGTAGGGTCCGCGTTCACCTTAGGTGGGAAGTCTCCTCATTCCAGGAACGTTCTGGCCTTCGCTGCCTCCTTGGCCCTGGCAACGAGACGTCGTTGTTGGTCCAGGTCCTCCAAGGCGAGCTTGGCCTCCCACGTTTCGAAAAGGTGTTCGTTTTATTTACCAGCGTCGCAGGTGTTCGGCGGAGTTCATAGATCTGTATTTGTATTGCTTGGAAAAAAAACAGCCTGAAAGACAGGAAATTTTTTTTGCAAAGAAACACGACTAAACTGTGGCATCAGTGTCCCCCTTTTTTTGGCTCCCAATACGTTCCATTGAAATAGAAGCCACGCACGATTTTAAGAAAGCACGAACGAATGGGTAGGAGGGCAATCTGCAAAAGAAAACATAGAAAAAAAAACAAGTGTGTTCCTTTTATACTACCGAATGATACCAGACATCACTCTGGCTCACTAAAATTTTCTCAACCAAAGTCACCGAAATATTGTTCACCAGGACTCCCTCGACTCACAGGCTCATTTGAATACAAGTGAGCGTAAGTGAGTCGACACTCTGAGACGAGTGAATTCGCTCACCGATGGTCCTGCCTGTCGCGCTGGGGTTTAAGCATCGCGCATTTATAATGGGCCTCCGGCCAGTGTGAGCATTTGCCCAATTGGTGTGGCAGATGCATACTCTAAAAGCTTTCGCCGCCCGCAAACACAGCTTAGCCAATAGGCGCATCGTTACGACTTATAGACGCCATTATAATGGTTGGCCCGCCGTGGTGGTCTAGTGGCTAAGGTACTCGGCTGCTGACCCGCAGGTAGTGGGATCGAATCCCGGCCGCACGGGCTGCATCTCCGATGGAGACGGAAACGTTGTAGGCCCGTGTGCTCAGATTTGGGCGCACGTTAAAAAACCCCAGGTGGTCAAAATTTCCGGAGCCTTCCACTACAGCGTTTCTCATAATCACATGGTGGTTTTGGGACGTTAAACCCCACATATAAATCATTTATAATGGTTAAACTTTCAGAGAAAGAAATATTTGTGGGTGAAGCACGAAAATGTGCAAGTAACTCGACAATCTTTCCGTTTCAGCGACAAGTTACTCCAGCAATGGCTTCAGAAAAACTTTCAGCCAATGAAATAAGGGTTACAGGAAACGAAGAAGGAGACACGAAAGTGGCTAGACAACCAACTGTTTATTCACGTATGCGTGGATCAAGTGTATGTACTCATGTGGTCGCGTGGTCCAGCTACAAGCTCTTAACAAAAAATTGCTAAATACAATGAACTGACGCACAATAACTCTATGCATTCTTCACCGAACTAATCATTCATGATTACTAAAAAGATTCCAGGAAAGTTCTCCCCTTCCTGCGTAACGCCACGGAGCTATCACTACAACATGCTGCTTGCGCAGGAAGGAGCGAGCATTCCTAAAATCTTTTTTGTAATATTGAGTGATTATAGCGGAGAAGGATGCATAAAGTGATTGTGCGTCAGTTCATTGTATCTCGCAACTTTTGTTGAGAGCTTGTAGCTTGACCACGTGGCCGCATGATTATCTATATTTGAGCACTTGAGCCATGCGTACATGAATAAACAGTCGATAGTCAGCCGATTTCTTGTCTCCTTTTTCGTTTTCTGTGTGTGTTAATTTATTGACCAGAATTTTTTTCCGAAGCCCAACGAGCATTATTAAAATACGAGCAATGGCTGTTCGTCTATCACTCGAAAACATCATAGTGGTCGAGAGTGAGAAGCTAGGGTGAAAAATAAGTCACAGTTTTGCCGCAAAGGCGAAGGAAAGAACGCGACAGCAATGAATTGGAAGGTCACGCGCAGAATGGCAAGCAGATCGAAACGTGCCCCGCGTTTCTCACGCACAAATGACGCACGAAGCGTACTAGCAGGTACACATGAACGGGAATAAGTGTCGCAGTTGTTACTTCGCTGTGTCTGAAAAGCGCGCCCTTTTCGCAAACGGAGGCTTTGCAATGATTGCAGTGACCTTTGTGTGCCGCCCCGTAACTACAACAAAATCGTTCCAGTGGAAGCCTAACGCCATCCGAGACGTATGATCCTCCCCACCGGGAGATAAGGGCACGTGAAAGATCGTTCACTACCCTCCTCTCCGTGGGCCAAAGCACGCGTGAGAGGTGAGAGCTGCCGCGCGCTCATTGCGCCATCTTGCTGATAATGCTGGAAACAGAATAGCCCCCCCCCCCCTAGATGCCTGCCAACAGCGGTTACTGGTAGATATAAATAGCTTGCCGTTTGAACGTTGAAGGAGGTACCTCTCGGTGACTTAGTGGGTAACGTCTCGCATTCACAACGCGAAGGTCCCACGTTCCATTCTGCACGCTGGAGTCTTTTTTAAATTTTTTTTCTTTCTCGCGTATTCATATATATATATATATATATATATATATATATATATATATATATATATATATATATATATATATATATATATATATATATATATATATACATATATATATATATATATATATATATAGTCTAGTAGATCCTCCGTGAGCGGTCACAACGTGGTTTATTTCGACGTTTCGGCCTAGAGTCTGGCCTTCATCAGGAATAAAGATACAGTTTGTCGGTGCTCAGCTTTATACAATCTCAAATCAGAGGGCAAGGTAAGAGGGAAAAAAAAAGGAAAGAAAAAAAAGAAAAGAAAAGGAAAGAAAAAAAGAAAAAGATAAAAATAATATACGGTGAACGCCCCTCGGGTGCCTCCCTTCCACTTTTCCCTCCACTCCCCCCCATCTCTCTCCCCCCTTTCCCCTTCACCTTTCTGATGTCAGCGGTCTGTGTATGTTTCCGTTCACTAGCGCATTACTCCCGATCAGACGGTCCCTCCTGGCACTGGCGGTTCGGTGTGGGGCAAAAAGAGCTTTTCGGGAAAGTCCTAAGCCTTTAACTGCTCGGGGTCCCGTAAATAATTCGTCGTAGAAGGACGGGGGCCGCGTATTGTGGCAGAGGCTGGTCAGTGGGCATTTTAGGAAGTTCTAAGCCTTTAACTACTCCGCGCCCTGTCAACATTTCGTCGTAAAAATAGGGGTGCCCCGTATTGCGGTAGGCTGTGCAAGCGCGTGCAATGCGAATTCCTGGCCCGCTTCTAAATTACGCGTGTCGTGGGGGCCTCCCGGCTGTGCACATGGTTGCTGTTGGGCATGTCGTGCATGGCACAATTGATTGGGTAGTAAAATAAAACAGAAAACAGACGACAGCTGCACTTAGGAAGAGTAGTTACACTTGGAATTGTTTTAGGTTGTCCAGTGCCCTTCGCAGCTGCAGTGCCGTGAACTCAGTTACTATTTTCATCGTTGCCGTTATTGTTTTCTAATGCTTTAATTGCTGCAAGTGTACCAGGATTCTCATTTATTCCTCTATCGAGGGTGTTAAATCGGTGGATAAGGTATGACTCTCGTTGTTCACGTTCTCGATTTGATTTAAATCCCGTCTCTAAGAGCGTTACTGATAGTTTGTCGAATGCATGGTCGGGAAGATTGAGATGTTTTGATAGAGGTAGACTTGGGGCTGATTTCGCATGGGCTCTGTGATTATTGAAGCGAATCCTAAATGGTGTTTCTGTTTGTCCGATGTACTGCATACCACACACGTTGCATTCGAGTAGGTACACCACATTAGAAGAATCGCATGTTAGGTTTCCTCGTATGTTAATCGAAAACTTGGATTGCGTGCTGGTTGCTTTGTCTGTTTCTCGCATCGCCTTACATACAAGACATCGTGGCTTTAAGCAAGGGCGGCATGAATTATTGGGGGGTGATGTGTTAATTTGGGAGTGGACAAGGGTGTCTTTGAGGTTACGTGGTCGTCGGTAAACGACGCCTGGAGCGGATGGGAATGCGCGTTTCAGACGTTCACTTTGTTCCAGAATGTTGTAATGTCGTTTAAGGATTTTGTTTACATTGGGGAAGTTTGTGCTGTAAGTCAAGCAGAGGTTTGTTCGTTGTGGGTCTTCTCGTGGTGGTCGCTTCATAAGTAAGTCTTCACGCTTTAGTTTTCTCGCTTTTTGAACAGCGTCATTAATTACATGTGGGGGGTATTTTTGTTGCTCGAGCATAAGTTTTAGCCTCTGTGAGCTCGTGTCAAAGTCAGCGTCTCTAGAGCAGATTCGCTTAAACCGGTGAGCCTGGCTGTATGGAATACTGTTTTACAGTGGCGTGGGTGATCGCTTTGGTAATGAAGGTATTGTTGTCGATCCGTTGGTTTGCGATATAGGGTTGTAGAGAGCTTCTCTTCTTCTATCGTTATGGTAACATCAAGAAAATTTACGGTAACTTGCGAGTATGTGTGTGTGAAGTGTATGTTCGGGTGTACAGCATTGTAAGTGTCTATAAAGCTGAGAAGTTCGTCCTCGCTGTGGGTCCAAATAAGAAAGATGTCGTCTATGTATCTTCTGTATAACATTGGTTTCAAGGAACTTTGTGCAAGAAATTCAGATTCTAGCTTTCCCATAAATATGTTGGCATAATTAGGTGCCATTTTGGTGCCCATAGCGGTCCCGCTGATTTGTCGAAAATACTCTTGGTTAAACTCGAATGAATTTAATTCGAGGACCATCCTCGTCAATGTTGCAATGGCAGAGAAATCTGGGGTGTCAGATTGTCTATGGTTTGTGTACATGTTTCTTAGTGCAGCTATGCCGTCATCGTGAGGAATATTTGTATATAATGAAGAGACATCAAGGGTAACCAAGTACGAGTTTTTCGGCACACAGACACCCGCAATGTCTCGAAGAAAATGTGTGGTGTCTTTTATGTACGACGCGAGGGTGCATGGAATGTGGCTTATTAGTTTGTCCACGTACCCTGATATGGGTTCAGTTATTGTACCGATGCCTGATATGATTGGTCGACCTGGGTTACCGGGTTTATGAATTTTTGGGAGGATGTAGAAGCGACCTGGACGAGGGTATGCTGCTTGCATCAGTTTGTGGTCAGTGTTGGTTATCTTTTCTGCGTCCAACAGTTTCTTTAGTTCTGTTGATACGATACGTTTGTATTCGTCTGTCGGATCACCTGGGAGGCGTTCGTAAAATCTTGAGTCGTCTAGTTGGCGGTATGCTTCTTGTAGGTAGTTGGTTGTGTTAAGGACTACAATTGCTCCTCCTTTGTCAGCGGGTTTTATTGTTATGTCTGTCCTAGATGCCAAATTTTTCATGCTTATTTTTTCAGATTTGGTCAAGTTTTCTCGGTTTCCTTTCTGTCTGTGGTATTCGTGTACTATATCTTTCTGTACTGCGGTGATATAAAGGTCCAAGCACTTGTCTCGATTACTGTTCGGTGTCCAATCATTTGATTTACGACGGTGAATTGTTTGTGGTTAGAAGGCCTATCTAAGAAATATTCGCGCAACCTTAAGCTTCGAGCGAAGTTGTCGAGGTCTCGGAGTAAGTGGAATTCATCGAAAAATTTTGTGGTCGGGCAGAAGCTTAGTCCCTTAGATAGCAGTTTTACTTCGTCAGGTGACAAGCTCGTGTCCGATAAGTTTACAACCACAGTGTCACACGGTGTGTTCCTAGATGGGTGCTCGTTTGTACCATTAGTGTTTTCCTGGGTGGTGGTGTTGTAATGATAAGGCACTGTATCAGGGAACGCGGGTTTGGGCACATGGTCTCTTTCGAGTTTATGAAGTTTTGTGGCCCTGATGGCTTGGTATTTATTCTGCTCAAATTCTGTTAATCGCGTGATTTCTTCGTTCGATAAAGTGTTGTGGCGGAGAATGGTGTTGGTCATAGCGACCAGTTTCTTTACCTGTTTGTCACTATGATTAAGAGCAATTTCTGTTAATTTAAGGGATGCCTCAAGGAGGACGTTTTTCCATGTTATTTGGTCGTGTTTATCTAGATTTGTAGCGGCTGGTGTGAGGGAGAGTGTCATACCCTTGGGGACTATTCTAGCACGAAAGTACACTTGCAATGTTGATTTATGCATTTCATGTCTAATTCGTTTGTCAGCAAGTTTTCGTACTTTAAGGAAAGTGGCACTGCAACTGGGAAGTGATGAGCTGGACTTACATTTCAGAAGTCAATCTTCTTTTGGGTGCGGGGATGGCACTGATGAGGTGCGCAGGTTGTAGTTATGTCCGGCAGGCCTTCGTCGTTGGGGGGAGAATTTCGGCGTTGGGCTCCCGGCGAACGTGTTCGTTGGCAGTTCCGGGGTCCGTAATAGGGGGACGCGGTTCCGTGGTTCGGCAGGCTTCCCTTTGAGGAGTGGTGTAGTGGTGCTGTCGTGTAGTGCTTCTGGTCTCGACATCCGCAATGGAGGGACGCGTGTTGGCTGTTCTGCAGACTTCCCCCCTAGTAGTGGTGCGCTGTTGATGATGGTGAGGGGGTGCTTGAGGCTCGCGGGAGTCACAGTTTCGTTGATCGTCGGGAACTCATCTGTGGTGTTTGGGTGGGTGTGGGGCTCCTGGTGTATGTTGATATGCAGAAGTCTTCTCGTGGGTGTCTTGTTGTGTTGAACGTATATTCACGGGAGCTGCTGGTTGAGTCGACCACCCCGCTGTAGATTCAAGATCTCCACGACCGAGTGCTTTCTTGAGGGTTTCGGCAATCAAAGCGACGCCCATAAAACTCGGATGAAGCCCATCCGCAGCAAGAAAGCGTCTTGGTGGCAACTGCTCGAATTGGTAGTCGATGTATGACACCTTGCTGGGTCTCCGGCAGTAGGCCTTGACTGTCTCGTTGAATTGACGAGCGTCCCGGTTGAAGCGGTGCACGAATTGTTCGTTCGATCGTTGCAGGTGTAGGTTGAGGTACCGGGGCAACACGCATGAAACAACGAGCCTTTCGAGTTCCTGGCGTGTCCGAAGCGTGTTGTTCACTAGGCGGCGAAGGCGGCGTAGCATACCCTCGTCCAGGTCGCTTCTACATCCTCCCAAAAATTCATAAACCCGGTAACCCAGGTCGACCAATCATATCAGGCATCGGTACAATAACTGAACCCATATCAGGGTACGTGGACAAACTAATAAGCCACATTCCATGCACCCTCGCGTCGTACATAAAAGACACCACACATTTTCTTCGAGACATTGCGGGTGTCTGTGTGCCGAAAAACTCGTACTTGGTTACCCTTGATGTCTCTTCATTATATACAAATATTCCTCACGATGACGGCATAGCTGCACTAAGAACATGTACACAAACCATAGACAATCTGACACCCCAGATTTCTCTGCCATTGCAACATTGACGAGGATGGTCCTCGAATTAAATTCATTCGAGTTTAACCAAGAGTATTTTCGACAAATCAGCGGGACCGCTATGGGCACCAAAATGGCACCTAATTATGCCAACATATTTATGGGAAAGCTAGAATCTGAATTTCTTGCACAAAGTTCCTTGAAACCAATGTTATACAGAAGATACATAGACGACATCTTTCTTATTTGGACCCACAGCGAGGACGAACTTCTCAGCTTTATAGACACTTACAATGCTGTACACCCGAACATACACTTCACACACACATACTCGCAAGTTACCGTAAATTTTCTTGCCTCTGCTGCCTCTGCTGTGTTCTGAACCCAACGTTTGTAATTGTTGCAAGTACGGTAAACTAAACTTGCAACTGAAAGTTGAAACCAGTTTTGTTTCGTCTTAGAAGAGACAGACAGACAGACAGACAGACAGACAGACAGACAGACAGACAGACAGACAGACAGACAGACAGATAGATAGATAGATAGATAGATAGATAGATAGATAGATATTATTGAGTCCGGGAACCTATCTTGAGCCCGGGAATCTACCTATCTATTGATTAGATAGATAGATAGATAGATAGATAGACAGATAGATAGATAGATAGAGAGAGAGAGAGAGATAGATAGATAGATAGATAGATAGATAGATAGATAGATAGATAGATAGATAGATAGATAGATAGATAGATAGTGTTGCGTAGTGCACCTGACGTCACGGGCCGCCAAGGTCACCTCTGTTGGGTAGCGCGAGTCTCAGTTCTCGGCTGCCGTTGTGCAGAGCTGATAGAAAGAGCTGACAAGGCGACGGCGAGCTGCGGGCCTTCTCTGGCATGTATGCAACCTTCGTCCCTACTGCCTCCTCTACCCCCGTGCGTCAAACTATGCTATGTGCTCCCTCACCCTTTGCCTTTCACCCTCACCTTTTCTTGGCCCCTGGCTCTACAACGTTACAGATGTCTATGCTATAGCCTACAATCTTCACTTCTCCCTCTCCTTCCTTCTCACGACCAAATCATCCCAAATATCTGAGCCATGACTTCCTTGGCACTCATCTTTAGGGAAGCTGTGGTTCATGGAGGTACTTGTTCAGTTCCGGCAGCCCATACGCATTAGAAGCTTTCGCGAAGCGCAGCAAGCACGAATCGGGCTCCCTATTAAAAATAACAAAAAAAAGTATAATAAACGCTGGTTTTCTGGCCAATCTCCCGTAGTGGATAGGAACCATATATCAAGGAACAAGCAATGAAGCAAGCCCTAGCCCGCCATGTACATGCTCACTGTGAATATTCCTCCTTCAACCCATCACCCCTCTGACTGTCACTGGGCAGGCGCTTTCCCTCGCCCACCACCACGAATATAAGAGACAACGCACGCACGTATCCACCCTGGCCTCATTAGTTCTCATTTGTTTTTATGCAGGAATTTATAGTGCTTTTATTGGGTTATTCAGAACGGCACGGAACACTTCCTACAAAAGGAAGGATGGATAAACACCTGTTAGAAGTGTGATGTTTTTGCCTCCAGTGTTTCTGGATAAGTCCATGGCAACTTACCAAGAACAGTTGTGCATATTCTGTTTCGGCTACGTGCTGTCTCTACAAAGCCCACTATTTGCTCTTAAAGACGCTACGAACCGTTTGGCCTTGGGAAAGTGAAAGACCACTATGCAACGCATTTATTTCTTTAATGGCGCTGTATTATAATACCTTCAAAAGAAAAAAAAGTTACAGCTACTATGAAATCTCAAAATAATTTCTAATCGCTTGCAAAACAGAAGATTATCAAGTGGTTCCACTGAGCTTCCAGTGCATTCATTGCGCTACTGGTTCGATAGTATTCTGGGGACGCATGTTAAGACTGCCAGAGCAGCTACTGCCTGCGCTCTTTCGACTCCTCTTAGTGGATGACCGGGTGCTTTTCATGCTCGATGATGATGATGAAAAACATTTATTATTAAAGAGAGAGGTACGGGGCCAAAGCATGACCCCGCTACATGGTCGGCGTCCTTAGTCCGGGACACCACATGACGAGGCCCCTACTCGCGCCCGTCTCACCAGAGCCCGTTGAGACTCTAGTGATGATCAGTTGAGGAGGGCAGTCTCCCATGCCTCTCGGGAAGGGGTAGGGGAAGGGGGTAGGTGGGGATTTTTCGGACATGCCCATACCATGTGGAAGATATCACACGTCTCCCACAGTGTGGGCACCGCCCATCTGTGTTCGCATCGAAATGTTTTAGGATTGCAGGACAGAGTAGGGTACCTGTCTGCAGGCGCCTTAGAGTTCGCTCTTCCTCCTTACTCAGCCCCTTTGCAGGAGCCGGGTAAAGGCGGTGAGTGTCGCGATAATAGGTCAGAATTTCTTTGAACCGCAGCAGCGGTGTATTGGCCTCCGAGTCATAAGAGCCAAGGTGAGGAGCCCGGTGGGTAAGCGCTCGGGCGGCCGCGTCAGCGGCCTCATTACCTGGCCAGGAGCCCATACGATGCGTTTCGGGGCTGGATCAGCGAGAGCCCGTTTTAGAATTTGGCTGGCTAGGGGGGATATCTCTCCTACCAAGTAATGAGTACATGCTTTCTGGGAGTCCGTGATGATAACTTTCGAGTTGGGGTCCGCAGCAGCAAGCGCTATCGCGACTTCCTCAGCGCGCTCTGGATTTTGTGCTCGGAACGAGAGCCCCATTGACATGCTTTTCCCGGTGAACTACAGAGGCCGTATAAATCCCGTGGGCGAAGACCCTGCTATATCTACGTAGAATACACCAGGTCGGGAGCCGTGTTGCCTCTCAAGCGTCCGAGCCCGCGCCTGTCTTCTGCTTCGTGCGTGTGCTTATCCATGTTACTGGGGAGTGGAGCGACCGAGAGCATATGCCGCCACAGTTCCGGAATACGCTCCGCCACCTCTGCAGTGCAAGTGTGCTGTATATGTAAGCGGTTTTAGCAGGCGGCGCCCGGGAGCCGTCTGCACGAGCCGCGTATATGATTCATAAGGTGGGCTTCCCGCAACTCCTGGTAGGAGTTGAGCACACCTAACGCCCTCAGTTTGGCGTTGGAAGTGGCCACCGGGAGATCCAGAGCTCGTTTAGTAGCCTTACGAATGATGGCATCTATTCTTTTGTCTTCTTGCTTGTTAGTGCGAAGGTATGAGACGGCGTAGAGGATCCGGCTAGTCACGAAGGCATGCGCGAGCCGAAGCGCGTCCCTGCCCAGCAGACCACCCCGCTTGTTGGAAACGCGGTGGATCATGCGCCCTACCTGTTCGCCTATTCTCTTGAGTTTCGCTATAGTGGAGTCCGGTCTGACTCTGTGGTGAATAAACAGGCCTAGAATCCGGAGCTCCTCCACCTCTCTGATGGGAACCCCAGACAGGGAGATGTGTATGGCTGACTTATCTTTTGGCTTCGCTCTAACGTGCAGAAGCTCTGATTTGTTTGGAGCACATTGGAGTCCACAATCTTTGGCATACGCCTCGACTATGGATGCGGCCTGCTGAAGGCGTTCCTGCATTTCACCAAGGCTCCCTTCAGTGGTCCAGATTGTAATATTGTCGGCATATACTGCGTGTTGTGTGCCTTCCACCCTGGCCAATTCGCTTGGAAGGCGCATCATAGCAATGTTAAAAGGAGCGGTGATAACACTGCTCCCTGTGGGGTACCCCGTGTTCCCATAATATGCGGGCCATATTCCTCGTCCTCGATCCGAAGAAGTGCCTGGCGTTTAGAGAGAAAATCTCTGACATATGCAAAGGCCTTAGCCCCGCAATCGGTGGAGCTCAAGTTAGCCAGGATGCTGCTGTGTTTAACATTGTCGAAAGCCCCCTTCAGATCAAGGGCGAGGATGGCTTTATCATTGTGTTGCATACTAATGGGCTGTATGACGGCCCTATGGAGCTGGAGAAGGACGTCCTGTGCAGACATGTGTGGGCGAAACCCAAACATGTGTCTGCAAAGAAGCCCTTGCCCTCAAGGTATGGGGAGAGGCGATCCCGTACCATCGTCTCCATAAGCTTGCCCGCGCACGAAGTCAGTGATATGGGCCTCAGATTTTCCGTATTCACGGCCTTGCCTGCTTTGGGGATAAAAGTCACAAGTGACGTTTTCCATTCGGAAGGGAGCGCACGGCCGTCCCAGATCTCGTTCATGTATTCCAATAAATGGAGGTAGGCTGTGTAAGGGAGGTTTGCCAACAGCTTTACTGTTATGCGGTCCAGCCCCGGAGCCGTACCCCTGCGCATTTTAGCTAAAGCCGCTTTAAGGTCATGCAACTCAAAACGGGCATCGAGTTGGTGGTTAGGCTTACCAGAGTACGTGTACGCCGGCCCAGGCGGGTCCTCCGTACGACAGAGATACCTATCGCACAGAGCATCCGCAAGCTGTGCCGGAGTGCCTTGGTGCCCTTGCAGAGCTCGCCGGAGCTGCTTCTGCGCTTCCCCTCTCGTTTGAGAGGGGTCTATGAGACTGCGAAAGAGACGCCATGTCCCCTTCGAGCTCATCTGACGAGCTGCGGCGTCGCAGCGGGATATCCAATTTGAATCTGAGAGTTGGGAAGCATACGCTGCAGCCTGTTCCGTGAGTTGGGCTATGCGGAGACGTAATTTGCGATTAGTCTTCTGCTTTTTCCAACGTTTTGTTAAGCTTCGGCGCGCCTCCCACAAGTGTAGGAGGTGAGTGTCAACTGCGGGGATTTCTTCGTTGGTTTGGAGGGTAGTAGTAAGTCTTTTCTGAATGTTGTTTACGTGTTGAGCCGCCCATTCTGCATAGCCTCCAGAAAATAGTACGGGAGGGATAGTCTGATTGCGAAATTGGGTCCAATCAGTCAACTTGGCTTGACCGCATTTTTTATGAGCTGACTTTTCCAGGAGTGTGACCCGGAGAAGGCAGTGATCACTGCCTAGAGAATCGCCCAAGTTCTCCCAGGTAGCATCCTTAGCATTTTTTACGAGAGAGAGGTTCGGACACGTGTCACGGGTTACCGAGTTCCCCACTCGAGTGGGGTACGCCGGATCCGTGAGCAGCGTGAGGCGAAGGGTGGATATAAGCTCCGCCAGCTTACGTCCTCTGGCCTTCTCGTAGTGATAGCCCCAGTGAAGGCTGGGAGCATTGAAGTCTCCCACGATCACTAAGGGGTCCTTGTCTGCCAACTTGATCGCCCGGAGGAAGATTTCGCTAAAAGTTACGCGGGGCTTATGCGGGGGGCTGTATATATTTAGGATGTGTATTGACTGGTCGTGATGTCTTAGAGGCAGTACTCTGACCATTGTGTATTCTTGTTCAGTACTTAAGTTTAAATCGACCTGAATCGCGGTATATGCCTTGTTCACCAGGATGCATAACGAGGGCCCCCCCCCCCCCCCCCCTGGAAAGTGCTATAGCCAGAGAATTTAACGTCCAAACCGGGCTCCTGCAAAGCAAGCAAGGCGGGCATGTTTCCGAGGGACTGCAAGTAGAGCTGGAGGTGCGACCGTTTTTTCCAGGCTCTAAAACCCCTGCAGTTCCATTGTATAATCTCAAATTTTTGTAGATATTTAGCTTGTTTATTGGATCGGCTAGCCATCTTTTAGTATTTATTTACGGTGCAGAGGACCGGTCCGGACCTGGAGCCGGCCCCGAAAAGCCTTCTTCTGCTGCCTGACGGGAGGCCGGCTTGCGTTTAACCTGCGGGGAGTCGCTCTGAGTGGTGTTTTTAATTTGGGCGATAACCCAGGGCTGCACAACTTTAAGGACTGAGTTAGAGACCTGCGCCACAATTTCGGGAAGTGCTTGCGTTAAGGCTGCCGTGAACATGTCCTGAAAGGACTCGCGGACTGCCGACATGATTTGAGTGGGGAGGGCTGCCACGCTCGCCTCTAATTGCTCGGTTTTATGCTCTAGGGACTCGATGCGACCGATGGATCCGGTAATGGAAGCTGGTCCAACCACTGTGTCCACGTCCTGCCGCGAGACGCTAGTGAGGCGGGATGTGACGGAAGAGCCGTCATCCCCGTCTTCTGCCTCGGCTTCCTGCACTGGCTCGGATGACCCAACCTGCTTCGCTTCTAATTCCTGAATTTTGCGCGCAAGAATTTGGTTCTGGCGCCTGAGCTCCCCTATCTGCTGCTGTAGGGCGGTTTCGGTAGGGGAGGGAGAAGAGGAAGGTCCAGAGACTACCCCACCCCAACAGCTCACCTGTGCTTGGACGGGTGTCAAGGGTGGGAAGTCCTTGACCAAGACAGGAGGCTCCGACGGGGTCCCAGGCTTTACATTGGTGGAGTGCCCGGTGTCAGTCTTCTTGAGTTCTGGCTTATTCGACTTGGCGGCTGGTGCTTTCTTGGGGCCAGTCTTGGGAGTCGGAGCCTGTTTGTTCCCCCCTTCCCCCCTGTTGTCCTCGGCTTGGATCCGCGTGGGGATCCCGACTTGACCGGCTGCCGGAACCGTCCAGCACAACCGGGAGCTCCAGTCTTGTGGCCACCGCCGCAGAGGAGGCAGCTCGGAATGCACTGGTGTTCCGTGGGGCCGTCAGGAGTAGCAGCAGGTACCTGAACGCCGCAGCTTGTGCAGCGGCCGGGCTGCGGGTGCGGGCAAGTATCTGCTCGATGGCCCACTGTGCCACAAAGTGGGCATGCAGGCACTGTCTTCTTATACAAGCGAACAGGGAGCCGCTCGCAGTTGTATAACACCGTCCGTGGCACCTTGGTCCTCGCGAAGGTGATCACCGCAACCGGGGTGTCCCCAAGCTTGCGCACAGACACTATATTTGGCTCAGCACTGAGCTTGCTTTTCCCAGTTTCGGACGTTTCGTCTTGAGAGACATGCACGACGCCCCGACAGAACTCACCGGAGAGTTTGGGATGTCCCCGGAATGTTAGCTGGCGGCCCCGACTGGCAGCTTAATGTCCCGGAGGAGTCTCTCGGCGGCGTCCACTGATTTGAGCGTGCACACAAGTACATTTTGATCCCAGAGGGGCCACACCGCAAGTCCCACACTTGCGTCGGCTCCGAGGATGCTGCGGACTGCAGCGCCGGCTTGTCCAGGACCAAACGTGGCCTTGAGGTCGAGCGTCTCACGCGGTTTCAGCACCACTATGATGTCGTCTTCTTCGATGCGCGGCGTGTTCTTCGGCCGCCACTGGAGTTGCTTGGCGCGCTGCGAGGCGACGCTCGGCGCGTTCTTGCCCTGTGCTTGCTGAGGGCGAGACGCTGCTTGTTGTTTGGCTGCAGGAGCCCTGGCGTCTCTCGACGCCACTGCTGTGTTCTTCCTTCCGCGCCAGACGCGGACCATATCTTTGAGGTACTCTTCCTCGGTTGGTAGAGGTGTCTCGGTTTGAGTGGTATCCATCTGCATTATCTGTAGGGACTCCGGATCGTAGCCGGTGACTTGATTTTGGAGACGCCATTACCGGGGAAACCCCGGGCAGGGCCAGCGCGGCCCTTACTGCGGTTAGGCTTAACTCCGCGGTGGTTTGGCGAAAGCTTCAAGTGACCAAAAAAGGGTCAGAAGACGGCCCACCTTGACAAGACGTGATGTCTTCGGTTGCGGCTGACGTTCTTGGAGACGGTGGTAGAAGGCTTGCAGGAGAACGACTTGATGTGATGCAAATAATTGCGATATTTCACAGAGCCGACGTGGTATGCGACCGCTCCCGCCGATCGACGCCAGCGCCCCCCTCCTTCATGCTCGAGGCTCGGGAATTTTCGCGCTGCATTTTGCTGTCTAGTGTCCGCTTCATGTGATCCATATATATTTTGTTGTGGTCTGTGGGGTCTCGGGCCACGATTTTGGCTTCCTCAACCACCGTCGTCTTCGGCAGAGCAGGTATGATGAGAAGAGACCCGAAAGGCAACAGGGCCGTCAATGCGAAGACCAGACCTGTGTATCCGGCCGGCTCTAGAAAGAGGACCAGAACTGCACACATGGCTGCGACACGACACCAAGCGTACGACCAGCAACCGACGCCGCCTCGAAGTGCCGAAGGGAAAAGCTCCATGACGTAGGTCATACAATGGATTAATAATACATTGCAGACACCCTTCGACAATACGAGCAAGGCTTTAGTGAGCTTGCCTAATGTGGCAGCGGCCGCGATACTGAGGGCACACTGTATACAGGCAACCAGAACGAAGCAAACACCAAGTACAGTGGCAAGTTTGACACCTGTGATGAGGTAGTGCATCACTACGTACGCAAGCATTGTTACGACGATCTTGAAGGCTGGGACCCAAAATTCTTTGTATTGAACCAGGGACACAGCATCGGTGTAAAAGACAAACGATATTGAAAAACATACGATGAACATGACCAGCGCCCGTCGTTGGAGAGATCCCGCGTCGAGCAAGTCACCTAGCTCTGTCACCGCTTTCACAAACCGCGGGGTTCTTGACATGCTCCCTCAGCTTCTGCACAAGACACGCCGTTGCCGGAAGCGGAAAGTTGTTGATCGTCGCCGCCCGCATCATCACCACCTCAGCCGCGTCGAGCATTCCTCTCGCGACCAGCCAGCGGGGTGACTCTCGCACGAACCACAGTGCGGGAAGGAGCAGAGCCGTCGGGGCGAGGAAGATGACCTGCTTCAGACGCCAGTCCATGAGGATCAGATTGATAACGACAGTCCATACCTCGCTTAGAGCTATGCCTATGACGGCCAGGAGGAGGACCTGCTGTGGCCTGTGAGCGTGCGTCATTGATTCGAACGGCAAGATGAAGGTGAAAAATCCGTTCACGGCCACGCTAGCACCTGCCAGGAAACGAGCCATCGCATAATACGCGTAACCCGTAGCCACGAACGTACATATTGTGGAGATAAACAGCAGAATGGCCGATCCGAGGAGCAACGTCTTTCGACCAATGTAATCCGCGATGGATCCGACCAGAACGAGAGCAACAACGCCGCCGAAGCTCTGCATGCTTGCGAGCACGACCCGCATCACCTTTCGCTCACACACCATGTCCCATGTGCTCACTGCGCTGCTCTCGGCCGTGTGAACGTCGTAGTCCCAAGCTTCGCAAGGTGCATCGCGTGTACTGTTGATATCCTGGACTTGGTCAGGAAAACATCTGTTGTACCAGGATGACACCGTAGGCGTTACAGCGTGGACGTCCTGCGTCGACTCTGATGCGTCGTGTTCAGCCGGTGGCTTGCAGCGTTCGTAAACGCGGCAACTGCTGAAGCGTCCGTCAGTCTCCCTCGCTATGGCGATGTGTTTCCAGTCGGCTTCAGAGATGTTGAAGCCCCCGGGCATCTTGCACCAGTGGTCGACGTCGCCGGTGACGAGGGACACCACGAGGGTTTGGGAATGAGTAAAGAGTGTTCCCAGGAGAATGAGGAATAACATCTGTTTCTGGTAAGGACCATGGCCAAAGCATTCCTCGCAGTCGAAGGACTCGCTCGTATGCAGGTCAACATTGGCAAGCCGAGTGAGAAACAAGAGGTCCATGGCCTACGTCACAGGTGCTGCTCGTCGAATTCGATGCGTCCAAAGATCCCAGACGGAAGCTGACTTACGCCTAGCGGCATCAGATGATGATGACGATGAATCCACAGCCATGGCATCAATGAATGCTTCTTCTTTTTAGATAGCGCACAAGGAGGTTTTAAAAGAGTAAATGTGTAGGCAGAGGGGGGAGGGAGGTATTGCGTGAATGTTACGTATTTGTGTATGGTTTCGAAAGGCTTAATTGTTTTCTCGTCGTCAATGTTCCTATTTATTGATTGAAGGAGAGGCATTGCCTTCAACTAGTGGTAGGACGCTGGTGTTGGGTTGTGCCCCACTACTCGTTGAAGGTACTTTTGATTCCATCGCTTCTACTCGAGTAAACCGAAGTGTCAAATCAAGCGAAAGCCAAGTAAAGACACCTCTGACTGAATTCCCTACGCGTAATTCAGGACCTACATGTACGGGCTGGCCAGTAAATGGTACTGCAGCGCAAGCAGTCGTTTTAGGGGCGAAGCTCCTTATAGCGGCACCCGTTCGTCCCCCGTAGTATGTAACAAGTATAACATTGTGACCTCCAAGGTGGTGCCGGTGAGAGACTTCTTCTGTGCGTTGTTGAACAATAAAAAATAGTGCTCAATGTACATGTCAATGGCTGCTAATGGGGAATGAGAGACAGGAGCTTTCGGCTTTTAGTTAACGCGCAGGCTGCGATCACCATTAGCAGCCATTGGCATGTACATTGAGCACTATCTGACAAGAAAGGGTTGACTACGTTATACTCGCTGGGTGTAACCTCCTTAGCTTTAGAAAGGTTTAGCGAGCGTTGATCCGCAGTGCCATGAATACAATGAACTTGTCCATGAATGAACTCGAGGTGGTTAAAAATGGGAAGTAGATACGAAGCGCAAGCCGTAAGAAAGTAAAAGCCGAATTCTCCGCCTCTCATTTCCCATTAGCAGCCATTGGCATGTACATTGAGCACTATCTGACTGAAAAAGTTTGCTACGTCATACTCGCTGGGCGTAACCTCCTTGGTTTTCGAAAGGTTTAGCGAGCGTTCGGCCGCAGTGCCATGAATACAGTGAACTAGTATATACCATGAACTCGAGGTGGTTAAAGGTGGGAAGTGGACCCGAAGCGCAAGCCGTTAAGAAAGTGTGCGTGTGCCACCTCTCGTTTAGTCCTTGGAATGTCCGCTGGATGGCGGTGCTTCTATATGGGGAATATATGATGAAAAGATGCGAGATGGTGGTACTTGGAGTGTTGAATAGATGGACGAATGGACACATAGACAGATGCATGGATGGACGCATGAACGGACGCAGGGGCGGCTGCATGGACGAACGCAGGGACGGACGCACGAACAGACGCACGCACGGACGGGCTGATGGACGCATGGATGGTCACACTGACGGACGCATGGACGGACGGAAGCAAGAACGAATGGACGGACGAATTCTTCGCCCCACTCTCCATCATTCACTCCGTGGATATGCTGCCATTTTTTTGTTTTTGTTTTTACTAGCAGACGCTGCCTGCGTCGGGCTTCCGAGGTGAGACAGGGGGAGAGAAGCGACACTTGGCTAAGTACGCGACCATGCAGGCACTAGACGTGATGCACGAGCATTCGCAGTAGGGGTGTGGACGGCGCCGCCGACGTTAGATTGACACGGTGCGACAAAGAAATGCTCGACATTTGAAAATTGCTTGAGTGGAAGCTCTCGCAATGCTTTCGCAGAAATAAGGAAGCCAATTTTTGCACTCTAAACATCTCAGAAACAAGCTCTTTTCTGGTGGTACCCTTTTAAAACATCAAGTGGCTTTGATCTGTTAGTCTGAAGACTACGAAAGTTATAAATTAAAAGATAGATGTTTCTGATGAAAAAACACACAGGAAGAACTATCGATGACTTAATAGACAAAAACTTTGCCTTGAATTTGAGGCCTACTAAACGAAACTAATAACACAAAGATGAACATTGAGTACTGACTAACTCAAAAACGTTCCCGCGTTAAACTCGTTGGGCATGCGAGGAAAACGCTCCTTCTCCGTCGCCGTTCGTGTTCATTTGTGTGAGCGCGGCTCTCGTTGACGCGTGCATTGAGCGTTTCGGCGGCGTTCCTTCGGCGTCTCACTCACAGTCAGGATCCCTGGGGCTTCGGCCAAGAAGTCGCTGACCCCTGGGGCCCCTAGAAGGATGGCGTCGCGGTCAGTATGCACCCCGCCAAAAGAACATTGTTTCACATTTACTGTTCCTGAAGGCGCGGTCTCCGTCGATGAGATCATCTAGTGCCTCGAAGAGACGAGCGGTAGAGAAGGGGTGCTGTTCCTGCAACACTTCGGCCCTTTGAAGTACTTGGTAGCAACCAAGACAGCGGAATAAGCCACCAAGCTCATGATGAATGAAAGTTTTGTCCTTCAGAAAAAAAAAAGTTCAAGTGGAAGTTGTCGGCCCACGAACTGTGTTCGTGAGTGTGTACAGGTCGCCGCAGTACGTACCCGTCAACGCAGTTGTTTCTGCTTTGCAGCCTTTCGGCAAAAAACGTAATATAACATATGTTACTCTGCAACGATGCCAGTCTGCATTTATCAGTACACGAGTGGTGAAGATGGAAATGGCAAAGCCCGCACCGAACTTCATTTCAATTCATAGACACCACGTTACGTTGGAGTACCGTGGCAAGCTCACATCTGTGCGGGTTGCCACAGTGAAGGCTACATGAATGTGGCCTGTGCGACACCTTTGTGTCGCAGGGGCAGCGCGTATGGACACGCTGTGGATGAGTGGATTGAGGCCTGCCGAAGGTGTGGAGGTGATCACCCGACCAAAGAGTGTTTCAAGCGCGGATCATACGCAGACGTGGTTCAGAAGATGCCGTCACGAAGTGTCCAAAATTTTCCAATAATTGAAGAATCCACCTCAAGCTTCTCAAGTGTGGCCTAGTAATCTAGAACCTATGAAGTACTGCGTCCTCATTAGAAAACGACACGAGCCGAGACACGAGACCACTGGGATGAAGAGAGCCTGACAGATGAATTCGTCGACGCCGTCGGAAGACGGTATACTCGCGTCAGACCGGCCAGTACGCCAGACCAGTCAAGTGTCGATGAACAGCCCGCTCAGACGCAGCATGAACACTCACATGGGAGTTCCACGGACGCGTCCAGTGATTTATCTTCACTAACATGTTGGACAGGTCCAAGGCGCTTCCCCCCCCCCCCCCCCAACCTCAACGAGTCTGCCCACGAGACCGCTTGCGCTAACCGACCGCACCGGTTCCGGGCAACGATTCGGGGCCAACGGGGTTGCGGAAAACAGGGACGCGCCTGCCACGTACAACGAAATCGCGCGAAGACTATATCTACTCCCTCATCCAAAACTTAATAGGCCACAGGCCCTTACGCTTAGACTACTGCAGACCGACACATACCCTAACCTGAGATCCCTTCACGCTATTTTACGTGTTCCCAATGACGCTTACCCCGCATGTGGGGATGTACCCACGCTGGCGCACATGCTCTGGGAGTGCAAAGCAATGTACACTAACCCCGGCACTACATCGGTCAGGTGGGAGGCGGCCCTACGCAGCTCCTTCCTGGCCGGCCAACTTTGGGCCATGCAGCAGGCCCGCGGAGCGACCGATAGGCTTGGCCTAATGGTCCCGACGTGGGAGTCACTAGCTGCGCCCTGAAGCGCGCCTTGCAGGACCACAATAGTTTCTAACCAAGTAGGGAGCATCGAAACTCGCCATAACTGCAGCGCATAAATGGCGTTAGAGGAGCGCCAAATGCTGGACGACCAGGTACCTATTACAAGAGGCATCGCAGAAAGCACTACTTTGATTTCCTCTGCCATGACTGCGACAGACACCAGTGACAGCACACTGAACGCTAACCTTGGAATGTCGACGACCTTGAAGAGCATGAACGCTACGCCTTCAACGTCGGCGAAGCAGCTAAGAAGCCGACCACCAACGCGGAGCAAACCGGTGGACATCGAAGTTTCTACCAAACCCACACGATCTGCTGACGCATAGAGTCCTTCGGGTTCACAACGCCGTTCCAAGCCAGGCAGTGGGAGCACCCGTAGTGACTCCGCTAAACAGAGAACATTCAAGAAACCCCGCGTAGGATCACCGCCACGGCAAACGTCACCAACCGTGAGCGATGACAATATGTACTTTTAGCTTTTGGCTCTCCTCACTCTTACCTTTCTTTCCTTTGAGCAATTTCCTCGCCTTTATTTCAACAAATGCATCACTGTATTTTACGTCGGTCAATGTTCGCGGTTTCCGAAATCCGGTAAAGCAGCAGGCAGTACTTGACCTCGCGCGGGTGCATCACGTGGACATGCTCTTTTTGCAGAAGACAAACTTTCGTAGTACGCCTGACGTTGCAGAGTTTCGGGAAAGGTTTCATGTAGAGACCTTCTTTTCGCTCACAGATGCGCGTGCACGTAGCACAGGAGTTGTTTTCATGAACGCAACGCTGAGGAGGGGTGCTCACTGTCTTGTTGACACTGAAGGCCGCATCATAACAGTAGATGTGGTACTTAACTGCAAACGAATCCGATTTGTCAACGTATATGTGCCCGTGACGAGGTCAGAAACAAGCGGGTTCTCTAAACCTGTCAGAAATTTTTTCATCGAGCCGATATCATATGTGCTTGTCGGAGATTTCAACTGCGTGCTCGATAGCACATTGGACGTCAGTGGTCCCGGCCAAGGCGCCAACAATTTTTACGCCAGAGAACTACAGCAATTAGTTAAAGATCTCAAGCTGACAGATGGGTTGTTAACACTACATGGAGTCAGGTTCGTCGCAACCCGCGCTTGTGGCATTCACCAAAGCCGAATTGATAGAGTTGTAGTGCCCGACGACTCTTTAGCGAACCCACAAGCCTGTGAAGTGGTTCACCTTGTGCCAAGTCAGCAGAAATTCAGTGATCATGCTCCGTTACTATTCCCCTTTAACGTGAGCTCAACAACGAGAATCCCCAAAGGTTGGAGGATGGACCTGACTACTTTTCATGATGACGAAAGCATTTCCGTGCGTCGAACTGAGCTGCCGGCCTCACTGGCAGAAGTGGGTTGCGTAATTCCGACTACATGGGACCTCTTAAAATCTCGCTGGCACCTCATAGCTCAGCAGGCACAAAGGATGCCACGCTCGCCTTACGGCCAAGATAAATTACATTCTCCGGTGAATTCAAATTGTAGATAGAGGTAGGTCAACCGCGCTCGCTATGCTCGAATACGTTGAAGCACGAAAAATCAAATATCAAAATCTTTTAAAGCAGAGGTCTCAGGCTACAAGGCTCGCAAGAGAAATGCATTTATCGACAGATCAACTGAAAACTTTGATATATGCGCAAAGAAACCATAATCGTCGATGGCAGTACCGCTACATCGATGAGGCGCTGAAAGGGGATGGTACGGTTGTCAATAAGCCGGATGAAGTTCAAGAAGTTTTCCGAGACTACTTTGCAAAACTGTTTACTGCAAACCATGACACACAGGACGACGAGTTTAGTGCCAAGCTCTCAGCATTTTGCGAAGGTTTGCCATCGCTAGGCTCGGAAGACTGTTATTTAGGCAGAAACTGATAAAGAAGAAGTATGGTACGCCCTAAAATCCATGAATACGTCGACATCACCAGGCCCAGACGGAATACTCACCGGGTTTTATCTGTGCTTCTTCGATATCTTGGGAGATGCAATCACCGATCTCGTGAATATTTTGTTGCGTGATGGCCGAAAACCACAGTGCTTCAGCAAAAGAAGGGTGATTATATTGCCGGAAGATGGTATGAAGCCGTCAGATCCTAAATCATGGAGGCCTAATACTCTGCTAAACACAGACTATAAGTTAGTAGCCACGCTGCTATCAAGGCGTCTGTGGCCTTTCTTGGAAGAGCTTGTGTCCCCCTTGCAGTCATGTGCAGTACCAGGACGTTCCGTCTTCGCAAACTTCTTACAATCATCAGAGACCTCTTCGCATATCCCCCCCTCTTAACAAAACAGATCTCAGGAGTATTTATTTCTCTTTATAAGGCCAGACCCATTTGATAGAGTTGAACACGGGTATCTTTTCGCTATTTCCACATATTTGGCCTCCCAGAGCAGTATGTGTGACTGATAGGAATACTTTATCAGGATCTATCAAGCTGTTTTTATTTCAACAATGAAGTGACCAGAAGCTTTGCATTTCAAAAAGGAGTGAGACAAGGCTGTTCGTTGACTCCGGTATTATTCATTTTGTCTCTAGAGCTTTTCATTAGAAAGGTTGCAGACTGCAAGCTTATAGTGGGTGTCCTGATGCCAGGCAAGGAAACCTTCAAAATTGCCGCGGACGCTGATGATATTTCGTAATTTTTTCGTAACCTGTCTAGCTATAGTACATTCCTTGACATTTTTGCTCAGTATTTCTATCTCTCTGGTGCCCTTTTAAACACCACCAAATGTAAGACATTGCGCTTTGGAGGCTTCAGAGAACCATTGCCAGGAGACGTAGAATACGTTCAAGCTGTTAAGGTGTTAGGCATTCACTTTGAAGAAGAAGATGTCTCAAAAGTACCTGGGATGACGTGCTTAGGAGATCCATCGATGTCGTAGCAGCAGCCAATCATTTTAACTTGTCACTAACGGCAAAAGCAACAGTAATAAAGACACAGGCGTGCGACTTTGCGTTTTACAAAACACACATTGAATTTCTAGCTCGCCGTGTAACAGCACGCCTCGCCTCCATTGCAGGAGTCTTCCTCTGGGGAGGAAAACCAGCAATGGTACAAATGGAAATTTTTCTAGCTTCCCAAAAACCGTGGAGGCCTGAGTCTCCCAGACATACCAACATTCACGAGAGTGCTGGCTGCAAAAACAACACAGAAGTTCTTCGATGACGGGAACTACCCCATGTACAGGATCTTGATGTACTGGAGCAGTAGACTAAAAGGAAGTTTTACGGCAAATCCGTACATCGGACCACGAGCGGAAATTCCGCTTAAGTTTTACAGAGCTGCCAGGGGCTTAAAACGAATACTGGAATCAATAGGTTCATGCAGTCTGTGCGATGTTTCATCACAGAAAATAAGCGAAATGGTGACAAGTAGCACATTGAACAAAGAGAAAGAAAAAGCATCCTGCACGAAAAAATGGAAACGATGGCGTTGCAACCGCGTTCCTTACCAGGTGCGCGAGTTTGACAGGTTGAAAAGATGGACGGCAATGCCAACGCGTGACCGGTTAGCCCATTGGGGAGTCGTTCCAAATGACCGCTGTCCAAACTGCGGCAAAAGAGAGATGGCCCAACATGCTTTGTTTCAGTGCTCAGTGGCGAGGGGCCTCTGGCACATGGTACAACGCCTCTTTGGCTTTCGCACGCTGGGCATGGGAACAGAACATGGGCTGTTTGCAAGACTGGTCCTTATTAAAGTCACGTTGTACGAGTAGTGGCGGTGACGCTGTTTAGCGGAAGTACGGCACAAGTCTTAGGCCGCGTTCACACTGAGCATTCCGGCCTCCGAAAGTGCTCCGAATCCGGTTCGGCGGCGGCGAGATCCGCCGAAAGGGCCCTTTCCGCACCGATCACTCTCGGACCGATTTTTGCGGCGTCTGCCGCCGAATCGGTCACCGCGGACCAATAGGAGCGCTAGTCAAGGAATTTTGAAAAATGGCGGCCAAGTCCTACTAACTTGTTATGTTGCAGTGCACGTAACTGAATGTTTAAACCAACGGCAGTTTAACCTACTCTGTGCCTACTTCGCCTCCGTATTTCTTGGAAGAGGTGACCGAGCTTGCTGTCGACGTGACCGAGCTTGTTGCGGTCTTGCAGAGCAATACGAACCCACCAACGCCGCTGGCGTCGGTGGTTTTTCTGCTCTTCATGCATTACAAAACAGCCACTCGCCAGCAAAGAAAGCAGAACTGTCTTTTCTTGCTTCTTGCGTACGAAAATCGTCGAAGTATGCACCACTGGATAGCGTAGTAACGTTTGCGAGCCGCGACAACAACCGGGTGACAGCGCATCCATCCCGCGTTCGACCCGTAGTAGATGGCATATTCGGCGGCGCGGGGCGCGTCCAGTGCGAACGACGCTGCGTTTCGGCGGCAGGGGAATTTCGGTCGCTGTAGAAAGCGGATGTTTCAGTGTGAACTAGGCATTATTGAGGCGCCTATCACGCACTCCCGACAATACGGCTCATTGTGTAGAATTACCAAGATCAGCAGCTGGAAACGCATGGCGAAGAAGCTTTCCTTCGACGATGGCACACACGTTTCTTCAGAGTTATAGAGGGACTGCTGAAGCTTCCAGTTGCTCCGTACTAGCCGTGCGCCCACTCTAGTACGCATGTATACGTGTTATCCTGTAAAATGTGGTCAACTTGACTCATTTTAACTTTCCTTTGACTTGTAGACATTTGGATACCCAGTGATCAATTAGATTTCGGTGCCAATTTGTGCGATGTATACACTGTATTTACTTGTTCTCGATGATTCGTTTGTGTATGTACAAGCTAAGTGTACAATAAACTTCGCTTTCTCAGCGCTCCAGTTTTTGAGGAGCGTCTCGCTCACATCTTTCATCAAGCAGCGCGACCAGCGTTCAGGTGGCATCGGTGCCGGATGTCCGCCCACGACTCTGCCAGCCAGCGGCCTTGAGACCTGATCCTCTCGTCGTCGGCCCCTGTCGGGACCAATAGCGTCAGGGCCTGTGGCACTCACCCACAAAGATCACTGCTTCAACTTCACCATCCTGTGGCGAGATCATCGGCGGCCTCGAAGACGTCATAGGGAGTGAATGGATGCTGTTCCGGCACCACCTCGGCACTTCAAAGCTTTAGTTGCGGCTCGTTCCGCAGCACAAGCAACCTAATTTCTAATTTCGCGCGATGCGGTGGTTACGGACACCGGCGGCGGCAGCGGGCAACTGCGCGGGACCCCACTTGTGATCTCGTAACAGCTTTCGCTGTAAAAGATGTTGTGCACGGAACTCTTCACATGTGGAAAGGAATACATCGGCCAAACAGGTCGTTGCCTGAATGTGCGCCTTCGTGAACGTGAAGGGGGCCCTGTATTCCCACTTAGAGATGCAATGCAAAGATTTCACTTGCCACCAAAATGTTCAGACACACGAATATTTGACAGACAGAAGAGGCGGACGACTAGAAAAATAATAGAAGTATATCGAATTAAGAAAGAAGGTGAACAGCGCGTCAGCCAGGCGTCTGTTCCACTAACAGATTCGGAATTTGCTTTTTCGGACGTAATGGAACTCAGTGCATTATCCTTTGTTTTCTTTTCTTGTTTTTTTACGGGGGAGGGGGGGTTTCCCGGCTATGTGCCATCGATTATGGGAGCGGCTTTTTCGTTATATCAGCGTTGTTGATGATAACCGGGGTGGTTTGAGATGACGCACTTACATGCATGTTATGCTTATATAAGTGTTGGTTTTCAAATAAACACTTTTATTTCCTAGTAAGTACTCGTCCTGTTCACTTTTCGAGTGTTGGTACTCTTTGGCGTTTGATTTCATCACGAATCATCTAGCTGCGGACACTTTTCACACTATTGCGATGTCTGCTTCAGCGAAGGCTCCGTTGGTTGTGAGCGACAAATCATCATCTTGGCCGGAACCAAAAAATTGAGACAGCTAGAAATAAAAATAATAATATTTCTAAACCAGAGTGGGGACAGAACTAAGGTCATTCGCATGGCAAGTAGGTGTTTATGGGCATGTTGATATGCCTATTAGGCAACAGGCAACTTGAAGTTACAGTGCAAATACTTTCCTCTGGTTGTAAATGCAGTGAAAATGACTTTCATTCTTTACAAACAGACACGCACCCAGTACGCAGTCTTCACAATTCAACGTGCTGTATAGCAGTACTGTTGCCTGGTACAAGCGTACATTGCCATCTGGCGTCAAAACGTTTGATTACCATAGCGACTTCATGGTCTAAAGATGGCCACCCAATACACAATGCAGACGTGTTACTGCACGTATTCCCCTAAGAGTGCGTATGGGACGCATTGCAAGTTCAGAAAACGTTTTAAGCGCATTATTATTCCTGGTTTAAAGCATGCTACTTATTCTACAGAATGCAGCCATAAGACAAGACTCTGCTGACACAAGCTACTTTCCACTTCACTGGTTACGCTGTAGTAATGCATAGTTTAAACTTCTCGGGTAACATCAAACATTAAATACTATGCGCTAAGTAGTTGAAGCAAGAACTTCAGGAACAGGATATAACTATCGTGTTCAACTCTTAAAGGCGAAGCTTAAAGGTATGTCATTTTCTTTATTATCAGTGAACGGCGACAAGACATTCAGGAAACGGAGTAGAAACTTCTAGGAAACATCATATAATCTATGTCGCAAGACAAAATAAACAGCACACAAAGTGTTTCCCCCGAGTTTCCCATTAATTCACTCAGTCAGGTGCTTCTGTGGCATTAGATCGCGGGTATACCTTAGGGGCACCCGAGCTGCTATCACCAGTGCTCTTTGGTCTCCGCCTCTGTGATGAGCGCGTGTTATCCGTGCTCGGCGCGCTGGACCTTTTGCGCATCGTGTTACCTTCCAGCGTCCGTCTCATGTGATCCATGTTCAGTTTGACGGAGTCTGCTGGTTCCCGGGCTATGATTTTCGCATCTTCGACCACTGTCGTCTTCGGCAGATCACGAATCATCAGAAGGGATGCGAACGGGAAGAGGGCCGTCGTGGCGAAAACTACGTGTTCGTACCCGGTGGGCAGCAAACGGAGCGTCAAAAGCGCACACACTGATGCAACACGGCAGAAGCCAAATGCATAGCAGAGGACGCCACTTCGAAGTGCAGATGGGAAGAGCTCCATGCAGTAAGTCAAACAGTGGATGACCAATACGTTCGACACACCCTTACAAAGCACGAGAAAAGCTTTCGTGAGCATGCGCAATCTGAGAGTGGCGGCGATACTTAGCGAAGACTGCATGCAGCCAATCATCACGAAACAAACGCTAAGTACGGTTACGAGTGAGACGCCGGTGATCAGGTGGTGCATCATCACGCCTACCACCAGCATTATGACGACCGTGAAAGCCGGAATCCAGAAGTCTTTGTACTGGACCACGTGCACGGCAGTCGATGTATAACACGATCGATATAGGAAAAAATTATTACGAACATGGCCAGCGCTCGTCGCCTGAGAGAACGAGCGTCGATCAAGTCTCCTCTGTCGCCGCCTTCACGACCCGCGTTGTTCTTCAGTTGTTCCTTCAGCTTCTGCACCATACTGGCCGTCGCTGGTAGCGGAAAGTTGTTGATGGCAGCCGCTCGCATCATAACCGCTTCGGCCTCGTCGAGTCTTCCCTTCGCGACAAGCCAGCGCGGTGACTCTCGTGCGAACCAGAGCGCGGGAAAGAGCAAAGCAGCCGGCGCGAGGAAGATGACCTGCTTCAGACGCCAGTTTGTGTTGACTAGCTTCACCACGATGTTCCATATCTCCCACAAGGCCAGGCTTATGATGGCCACAGTGAGTACCTGCTGAGGCCTTTGAGCATGTGTCATCGTGTCGAACGGGACAACGAAGGTGGCAACCGCGTTGACGGCCACGCTGCACCCAGCTAGGAAACAAGCCGTCGCGTAAAACAGGTATCTAGTAGCCATGAAAGTGCATAGCATGCAGATCAGCATCAACACGGCAGAGCACTGCAGCACCGTTTTCGGACCGATGTAGTCTTCGAACGATCCGACGAGGAAAAGACCAACAACGCTACCGAAGCTCTGCATGCTTACGAGGACGAATCGCATCAGCCGTCGCTCGCACACCATGTTCCAAGTGCTCACTGCACTGCTCTCGGCTGTGTGAACGTCGTAGTCCCACGCATCGCAGGGCACGTCGCGCGTGTCGTTGTTGTCCTGGGCTTGGTCGACGAAGCACTGGTTGTGCCACGATCCCTGCCGTGGGTGTTACAGCGTCCACGTCCTGGCGGTTCACTAAGGTGTAGCGTTCAGCCGGTGGCTTGCAGCGTTCGTAGACGTGGCAGCGGCTGAAACGCCCATCCTGCTTCCATCGGTATGGCAATATGCTTCCATTCATCGGTGGAGATGTTCAAGCCAATGGGGCGCTTGCACCAGTGGTCCACGTCACCAGTGACGAGGGGCACCAGGAGGGTTTGGCCGTGACCCATGAAGGTTCCTAGAAGAATGATCAATAGCATCCGCTTCTGGAAAGGGCCATGGCCAAAGCATTGGTCGCAGTCGAACGACTCGCTCGTACGCAGGTCGACACCGGCAAGTCGACTCAGGAACAAAAGGTCCATGATTTTGCTCCGAGGTGCTGCTTGTCGGGTTCAATGCGGAAAACGTTCTCGGACGGGAGCTGATTTATGTTGACCGGACCGCTGTGATCACTTCTTCTTCTTTGTGAACAACGCATAATTGTTCCCGTGACATCGCGTAGTCACGAGCCCTTCAACGTTGGTGTCATTCTCTTCTAGCATTCGCTGCACTGCGTTTCAGTGCTCACTATGGATTAAATTTAGATTCCGATTCAGCATAGAAGTAGTCAAGCTATATTACGGGATAGATAAACCAGGAACGAAAATGTGGATCCTGCATACACTGGAAGCGGACTGCGAATCGTCGTGACGAGCATCATTGCCCAATGTTATTCGTGAAACACAAGTGCGCAGGCAACTGTTGAACGATGGTCGATATACTAACCGATGTATACGTCACTGATCCCCCTTGTGTGGTAGGGGGGGATCGGAAAGCGAGGATCCGGGAATCGCCTCATGGTTGGTAAAGATGGGCGAGGTTGATGCTTGCCTAAAGCAGTGTTTGGTGTAGAATCCATGTTCCGATTAAGAAACTTCATGTTCAACGTATAGCTGGCTGTCGAAAAGAACATAGCTCCATACGGTCGCTTTGCTTAGAAATAACCATATATCTTGTTATAGCGAAGACGCACTACCATTAAACTCCACGATAAGCATAAACGTGACAAGTCACATCTAGTTCTCATGCCAATCTTTCTTTTTTTTTTAGTAGAGAATATTCAAAATGTACAGCGGCTTTTTGTCCGAAACTTTCGTAGCCTCCATTGACTATGTATTTTTTTAGAGAGACAGAATGAGGCCAGTCGCCCCTTGTAGCCCTTAAAGTGCTAGCTGCTGGTTTTGATCTTCGTTCTCCAAAGAGTTGCCAATGCTTTGTCCACTGCTCAGCCTTTTAGGCTGGCACAGAGCAAGTTTGACGGCCCGTGATCGAGACGTTTGTCACGAACGTTGTGAACTGTTTGTTTTCTTCTGTGCGTGAGTGAAGAACTTTCAACAATATATAAATTTAAAAGAAAACTCATATTTAAAACGTCAAATAAAAATCACATTTCAACCTTGATTTCATTCCCTAATAATGACCGTGTGATAGTGAAGCTTATGACGTTAGGGTTCTCTATATTCCGGGACAACCTATAGAAATGAATATAGGCTATACACAAGAGGCCTCATTGCCCTTATTTTCTATGAATTCGCGCTACAAAGGAAGCAGTTCTCATACAGTGGCCATAACTTTTACGAACACAACCATTACCTAATCATTCTTGGTTGGTGTTCAAATACAGAATCCGAAGCTTGATCAACAGACTTGAGAAGGCGCGGGCTCCCGCGTCAGCTTAGAAATATATCTGCTGTTCAAATTGCACCCCCCGCTGCACTAATCTCGGAGTCCACGAGAAAGCAATCCACATCTCTCGAAGGCGATGTTTCTGCGCGGTACCGAAGGTCGTGCTAAACAAACGATGCCACATTTAAGGTAATGTTCAAAATTGAGAAATTGTTCTTTTGCGGTTTCACAAAATGAAACAGGGGCAATAATCACATTTCAGTAGCTTGTTCGCAATTTTTTTTACAAAACTTTCGCTGCCAGGTTTCTCAGCTCTCTTCTGTAGCTATGGTAACTGTGACTCAAAGCGAAGAATGGAGAAGGTATTTGAGATTGACTACGCAAATTTCGACTCTTGTGCTGTCTTAAATACTGAATGTGCGTTGGGCGTCGCCGTGCTTGTCATCGTGTCTTGAGGTGAACGCCAATGTTTCATTCGACGCCTTGTTTCTTCCAAATAAAAGCACGGAGTGCACATTGTGATAAACAGTGGGGATCACTGCATACGTGTTCGTTGGGTTTAGTGCGATATACGCGGCTAAACAGGCGGCGCTTAAAAGCTGAACGTGAAGATTTTTGTTCTTGCTTCGTCAACTTGCACTCCATGATGTTGCCATCACCACGTCAGCTTTTGAATATTCATCTTTTTCAAAGCAGGGCCCAGTTTTGCTGCCACAGGGGCCACTATCTTCAATGAATGTGTCTGTGCAAATGTGTTTCTGGGCAGGCAAGGGGGTTTTCTCTCTCCGGGGAATGCGAGTGAATAGGTGGATAGCATAATGGTGCGTCGTCTGCTACGGTACTTCCGGTTCGAGGCATATCCCTTCGCCACTTCGAGGTTTCAGCTGCACAGTGTAACAGAGAAGGTGACATGTGCAATTCTGCGACGCGTTTGTAGCCGCTTGTTCAGTCAATATGTTCTCTTCCTTTTTTTTAATTTGCGCATGGACAGACCATATTTCGCGCATTTCAGAGAAAAAAGCGAGAAGTGGAAATAGGCAAATGCAAAAAACAGTAAGAGCCACGTTTGTAGCACAACATTTGTTTATGCATTGATTTACACAGTAATCTTTTGCACAACCACTTTAATTTGGTATTTTCGAGCACTAAAATGATGAACACTTCCAAATCACTCACATGTACGTACTTATGAGCTCATGCTGCCAAATGCCAACATACGTTCGACAAGAGAAATACGCATACTCTGGCAGATTTTCAAGCAACGAGTAGAGTGGTGTAATAACGTCTTTACCGTGTCAGACTTGCGAGCGCAAAGTGCCTATAGGCTGTGCTCTGTGATGTGTGCGGAGAATTTCAGATATATTGAAACACAACCTTATAGCGCGTGATGGAACGAGATCTAACGTATAGGAAGATGGAGAGGAGTAAAAAAAGCCAGTAAATTACGAGCGTATTTTATTTTGATAGTAAGAAACAGTTGACTGTTTCGATTCCGGGATGGTCTCTTTGTAACACAAAAGCAAATAAATAATGTTATGGGCAAGTAGCATAAAAACAAATTGATGAATATTTTGTGATGCCATGATGCCCAGAAAATCAATGTATGTGACAAAAGATGCGTGCAACACCATCCGCAGCAAAAACAACAAGCATGTGTCCGGACGTGCACGCCGCTTGAACGAAGAAATGACTGCTCGCACGATTATGACTATATCGTTGTGACCACATTTGTTATTAAACTAAACTGCATAGCTCTCCAAAGTATTATGCTGAATTTGTGAGAAAAGGGAACCGTGAGTGCTAGGTGCAACACGCGGAAAGCGAGGGCACTTACAAGATTGCCCGTATGGGGGCACGGCATCTCGAACCGGAAGTCGATGCAGACGGGGCGCCGTAGTCCACAATCCTTTGCGGGAGCCATGATTTCACTATCCACCTGTGGCGTGGAGACTTTACTTTCACGGGGGAGGGCAATGCATCTACCTTTTCTTTCATGGGACTAAATTAATAGAAACAAGTTATCACTATGCTTAATAAATGCACGTAATAAAGACAAAATGAAAAAAAAACCGAAAGATATACAAGAAGTAAGACTTCCTAATATGATATCGTGAAGGATGATGCAACGTCTTAAAAAAACGAAAGGTGCCTCCTTTTTGTTCGCTCAACAACTGTTTTAGCGGCGTCGCTTCAGTGACGATCACGATCAGTGTAACTGATCGTGATTGATCGTGATCGCTGCGTCGATAACGATCGATGTAGAGATACTACGTTGCTCGTGTCATTGTCCGGTTTCAAGAACCTCGCACGACGTTTTTCATGCTGGGCGTTTGTACTTCGAGCGTGAAACAAGCGCTTACGCAACGAACACTTCAATCTGGCACGTAATTATGAGTCGGTGGCGGCATATCCCGTTAAAGTGACGCAGCTGTGCCAATCGGAACACGTCAAAATAATTACACGCACACACACGAAGACCACAATTCGCTTTAAATTGCAAGCACCTGGGCATATTCTCTCCACCTGGTTTGTTTACTCTCGTACTGTGTGACACTGGCAGGTGCTCTCGGTTGCTTTTTTCTCGCAACCCACCCACATGCACTTACAACACTCATATGGGTGCACCAGTGGCATAGCCAAGAGAGGGGGGTTGGGTTCAACCCCGCCCCTCTAAATTTTTTGTCCAAGTCCCCTCTCCACCCCGCCAGTTATACCCACCTTATTTTTTTTTCGTCACTTCGCGCTGACATGACTTAGTAACTAAGCATATCTACTATCACAATAACGTTCCTGGGCGCTTTTACAATGAATAATGTCTGAATACAGAAAACCGAACGACGGCCGGCGATGATGTTGCTGAGAGCGAAAGGATGAAATAGCTTCTTTTTGACGAAGAAAACACCACAGAAAACCGAATGGATGCCTGACGGTTTCAGTGCAGCGGCACGTCGCCTCTCGTCGCGAATGGCGCCATGCTGAATTTGTGATTGGTTCATCGTCACTCTTACGTCATAGTAATGAGCGGCCACAGTTGGACGCGCATAATACAAATGGACAGTGGTGCACTTTACTTTTTATTTATTAGCTTGTCACTGACTCTAGGTGCAGTTCGTCAATCTAAAACAAGTCGTTGTTTCATGATGTCCTGTTACAGGATACGCAAGTAGAACTGCTAACTTTATTCGCAGCGCACCAACTGTATGTACATTATTGTTGGTGGTTGCAAGTTTCGGTTCGCATAAGCTTGTTGAATGTGTGCTGTACTTCTTGCTGTATTTGTGTCAAATAACAAGTAAATATTGCTCATTCCGCACAACATAATATTTGTTCAAAGAACCATGCATGTCATTTTTAATGAAGGTTCTTGCAACAATGGAGTAGCACCGTTCAGTTGAGAACAAGAATGACTGATTGAATGATATGTGGGGTTTAACGTATCAATACTACGATATGATTGTGAGAGATGCCGTAGTAAAAGCTTCGGAAATTTTGACTACCTAGGGTTCTTTACCGTGCACCCAAATCTGAGCACACAGGCCTACAACATTCCCGCCTCCATCGAAAATGCAGCTGCTGCAGCCGGAATTCGATCCTGTGACCTGCGTGTCAGCAGCCGAGTACTTTAGCCACTAGACTACCGTGGCGGGGTGAATGCAAAAATGACTGGCCATTATATTTCGCTCATGCTATGTCTGAATTATTCTTTTGTGTTTTATATCTTTTTGTTATTTTGTTCTTCGCAGTTTTTTCCTTCTCGCCATCAAATACCTTCGATGTTCTGTCACACCTAACTTCGTTCGCACAAATCTTTAGTGGAGCTGTGGTTGCTAGAGGGGCTTGCCCAATTTTAGCGGCTCATACGCATTAGGAGGTTTTGTAACCGTGAGAGTTTTTGTGATCTTTGAGATCTTGAATTCAACGTGTGGCAGGCCGTCAAAAATTATTAAGGCCTTCCCCATAAATTTGCTGTTTAGAAAAAAATGACGCCATATGTACGAAGCGAATAATGATGAAGTAGCTTGCTGAGCAGGGTAAATCTAGTAAACCGTGAATGTTCCGTACATCCACTGAACATCATACAAAGACTTGCCCTTTGAGGCACGGCAAACGTTTTAGGACGTTAAACCCCAATAATAATAATAATAATAATAATAATAATAATAATAATAATAATAATAATAATAATAATAATAATAATATAATAATAATAATAATAATAATAATAATAATAATAATAATAATAATAATAATAATAATAATAATATATATAATATTATATAATATTATTATTATTATTATTATTATTTATTATTATATTATTATTATTATTATTATTATTATTATTATGTGCGTGTGTGAATGTGTCTGTGTGACAGATGGCACACAGACACACGCACACACACGCGTGCGTTCGCGTGAGTGGTACATTCAGGTTTTTGATCTAAAGCAACAGTCGCATGGCCACCAAGATACACGCCGTGCGCTTGCCATCTCAGAGGCCACGGCCGCCTGGATCGGGGAGGTGTTCGCGCCATATCCAGGCGGCCGTGGAGAGGCCATAAAGAGTCTCACAACGCCTCACAGATGGCAGCACATTATGTAGCCTTTGCAGTTCGCTTGATCAACGCCTCTGGAAATGTATGATATGTTTTCCGCTAGATGGACATAGTTGTCCATTTTCAAAGCTGTGTGAACGTTCCTTTGTGTTTTTAGCGGCGATGGCTGCACTGTCCCAGCCTCTTTCGACTTAGTTTGATGGCCTTCCAAAATGTGCCTACAAATCGCCGAATGGGTTCGTTTTCGTCGTGACATCTGTCGAACAAAATGCGTTAAGGAGACTCCTTCCTCTACATGACATTTATGTAGTGTTTTTTTCTCTCGAAGAAGCTTGCTTGCTTGCTTGTTCCTTTCTTTTGTGGCTCTCACCCACTAAGGGGGATCGGCCAAGAAGCCGGTGGTTAATGCAAGTAAATACCTATAGATTTTCTAGATTAGGGGAATAAGCTGCAAGTAACATGGTAGCTTTGTCGTAAGGTACTTGCTTGCACGTGAACGGCCTGGGTTCAATCCTCAATGGCACCGAAAATTCGTTCTTTACTTAATTTGACTCTTGCTCGATTTTTCGTTCACGGACAATTTTTCGCTCACAACGAAACGGAGCCGACGCCGGTGGTGGGTGTGACCGTTCCTTCGCTCGAGAGAGTTGGCCGGCCATGCAAGCCGCGTACTCCGTAATTTATATATTTGCTGATGTGCTGTTCACTGGCGTGACATTTCGGAGTTGAACTAGCTCTCATGAAAGAGTAGATAGCTGCTCATGTGACCTCTGATTTCTCACGTGGTGCTCGGCCAGCGTGCCCTCTTCTTTTGTGATGGTGAATGCGACACGTTAAGCAATGAAACGGTATACTTAAAGCTAGATAGTGATATTCTCAAGGCTGCTTTCTCGCTGTCCACAGTAGTATACAATGTGAGTTTTGTACCTATTGTGTAATGGTGCTCGTGAACATTTGTGCCACGATTCGTTCACATGCAAAGTTTTTGTATATTACAAGTACTCTATTTGACTAATAAAAGAACCTTGCTTCCCAAAATTTGCTTGTTCAACTTCGTTTTCTTTGGCGCATGTAATTGGCCAGTCATTAAGACGCAATAGGATCGCGTATTTATCAAAATGCCCGTAAAAGGGCAGCATTTTTGAAACAAAAATTATATTGTGCGTTATGCAGGGCAAGTGCATGACGTCACTACCACTTCAGGGGTTGATGTCATATTCTATTTATTTTTTGCTGTTAGTTGTCTCCATACATGGATGGGGACGGCTGCAACGAGCCGCTGACCACTTATTACATAAACTCTTCATTAAGTTACGTTACCAGTTAACATACACTTCGTCTGGCACTCGCAGGCTCGTTTTGTCTGCTTCGCAGCGACTTCTAGCGGACTCGTCGGGTCTGGTGTCCACGCAGCTAGAGCATTCTTTTATGCCACAGCAGGAGTTCTTCTGCTTTGTGAATGGTTTACCTTTTACAATGGGTCGGAGCGTTTTGACTAAACATGGCCGTCTCGTCAGCAGTCGACTTTGTCCACTCATTTCTACAAACCACTATGACTGCCTCGGGGCTACAAGTACGCTTGAAAGATTCCATACACACCATGAACCATAGTTTTTATGTAGTTGGAATGCATCCGCTACACCAGTATTCGTCATTCAGAGGAGCAACACGTTACCTGCTACGCATTTGCAATGTATTATGTGAAAATTGCCAATTAGTTAGCTGATGGATGGACAGTTGAATGGTGGACCTCTATTTGGAGTCCTGCAGGACGTGACAAGCGCCCAGTTGACGGTGAGGAATTAAGGCGTAGTCGTCTTGGGTAAGGGTTGAATACTCACTAGGCAATTTGGGTTGAGTGGTATCTGGTTACAAAATTCGCACAGCCTTAAAGAGCTCGCCTCGCGGAAATTCTGGCGTCGGTGTGTGCGTCATTGGTTGTGACCAAAAAATCACCATCTTGTGCTTGACCTAAACTTGGTAATGATAGAATCAAAATCAATAACAAAATATTCCACATCTGAGTGGATATCAAACTCAGGTCGTGGCGTGCCAAGCGGGCGTTTTACCATAGAGCCAAGCGTCTGCTGGTGAATACCGCAAAAATAGTATCTCTGCTTGGAAAGGCGTGAAAGAACCTTTCATGCTTTACATACCGACGCGTCTTGTATAAACGCTTCACAACGTAACATGACATGTTGCCAGTAATAACGCAGTGGTTCAATCGTATATTGCCATCGGAAGAAAGAACATGTGATTATCATAATAACCTCATTGTCATTATGACACGTTCCCCTCGTGTGGACACACGGTGACACTCGCACACATGGCCTGGGAATGTAGAAGCGCTCCTCCCGCTCTACCTCGAGCAAGTGGGAGAGGTCCCTCAGGAGGTCACTTCTCTCCGACCAGATATGGGCCGTCCAGCAGGCCCATGAAGCGACCGCCAGTTACACCCTGTCGGTCCCCATGTCAGAGACGCCCGCTGAGCGTTGAGCTGGTCCTGCTGGACACAAAATGAGTTTTTTCTATTTAATTCATTGCTTAGAGCCAGTCACCCACTACTAGAGGTACACACGTTACTCGGTTCATTCCATAAGGCCACGTTGGAAGTGCATAGCAAGTTCGACAAGATTTCGTTCACTAAGTGCCTCAAGTACGCACAAGGAACCGAATATCGCTCTCGCGTTGAACTTTTAAAGACGGAACTTGAGAGTGCCCTAATTTTTTTTTAACTCTTATATCACGCTATACAGGTATAACATGAGTTGTTCGCTTCGTTTGTTTACCAACATTATGCCTGCTTAGTGCCTTTCCGCAAAATATTTTTGTGTCCCATCATGGTTCTGTGGTAGACTACTGCGCTGCAACAGACAGGGCCCAGGTTCGGACAAGTTCGGTTCTTGACATTTTATATTATTTTTTTTATATCGTGTGAGCACTTCTTATTTATTTTTTACGGGTGCTGCAATCACCATTCGGTAATTTTAGAAGGGTGGTGCACGAAAGTAGTCATGAGCGAAACGCCAATAAATAAGTATATAAAGGCTATAAATGCGTATAGGGCCGGTACTACCTTCCACGGGCAAAAAGATACAATAACGTACAAGAAAATACAATAAAAGAAAAAAGACGATATTTACTCAATATGTAATATGATTCAGTTTGTCAGAGCACTTTCAAATTCTAATGAAAAATGCCAATGAGTTAGCTGATGGATGGACAGTTGAATGGTGGACCTCTATTTGGAGTCCTGCAGGACGTGACAAGCGCCCAGTTGACGGTGAGGAATTAAGGCGTAGTCTTGGGTAAAGGGTTGAATACTCACTAGGCAATTTGGGTTGAGTGGTATCTGGTTACACAATTCGCATAGCCTTTAAGAGCTCGTTTCGCAGAAATTCTGCCGTCGGTGTCGGCGTCATTGGTTGTGACCGAAAAATCATCATCTTGTGCTTGACCTAAACTTGGTAATGATAGAATCAAAATCAATAACAAAATATTCCACATCTGAGTGGATATCAAACTCAGGTCGTTGGCGTGCCAAGCGGGCGTTTTACCATAGAGCCACGCGTCTGCTGGTGAATACCGCAAAAATATGTATCTCTGCTTGGAAAGGCAGTGAAAGAACCTTTCATGCTTTACATACCGACGCGTCTTGTATAAACGCTTCACAACGTAACATGACATGTTGCAGTAATAACGCGTGGTTCAATCGTATATTGCCATCGGAAGAAAGAACATGTGATTATCATAATAACCTCATTGTCATTATGACACGTTCCCCTCGTGTGGACACACGGTGACACTCGCACACATGGCCTGGGAATGTAGAAGCGCTCCTCCCGGCTCTACCTCGAGCAAGTGGGAGAGGTCCCTCAGGAGGTCACTTCTCTCCGACCAGATATGGGCCGTCCAGCAGGCCCATGAAGCGACCGCCAGTTACACCCTGTCGGTCCCCATGTCAGAGACGCCCGCTGAGCGTTGAGCTGGTCCTGCTGGACACAAAATGAGTTTTTTTCTATTTAATTCATTGCTTAGAGCCAGTCACCCACTACTAGAGGTACACACGTTACTCGGTTCATTCCCATAAGGCCACGTTGGAAGTGCATAGCAAGTTCGACAAGATTTCGTTCACTAAGTGCCTCAAGTACGCACAAGGAACCGAATATCGCTCTCGCGTTGAACTTTTAAAGACGGAACTTGAGAGTGCCCTAATTTTTTTTTAACTCTTATATCACGCTATACAGGTATAACATGAGTTGTTCGCTTCGTTTGTTTACCAACATTATGCCTGCTTAGTGCCTTTCCGCAAAATATTTTTGTGTCCCATCATGGTTCTGTGGTAGACTACTGCGCTGCAACAGACAGGGCCCAGGTTCGGACAAGTTCGGTTCTTGACATTTTATATTATTTTTTTTATATCGTGTGAGCACTTCTTATTTATTTTTTACGGGTGCTGCAATCACCATTCGGTAATTTTAGAAGGGTGGTGCACGAAAGTAGTCATGAGCGAAACGCCAATAAATAAGTATATAAAGGCTATAAATGCGTATAGGGCCGGTACTACCTTCCACGGGCAAAAAGATACAATAACGTACAAGAAAATACAATAAAAAGGAAAAAAGACGATATTTACTCAATATGTAATATGATTCAGTTTGTCAGAGCACTTTCAAATTCTAATGAAAAAATGCCAATGAGGGTGCTGAAACAATCGCATTAGTTAGTTTATTCCACTTGACTATGATGTGAGGAAGGAATCAATGTTTAATGCAATTATTGCGTGTAATAAAGGTAGTCACGATGAGTCATTAGCTATGTTAACTTTATACTGGCCTTTAACTGGTTGGTACAAAAACTTCAGTCTTGATTAAAGGTATCTTAATAATAAGAATGAAAGTTCAGCGCTGTTTATAAGGTCTGTAACTGAAGTTCTTGAAAAGTTACTGTATTAAAACGCACTGCTTTTTCTTTGACCTTTTTTACTTTGTCAATATTAGTTTTAGTGAAGGGATCCATATAATGACAGTGTAATCTATTATTCGTAAAAGAATTTATTTTTACGCTGAAATGCGGGCAGATGGTGTACACAGCTGGAAAGCATGACGTAGAAAAAACAATTTGTAAGTTGCATATGTCGTAACGGTGGGGTATGTGTTTTTTCCGGCAGAGATCATTTGTTATGTAAATCCCCAAGCACTCATAATTAGTGGCATCGCTTAAAAAATTGATGCTAACATTGTAGGTGAAAACCAGAGGGCTTTTCTTGTGAGTAATTTGCATTAATATGGTTTTATTAAAGTTAATGGCCATTTGTCATTCCTCGCAACAGTAGGCTACATTTTGAAATGCCTGATTTAAGAGGAGTTGACCGGACGTGCTATGAGTCTCTGAGTACAAAAGCCAGTTTCTACGTAAAGTTTTTATTTAACAGGAATGTGTTTTACGATATATTTATTGAAAAACATAAATAGTAGAAGCCCTAGAGCTGAGCATGAAAACGCCAGAATCAACCGTTACATACACGGGTACTGCCGGCAGCGGTGAACAACAACGGTGCAGGAACGGCCTTTGTGGCGATCCCATAACAGTTCTTGCTGCAAAAGTGAAGGTTCAGTTTAAGCGAACAATCTACCTACGAACATTATGATTACCGGCAGACTGCGACAAGGCATTCGAAAAAACGAAGTCGCGACTCTTATGCATCAACATAATTATATGTCGTAACACAAAACGCAGATCACTCCCTTTGTTTACACAGAGCTGTGAGTTCACTTGGGTGCTTCTTCCATATTAGGCCGGGGACACGCCTTAGAACCCCCCGATCTGCTGCTGCCAGTGTGCTTTAGTCTCTTTCTTTGCGATGACCTGGTGCTTTCTTTGCTCGGAGCTGGAGCACATCCGCGCAGCCTTTTACCCTCCAGTGTTTGTTTCATGTGATTCATGCCTATTCTGTTGGGGCCTGCCGGGTCCTGGGCCACAATGTTGGCGTCCTCAATCACAGTCGTCTTCGGTAGATAACGTACCGCGAGGAGGGACGCGAAAGCAAGGAGTGCCGTCATGGCCAAGACTACGTCTTCGTACCCGGCAGGCTGTAGAATGAGCATCACAACTGCACACACTGTTGCGATGCGACAGAAGCCAAAGGAGTAGCAGCAAACGCTTCGCTCGAATTGCCGACGGAAAAAGCTCCATGATGTAGGTCAAGCAGTGGAGCGTGAATACGTTCGAGACACTCTTGGAGAGCACGAGTAGGGCCTTGGTGAAGAGTCCCCACCTCAAATTTACCGCAATGCTTATTGCAGACTGCATGCAGCCGGTGATCACGAAGCAAACGGTAAGTACGGTGACAAGTGTGACGCCCGCGATGAGGTAGTGCATCACTGCGCATGTCAGTAGCGTTAGGACAACTGTGAAGACTGAGATCCAAAATTCTTCATACTGAACCACGTACAGGGTGTCTACGTATAACACCAGCGATATGGAAAAACTTACGACGAACGTTGCCAGCGCTCGTCGCCGGAGGGAACGAGCGTCGAGCAAGTCTCCTGTGTCAGTGTTTTCACGAACCGTCCAGTTCTTAAGTTGTTCCTTGAGCTTCTCCATGAGACAGGTTATTAGTGGGAGCGGAAAGTTGTTTATCGTAGCCGCCTGCCTCATAACCGCCTCGGCCTCGTTGAGTCTTCCTTTCGCGACAAGCCAGCGGGGTGACTCGCGCGCGAAGTAAAGCGTAGGAAAGAGCAAAAGGCCCGGTGTGAGGAAGATGACTTGCTTTACACGCCAGTCCAAGACGATCGGCTGGATGATGATGGTCCATACGTCACACAGGGCCAAGCATATGACGGCCACAACCAGCAGCTGTTGCGGCCTGTGAGCGTGCGTCATCGACTCGAAGGGCACGATGTAGGTTAGTAGCCCAGTCACGGCCACGCTGCATCCGGCTAGGAAACAAGCCATCGCGTAGAACTGGTATCCCGCAGCCACAAACATGCAAATCGTACATGGTAAGCGTTACTATGGCCGAGCCCAGAAGCAACGTTCTCCGGCCCATGTAGTCGGCGAAGGCTCCGACCAGGAAGAGACCGACAACGCTGCCGAAGCTTGGCATGCCGACGAGGGCGACCCGCATGATCTGTCGGTCACACACCATGTCCCAAGTGCTCACGGTACTACTCTCAGCCGTGTGAACGTCGTAGTCCCACGCGTCACAAGGCACGTCCTAGCGTACTGTTGTCTTGGATTTCGTCGCGCAAGCATCGGTTGTACCATGACTGCACCGCGGTCGTTGCAGCATCGACGTCCTGCTGGGTTATCAGGTCATTGTGTTCATTGGGTGGCTTGCAGCGTTCGTAGACGCGGCAGCGGCTAAAACGTCCGTCCGTATCCATCGGTATGGCAATATGCTTCCATTGTCGGCGGAGATGTTGAAGCTATCGGGCGGCTTGCACCAGTGGTCGACGTCGCTCGGTGACGAAGGACACAACGAGGGTTTGGCAGTGAGCCATGACGGTTCCCAGGAGAATGAGCATTAGCATCCGCTGTCTGATAAGGGCCATGACCAAAGCATTGCTCGCAGTCGAACGTCTCGCTTGTTTGTAGGTCGACACCAGCAAGCCGATTCGGGAACAGGAGGTCCATGACATGGGTATCAGGTTTTGCTCGTCGAGTTCAATAATTGAAAATATTTTAGAGGAGAGCAAGCCTATGATGACCAGCTGCAGCGAGCGCTTCTTCTTTGAAGACGGCGCATGCTCGCCCCCATGACGTCACTTGATCGCGAGCCTTTTAATGATGCTCGTGATGATGATGCCTCTATTATGACTCATACCCAATCAAGGAAATTGGCGAAGAACTCATCACATGAAACTAGGGCTGCCTATATCTCTTCTTCGTTTTGCCGGACCGCACATCCATGGTTACTAGAGATATCTCTTGTTATGACGATGCACTTTTCTTGTAGTTTCCTATTTTTCTGTGTCTGTTTCAGAAAACGCTACGTCAAATTTTGAACGCCGACAAGAAGTGGCTAAGACTCCAAAAAGATAGAATGCTCACAAGCACGACTGGAAATACGCTAAATTTAGCGAAATTCTCGCCAAGGTAACACTAGTGAACCCAACACCACTGACATCCTTAGATTTTCCTCTCTCTTTGACATTATTTTTTCTCCACCACTCCCCATCTCCCTGTGGCGTTGCTGAGGTCAGTTACGACGACACAATTAGACCTTCACGTTTCTTTCTTCCGAATTCACTTCGACGAGGCGGGCGCAGGGGCCATCGAACGCCGCCTTGGGTGACAGCACGCCATCTAGTGAGCAATGTTGGAATCACGGGAGAAGCGACCTTGAGCGCGGCTGCAGAACTGTATACACTGGCAACACTGGTGTACATGACAAGCCGCGAGCAAAAGGACCAACTCCTAAAACAACAGCCTTGTGATATATTGCGATGGCGAGCAATTGTTATAAGATGATAATCCCCATAAATGCGACAAGTCATGGTTGGTTCTCATGCCAATCTTTCTTTTTTTTTTCTGTATGAAATATTCAGATTGTACCGTGGCATCTGTCGATATTCTTGTAAGCTGGATCTTCGACCTTTTCTTACGAGCAAAAACGAAACCAGTCGTACATCGCAGCCTTTCAGGTAAGCGGCTGGCTTTTTTTATGTTTGTCTTGCTATGACTTTCTCATGCTCCGTGCGTGGTTCAGAGAACGAGCGAGGAAACCATGCAAAGCAGGGAAGTGTTTAGCACTAATTTTATTCCAATTTAACAGTTACTTCATTAAAAAAAACAATACATCAACACGAACTTGTTCTGTCAAACAGAGCTTGGTTTTAGTTTCGCAGTTCATTACAATAAGCACCTTGCCGTCCGAATCTTGGCCCATTCATTTTGTGAGTTAGCGCCATTCAGACGAGATCATCATCATCATCGCCATCGTCGAAGCTGTGATTTCACAGTGAAATGATCGTCACGAACTCTTCTACCTTAGATCATATTAGATCATATGTCGCCGTACAATTTGGTTGTTCAGCTGAAACATATGCTAGACATACAGAACGAGAAATTAGGCAGGTCCCACGTACCACATCAATCGCTGTTATTCTGATGAAGAACGTACAGCGCGAACACAAGACGGGAATACTAAAGAAGGGACACAGACAAGCGCTGCTAGCAACTGAATTTTTATTAACACAGAAGCGGAAAATATATACGGAAAAAACAACAGAAACAAGAAAACTGAAAAAATTTACAGCATGACAAAGATTCTTCCATGTTATTGTTACATGCGCTCTTCTAGAAAAGATAATTCTTTGGCCGATAACCCGATGGAAGCCATGCTGATGCATCGCGACCCTTCTTTTGCGATATGAGCGGCTTCAATGATTTCACGAGTACGCATGTCCTGATGTCTGCCGATGATTGTTGTTTCTTCAAACAGGGGTGTGCAACCACAGGAACTGCAATGAATGGCCAAAAAACCTTCTTTGGCGTTGCGCACATTATTTTGTGCTCTCGGAGGCGGTCATTTAGACACCTTCCAGTTTGGCCTATATAGCAACACCCGCATGAAAGTGGAATGCGATAAATGACATTATGTGAACAATCTAGAAATTTCTTACGATGCTTGGTAGTGCACTGGCGTTTCCTTTTTTTGACAGGACAGGTGACACGTGAAAGATATGACAATTTGTGAGGTGCTGAAAAAACCACTCGAACGCCGCACTGTTGCCCTATTTTCCTGAGACGATGTGAAATATTATGCATGTATGGTATGACCGAAATCTTCTTGCCTCGACCGGTTTCCATGCTTGCCTGCTGAACATTTTCCTGGCAGCTTTTCTTCTTTTTTCTGTAAATTACTTCCGCTACCGATGTGAGCAGCTTATGTGGATAACCTGCTGCTTCGAGCCGACGAATCTGCGCCAAGAAACTTCTAGTGACAACGTGGTGACATGATTTATCTAATGCGTTGGAAAGACATGTTTGAACAATGCTTCGCTTGACTAACTTAGTGTGTGACGATGTGTACGGCAACAACGGTTTTTGTGCTCGTGGTTCGTACATCCAACATGAATGTTGATTGGCAAATGTTAGTCTGAGATCTAAAAAACGAATGCTGTTGTCTTCTGGCATTTCATGTGTGATACACAGAGGCGACAGGCACTCTTTAAATAATGATATGAGGTGACTTGTTGCAACTTGAAAGTTATCTGCATTGCGCTTAAGAATCACAAGATAATCATCTACAAAACGGAAGGTTTTCAGAACACTGCTACCATTGAGCCGCTGTTATTCGAACCATATGGAGGGAAAATGACTACGTTGTAGGCATTTAACAGACGAATTTTTAAGTGCGAATGCATTTCTTGGTTGGGATATGTCAGGCACCCTGCGTTGTCCGCAGCGTCCGCATCGCCGCTCTCACTCTACTTTCTCTCTCTCTCTCCCATAGCAAATGCTGTGGGCGCGCGCGCTTTTGCTCGGCCCTAGCAACCGGAGCATGGGAGAGAGTATAAGAGAGCATATGTGCAGTGCTTCACCACTCCTCTCTCGCCTTTCACTCTCTCTCCTCCCGTCGATTCACTTTCTCGTCTGTTCGCGCCTGAAGGCCAGACCTCATAACCGCGAAAATGCTCGCGACAGCGACGAGCGACGCGACATAGATTGCCTTCGCGCGAACAGTCGCTAGCGAAGGCAAACCATATTCACGCGACGGCTTCGGTGAGCAAACACCACCATTGCTTGCATGAGGCCGTCTACTCGTACCAAGAAAACCACTTAGTGAGCGGTATACAATTTAAAATTAAGATATATTGTTGTGTAATGGAACGGAAAGTGTTTGTTAATTGCCTTGCAGCAGTTTTTTTTATGTGCACGTGCATAAACATTACGTTATTTCTTCGCTGTGCTCGCGTGACTCTGGCGGAGAGGAGAGTGAGAGCACGTGGTGATTTCGCGGCACATGAAGAGAACCGGCAGTACGTCAGTCATTTACATCCTGTTTCGGTGCTTTGAGCAGAGCACTTCCGGGTGATGGGCGACGGTATCCAAATCTGGAGAACCGAGTGATCGCGCGAGAACTACCCCGCGACACGTCGCGTGAACGCCGTTCTGTCGCTCATAGCATCTCTCGTCGCTGTCGCGTGCATCTTCGCGTTTATCAGGTTCGGCCTTCACTCTCGATCCTTCGCTGTCTGGGCATAGAGAAATAAAAAAAGGTGAAGAGTGGACACTCCCGTAGACCCCAGCGGCCCAATCGACTCTAGCACACCTAGTGGTTGATGAGAGCAAGTGGCGTGCGCTTCCGGTTTCGGTTTCACTGGCGCAAATTTTGAATTACTTTGCATAACCGACGTTTGGCTATGTCGAAAGTTCATGATTTCAGACCACTATTCATCGCCCAAATGGATAGTTTTTGTAGGTCGTTTTGATTTAGCGATTCCCTGTTTTGTTTTGTTCAGTGGTTCGTGCGAATCGGTCGTGACGTAAATTTTATTTCGATTAAGTTATAATAAAAAGAGATGCAGGTAATGATAATTCACTATTGTTTTATTCATCGCGCTTGTGTTTTTCTTTTGGAACAAGTGATCAATGTATATATCAGTCAAAGAAACAGAGCATCCGCAATGTTTTATTCAAAGGCAAGGTAGAGTATGAGAATATAAAAAGCACAATATGACAAAGGTAGACAACAAATGCATCTCGCCTTACAAATAAATTGTAACAAATATTGTAACAAATACATAGAGAACACAGACAACGCACACATCGCTAGAGTTGGCAGAAGCCGAGAAGCTGGTGAAGTATGACACACCCGGCCAGTGGGTAAGTAAGGATCTATGGCAAAAACACAGCGCACAATGCTGATGAAGAAGGAAGAAGTGACATATACACAGCAATGAAGTCGCGAATCACGCCTGGGCTTAACCGAAATAATGCATAGAAAAAAAGAGCGCACAGAAACCACACGACACAATATAGCAGAAAGGCAAAGGTGCAGTGTGCTGGCTGTGCTTAAGAACAGCTAGTCCAAAATGAATAAAGCAGACTTGATGCCTGCTTGTCCTCAGAAAGGTAGGGCTTTGCAGCTTGCTCACTGCGTGAAAGACAAACTTTATGCTACAACACTGGCAGGTCTTGTGGCTTTTGTTATGCGTCGCCTTCATCAAAAACTTAAGATCCCAAGTGATTTGCGTCTGGGTGTTGCTGTGACGCTTGCGAGCTAAAATAGATTGTAGTCATCACTTTATCCAGAATTGTGGACTTTAATTGCTGCTACGAGAGCGGTATTACAGGGCTAATAAATAGCAGAAGGAAACCACTTTGGCTCATTATTTTTCACAAAGGCTCTACATCGTACGTTATCACTCACAAGCTATATAAAAATAAAATGGCAGCGTCCGCAGCCCCATCAAACGCTACAAGTTTGGGTATTCTTTTGAAAATTTTGATGGGCAAGATGAGGAGGTTGATGAGAAGCTAAAATACGAAAAGCGTGATAACATGAACCGTGCCCACTTCATACTGTGTTCCTTACCCGCTCGAAGACATTTCAACAAGCGGTTTTGTTATCGATATATTACTTGAGCTGGAGAGATAAAGCATACACAGTGACCAAGCGACCCACAGTAAAGTGTACAGTTCGCCCGTATTTGCTACAAAAAATACAGACAGGATACCCAACATTCTTTTTAAGGTTATGCAAATCACTTCGAGCGAATACACAGTGTTCGTACTCCTCATAGCGGGTAACCAAAACAATGAATGCAACGAAGGAGTGGTTAGTCCAGTTGAACTGAATATAAGCATATAAGACCATAATGAAGTCTGCTGTAACGAAGTAATAACATAACAAAGCTATTGCAGGATTCGGCTCAACTCGAATACTTTAGTGTAAACCTGCCGCTAATTGCTAACCTTTGAACTTGTCAAGCTGCATGCCCGAGATTGAAGACTGGAACCTAACCCTGTCTAAGTTTCGGTTCACAAAACGCACATGCCAACATAAACGAACCCGGCAAAACATTTTCAGAAACTTAGCGCGACATCCAGCAGAGCAGAAATGAAAATCGCCAACACTTGACAGATGGTGATGCAAAACATCACACACTTTCAGGTGATGTGCAGTGGCCTCAATCATGGCAAAAAAGTGAGATTCAAGTTGTTGTACGTATGCAAAAGCTGCTTCTGATGGCACAGTGAGATTCCCAAAAATTTGCTGGGGACGTGGTATGCTTTGAGCATTGTGAAATACTGCTGGGTACCCTTAAGCGTCTCACTGTCGTCTTTCAGTAACTGTGGGCAACTGCAACCGTCACATGCATTCCGAAGGAAGTGTTCGATGAGAAAACCAGCTACATAATATGCAGCGGAGTCATCGATAATATGGGAGTGAATGTTGGTCGCAAGTTCAGAGAGATCGTCTAGAGCGGGAAAGTCGTCAGGCTGTGGCTGTGCACACTCCTCATTATCCACAAGAGACGCACTGGTGAGGGAGAAATGGCGAGAGCTGCTCCTGGAGGTGGTCATATTCATCATCCTTGACATTTCCGTATTCTGACAGCTTGAAGAGTTTTCTTATGCAGTTGTGCTTCAGGCCACAAATAAATTGTGCTACATATGGGTTGGTGTTGCAACCCTGTTTTTGCCTAATGTGACCAAATATGTTCTCCAGAGGATCCTGTTGAAGCCTGCGTGTTAACAGGTATTCAAAATTGTAATTTTTGGAGAGGTCGTCCCATAGTTGACAAATAGCCTGAATTGTAATTTGCCAACCTACGATGGTTCGTGGTTGACGTCTGCCAACAAACTGCCATGATGCAATCCAGGGAAGCTAAACTCAGAGGAAGTCAATCAGCTCTGAATCATTTTTTATGATTGCATGCCGCAGCTTTTGCGAAGTTCTTTTTTACTCGAGCTGTTCAAGGCGTCGAAAATCCTGTCCATACGATCACAAAATTGAGCTGTAGTGATGGCCAAGGCAGGCAGCACCTTCGCATACACCATTGCCGTGATAGCAATCGAAACTGATGCACTGAGGACCTGAGTTGCTCTGCTGACCTTCATATTAGAAAAAGGTTTCTGATGAACGTGCCGTTCAGTCAACTTTGGAGCCAATCGCAACCGCAACTGATGTGGGAATTGGAAAAGGCTTACAATGTGCGACCAGTTAACGATGTCATCCCCAATGTATAACTTGTGTGCTTGGACATTATTGCGCGTTGTTTTAATTAAATGCAGAACATCAAAAATGTAATACACCCGCTCACCATTAACTTCAAAAAAAAAAAAGGGCTACAGTCACTCTTAGTTGGTTAGCGAGACTTACATTTGAACTGCCCTGGTCACAAATGACTGCTTTCACTGCAATATTAATGCGCCTAAGCTCCGAAATGAGTGACACCAGCAAGTTATGCATAACAGATGATGGTGTTGATGTGTGCCCTATAGTAAAAGCAACCGGTTGAACCCACTTTCTCGAAACGCCAACAAGAAGAAAAACCAGTGCTCGATCAGCGATGGTTGAAGTGCGATGAGTGCCATCATCTGTAAAACCCTGGACAACGTCTCTTGAAGCATCATAGTACAAATTCTTTTTGAGTGCTATTTCGTCGAAAACTAAAGCGCACACTCGGTCCCGTTCATTCCAAGCTTGAGTATTTGTTGCAATGGAAGAAAGGATTCCTGGAATTATGCCTGGAGTCATCTTTACATTAGCTAGCCACCTCCTTAATGAACGCCGGGAGGGCAAAGAAAAATATGGAGCCAGAAATCGGTATGCTCGCGGACCTCGGAAGTTTAAGTGAAGAGCGAATTTCTTGAACCACACGGGAAACCACTTGCCCTTGCGTTTGGGCCTCAAGCGAACATGTGCAGAAAGAAGTTTAGAAACCTCCTCGGTGACGTGCGGTCGGATAACTTCAAGGGCCTTCGAAGTCGATGACGGTGCTTGGTGAGGCTGACTCTGCTGTCTTTTGATAGTTTTCCGCTGTGCTGCTACTTTGGCTTGCAGATGTTTAATGGTTTGCTTGTACTTCATTGATGGAGACATTGTCGCTGGCACACAGGAACGCACTGCAATAAACAAAAAAATTGATGTAAAAGCAAAGAACAACTAATCCCATACGAGCACTTTCCTCGCTCTTTCAGACCCAAGGTGCACAACTTTCTGTGGTACAAAGTTTTCGAATGCACTACCTAAAAACAAACCATTCACAATGTTGACAATGCACAAAAAAAATGAAAATCACTGAGAGCCCACCCTTACATTTTGTAAGTGCATACGTAGTGTCCTTTTGAGGATGGTTTCCTCAGAATGTCCTAAACATAAAATAGCACATTAAAAACTGCTGCAATAAAAGCATAGTCACCATTTTCGCTAAGGCACTCAGGCGTGGAGCTGTTGGCGGAGACGTCTTCTGGAGGGTCTTGTGAAGCTTGTTCAGTGCCTCGGACAGTGCTGTAGGAACAATCTTGCGAGCGGCCTGCGGAAGTCTCTATATCAATCCACTCTGGTGTTGAAGTGAACATACAACTTACCGGCCACACAAGTTCCTTTTGTGACAGCTGAACGATTGGTTAAGGTTTTCTCCGGCAAGACGAAGTCATCAGAAATTCTTTCACCAGCTACAAGGGAGCTGCCACCTGCAGAGGTTTGGTCAACAGTCAATTTGGGTAAAAAAAAAAAAAAGAAATCACGACACTGAACGCACCCTGTTCATCGGGGCACCTCAATGTGTGGGAGCCGCTTTTTGAAGCCTCTACCGCAGGTCCTGAAGAGATGAAATTACGACAATGTGTCAGTAAGAGGCTTAAAATAACACAAACTGAAGCTCATCCGCACCTTGCAGTGCAGCTTCTGCAGCCATGTCACAGTCACTACTTGAAGCGACGCTCAGAGAACCTGCATATATGTGCAGTTGGTACAAGTTACAAAGCTTGTAGCATGGGGAAACTTAAACAGCTCTTTCAAACGCATAAATTGGTCGAACGTGGAAGAAAAGAGACGGCACCAACTAGGAAACAAGTAATTTGTGATTTTTGGAATTATCAACAGTGGCAGCTTTCACTGATGAAAGGTATATGTACATGTGCACTCAGGCTTGAAGATAACGTGAAATAGCCCTTTAAAGTCTTTCAAAACAAGTTGCGCAGGTCCAGAGCATCAAAAAATGACAGAAATGTAAAGCTGCTGTTAGGAAGGTAATAGCCCACAATTCACAGAATTTAAGACTTTCCAAGTGTTACTTCTGTAGTGAGGTTTCTCCATCGGCTACAAAGATCTTCACGGTTAACTGTCGCCACTGATTCAATACAAGTGGCTGCTATTGCACATATTTGAGTTTCAGTCAATCACTTACATGATGCAGCTGGTTGCACACTGGGAACAGCCATTCTTGTAAGCCTTGTGTGCCCAGGGTCCATGAAACTTTAAGCAGTAAAATGGTCGCTACAAACCCTGTACCTTGCGTACAATAGGCTGGCCGGCTTACTCAGGAGATCATCGCGTCCAGCATACTGCATCCATGCTTTCATCCTGCATTGGCAATGAACTATCAGCTGAAAGGGGAAGTGCTTGAATAGTGATTTTTTATTGTTACCCTCACTTAGCAAGTACGAACAGTAAGCCTACAGACATGCAAACCATACAAAAGCTTTAACACACCTGCCGTCCCGTGGTACGCGGAAGAAACTCGTCCCAGGCTTCTTGTGGGTTCTGCCATTGTTGAAGCACTACGATACACAGCAGTCGCTGCCGTAGCTTGGACCGCCGGACGGCATGGCGTCAGCGCGGTCTGAAAATGTTAGTAAGTGGATGCTTCGCTGTCAAATTACGAAAAAGATATGTGCACGTCATAAGTGTACCAGCAAACCCCTTTGAATGATTAGCTAATCGATGCACAATACAAAACCAGTGATACATCTCTGACCCATAAAACTCTGACTTACAAAGATATACGTCAAGACCACGAACAAAGATCTTCAGAAGTTTCCAGGCCGCTATCCCTTGTAATGCAATGGTATCGTGGCCTGGGAACTTTAGAACACCTTCGTGCGTACGCAGTATCAGCAGTACATTGGGAAGAAAAATCGTAGTTGAAATTTGTGCGGTAAAATTATATTGGAAACGTCAAAAAAATTTGTGGGCAGCTTGCACTAGTGGCACAAGGCTAGCGAAGAAACGAAGATGATGGCCACTTGGCTAGTCCAGATTTGCCTCCGGCACACCAAGAATTATTCGTGTTCCGAGCCTTCGGGAAATGCGTCGTGAAGCATGCGAGGCCCAGCAAACGCTTCTCAATATTTTGCACCGAGCCTACGACCTAGCTGCCCAGCTATGCTCAGCGCACAGACGCTCGCGTCCGTGGCAGACGCAGCACGCGTCACCTCGGCTTGACGCCGTGCCGCCTTTGCTATACTGCATACGTTGCACAATGTTCCCGTCTAACCGCCGCATAGAGCCACAAACTTTCTTTTTAGCGAACCTCCCAGTCCTTACAAGCTTCAGAAAAAGGTTACAACTGCGTGAATGAGACGTCACGTAAGAAACAAACTCGCACACACGAAGCGCAACGTGTGTGTGTGCATCTTTCTATGTTTGTTGCATGGTGTCTTTTTCGCGCAGGCGTAACCGTTTTTTAAAAAAATGACCCAACAAGACCAACAACATGTCATTCAACAAGCTTCGCTTGAAAACGTGCCTCACCTGTTATCTCACGCTTGAAAACGCCGACGCAGCCGACGTTGACGAAAGCGACGAAAGCTTCTCGCTGTCAGTCATGGGTAGCCACCATAGTCATGGGGCTTGTCGCTGGGTAGATGGTGTTTATGACAGTACGGCTGAAGAAAAATAATCGCGTAAGGTGTGTTGAATAAATCGTTTTTATGTATAAAAAACATACCAAACTTGGACGTGTAATTATTAATTTGTGAAAACAATTCTGTTGCATTGATTATAACTGCGTTTTTCTTGCGCTTGCGCCCTCTGACGTTTGGTGAGAGCACTAGTTCGTTACGTAGTCGTGACGCACTTCCTGAGGCCTGGTTTTGCGGAGTGTCCGCTCTTGTCTTCTTCTTTCTCTATGGTCTGGGCGCTTCTCCGGAAATGTGTGCTCGAGACGCCGCTGTGAAACGCCAACGCTGAGAACGCTGTTTGTTTTGCTCACTTTATAGTATTTTTTTTTACCGCGCACGCTAGCTACTAGAGCTGGCAACGCATAACCCATTTTCCGCGACAGAAGAACACCACGTGTGGTGAACGGCGCTGTTGGCTGCTTTGTGTAAGAAAGAAAAAAAGAAAACAGTATTCTCATAACGCTGGCTTCCCGTGAAAAACGCCGTTATGGACACTACGCAATGCATTCGCATTTCCTCACGATTCCATTCGGGGAGGTGGGGGCATTTTTTGTTGAGTTGACACTTATGAATTGACTTATAGGATATGTGCATATGTTGTCCGCACATTCCTATTTGGTCGCGTACGTTTTATATAACCAGTTATTTACAGTTTCGTAACGATGAGAACAGCAACACGGGTATGAGCGACACCGGAAGTGGTACTGTGGTTGGTTGCAGATGTGTGCAATATGTGGCTGATATGCAGACGACTGGTGGCCTTGGCTGGTGCTACGAAGATCAACTGAAGCACATGGTGCTTAAAGGGGAACTCTGAAGGCTTTTCAATATTCGCTCGTTTTAATGAAAGGTTGAACATATGATGTCGTCGGTACCGTGATGATACATGCCAAATTATACAACTGTAGGTCATTCAGAATATTTTATTTTTGATGAAGCGAGTTTGAAAACTTGGTAGCAAATTCTGGAACCACACTTGTAAACGCTAGCCACCTTGTTTACATAAGGAAAGAGCGTACTCTTTTTCAAAACCCCGTCTAGACCAGCAGATGGATGCAACATGCGCTTTCTTCGATTGGCGACGACGACCAGGGCACACATCGGTTTTCACCAATATTCCAGGGTGAATTAATGGCACTTATTCTTGCATTGTGTGAACTCCTAGCACACCTTTCTTTAGTAGTGGTGCTAAGAGGCTCCTTGTCCGCCTGCACTGGTCCAACGGCATCTCACTCGTCGAGCTCAGTACTTTATTCGTTTATGCCAAATTGTGTGCGAAACGTCCATCTGATGTGGGTAGCAGGCCGCACTGGATTAGAATTGAATGAACAGGAGGACACTTCTCCTAAATATTCTAGGACCTGTGTAAAATATTCTAAAACCATCCCGCAATGACATATTCACACGATTCAGAAACCTTTGTCTGCGCGAGGAACATTTATACCAAAGGTTCTATTCTAAGCGACTCAAGTTTCTAGTATCAAGGGTATCCGAGGAATAGCTCACGGTGCAGGACAAGACAATTGGAAGCTACTTTAGCTAAAGTTCGATGCAGACTACCGTCATTAAATTTTTACTTACACAGGCCTGCATTCATTCCTACCCCTGGACGCAACTTTTGTGATGAAGCAGAAGCAATCGAGAACTTTACATAATGTCGAATATATCAAAACCTAACGCAAGAGATTTCTGAAACCACCTTTTCAAAAAGTGGCCTTGTGCTTTCTACAGTGGCATTTTTCTCCCTGGAGGCATCGGAAATACGGCACTGCATCAGGGTCATTTACGATGCTATATTTAATAACTAAAGAATCTAAGAAAAGTCCATCTTAATACTGTCAGTAAGTCTACAACATCATCTTTAACTTATCCATTCACCTTAACTACATCAATTAGTTGGTTCATATGTTTAACTCTAGTAGCATTGCATTCAAATCAATATTATCACAAATATTTTTATTTCTCTTTAGGTTATATTTCTGTCATATTTTCGCCCTTCTTTTCTCCTTTCTCTTTCTCCAAATATTACTTCTTCGTTTTTTTTTTCACATATTCTACTTCAACACGCCCCATGGCCGATCCCTCGTGGTGGGTTGTGCCATTCTTCTGGGAATTATGATCATCCTCGCTATTAGCTGGTTGGCGTGTTAGTCATCACTGACATCGGGTCCTACACAAAGAATACTCAATATTGAGCAAACGAGGAGATCGATGTGGGGCGCGTCAGATGAATCACTCGCTGGCGGGTAGATATCAAAAGGAGATGCATCCACGCTCTGATAGTATAGCTGCAATCAACGCTTAACGTGTCCGTAGTGAGCCAAGACGAGCTGGCAGCACTTGATCGTGGGATCGAATCCCGGCGGCGGTGGGCTCATTTTCGGTGGAGGCAAAAATGCTCTAGGCCCGTGTGCTCTTAAATTAGGGTGCACGTTAAATAACCCCAGGTGGTCGAAATTTCCGGAGCCCTCGACTACAGCGCCTCTCATAATCGTATGATGGTTTTGGGACGCTAAACTCCACAAATCAAGTCAACTTGATTTCGCGTCAGATTATATCGACAACTTGCTTCTTGCGCAATAAAATAAGCACGTGTGCTATGTTTATACCCTAAACAGCCACGTCGATGTGTTGTGACGTCATCGTGCACCATCCTGGAACAGCTACCTACTTCGGTTTCAGTTTTGACTAATGCTTTTTGCTTACTTAAATATATTGACGAGTATATCAGCAAAATGAACTTACCTCGCGGCGACTGTACTGTTAATGCAATTTCAGATCGGTATTTACTCAACGTGGTTGCAAATGCACCAAAGTTCCTCGTTGCGTTTGGTCGTATCCTTTTGCACGCTGTATCGGCAGGCAAGAATTATCTTTGAAACACTTGCCTAACCAGCGCAATGAAGAAAGACATAATGATAACATAGGACACACAAAAACACACAATTGTGTATACATGTTATGTATTTCTAAATTGTTGTCTGTTTCGTGCAGTATAAACATGTCTTCAAAATCGATGACCAACAACACGCCTTGCTTTGTAAATGACGATAGTTATAGCGCAAGAACAAAATGACGACACAGAGACAAAAAGGACCCGAAAGACACGAGACAATAGCGCTCGTGTCTTTCGTGTCCTTCTTGTCTCTGTGTCGTCGTTTTGTTCTCGCACTATAACTATCGTCATGCCATACGAACTGGCCAAGCTGCCACACTTACTTTGTAAAGCTCCACGTTCCGTGAGGAGCATAATGTAGCGCCACCTACCAGAAAGATGCAAAAGTAGTTGTAAGCATAGGCGTCCAGTCAAACGGCAGATGGCGCAGTAAGTTCATGATGCGTAGTGTTACCTTTATAGTTACCATTCAGATGATTTGTAGCTGCTCGAAAGGAACAAAAAAAAAAAAGCAAAATGAGAGGGAAAAAAGCCGTTTTAGACATAGGAAACAACTTTGTTCTCTGTTTTCTTTCTCGCTCTTTCTACCAGCCGATAGTCGAAGAAGTCATTGGTTATGTGATAGCAAGAAGAGCGTGCAAAGTGTTCTCATGGGGCTTTCCTGCAAGCTTTCCTGCTGTGTGACATAGGACTGACGGGCCGCTACAATTCAGGAGATGCTCAGGTGGAACGATTGCCGGCCACTTAGATTGAGCTAACCCCACCTGTTACAACGCCACAGCCACCACCAGGGCACCACCATCTGTGCATGTTACGTTGAGAATTAAGCGGTAACGAAGTCAATGCATAATAAAACACTTTCAAACATCGCGCTGTTCATTGGCGTGAACAGCAAGAGAGACCCGTCACCTAAGAGAAGTGTCCAAGGAACCACCACTACTCTGTGTGTTTTGATAAGAATCAACAAAATCAATGAATAATAATAAAAAGTCACAGACTTGCCGCAAAGGTAAAGGAATTAACGTGATAGCAACAAATTGGAAGGTAACGCGGAGAATGTCAAGCAGATCAAAGCGTGCCTCGCGTTTATTGCACACAAATGACGCATGCAACGTACTCACAGGTACAGGTGAACGCGGATAAGCGTCTCAGTTGTTACTTCATTGTGTCTGAAAATCGCCTTCTTTTCGCAAAAGTATCCTGTGCAACGATTGCAGTGACCTTTGTGCGCCCGGTAACTACGACAAAATTGTTCTAGTGAAAACCCATGGTCAGCCAAGGCGTAGGATTGTCCCACCTTGGCGTAGGATTGTCCACCTTGCTCCCTATCCCCGGGGCAAAGTATGCGTGGGAGATCAGAGCGCGCGCCACAGCGTCATGACAATGTGGCGAGGCGCGCTCATTCCGCACTCTCGCTCGTAATGCTGAAAATACAATAGTTCTTCCCGAGATGACCGTCACCAGCGGTAAACGGTAGATGTAAATAGTTTGCTGCTTGATCGTCAAAGTGTTCCTTCGAGGCTCAGTGGTCAACTCCTCGCACTCACATTTCAGAGGTCCCGCGTTCGATTCCGCACGCCGAGGCCTATTAAAACCAACAGTCTTTCTTAGGGTGCTTCGGCGCAAAAAGTTTTGGCCGTCTGTTTGTCTGTTTATCCACTGATAGGATACCCGAAACGGCCAAAATGCAACCTGATCCGCAGTGTCCACAAATATTGCTCATGTTTCAGAGTTCATTCTTGTCTGATTGGCTATTGAAAAGGTACTATTTCGCATATCCGAGGAACAATAACAGCACGGCAGTATTCTGTGATGTATGCTAGAGAAGGCCTACCAAAGTAATTAAAAGGACCGTAGCGTTCATCACCATGTTGCACGCTATGCACAATAAAGCAAGTGTTCCCAACGCTTGCTAAGATACCACAGTGGTGGCACTACACGTCGCTTTGCGTTCAACCCGTTATCGCCTCCAAGACAGGCGCGCACGCTATCCTTCGTTTTCGAAGATAACTGCCAGATGGCGCTCATTTCTCACGTGCGTCGATGCGCTCGTTCGCCTCCGCTACATGCATCGAGGCACTCTTACGCAGTCCCTGCAAAATACTTATTCACCAATTTTCTCGCGCAGAACATCAAATAAACGTTTTTTTTTTTCACTCTCTCTAGACTCAAGACTATCGCATTTCGACGACATTTGCAGTGATACATGCAAATGTCGTCGAAATGGTTGGGCCAATTTTTTCTGAATGATTTTTCTTGCGTTTTATAATAGATAGGTACGCAAACATATACGGTGATTGACCTCAATGGTGGCGGCAAAATCCAGCTGAGACTGTACATATAATTGCTATCGCAATCAACACTTTTAAACATTTCGCTGCTCATAATAGGTGGGAGCACTAATGGGGGGGGGGGGGGGGGCACCCTAGTCACTTAAGAAGGAGGTACACCCCATACTGTGGCACCGGTGCGTCTTGTTTCTTTCTCTCCTCGTCAAAGTAATTGACTAGAGCCCCCTAGCTATAACTAGGGGGTTCTAGTCTGCAAGTGCTGCTGATTACGAAGATGCACTACACTCAAGCGAGGACGTGTGGCTTCGTATCGTGGACCACTCGCCAGGTATGTGCCACATCGCTGCTGTCGGCTCTTTGTTATCAGCGCGTTCCCCAAGTTTTTCTACCATGTGCACGATGAGTGAGCCTTTGTTTATGTGGCGACCCAGTTTTCTTGTAGTATTTGAGCAGTGTAAAGGCAAAGTTGTGCGAAGCTAAGCGCGGATAAGTCTTTTTCTTTTGTGTGGAGTGTGAAGCATGCACGTGCAACGGGAATTCGGTGGCAGATTTGAGCAGAGCTGTGGCGGTGGCCACCTCTGTCGGCAGTGATGTTCGAGGGGGGGCCTGCTCGCGAGTGACTGCTATTTTTGCTTAATATTTCTGGAGTGTTAGTTAGCTGTTGGAGTTGATCATTCCATAGGGTGCGTAAGCCTGTCTAAGGCAGTTTCATTTGCTCTACGTTCCATTTTAAACAGCTACAGTATCGTTATATGTTACGACTACTATCAGAGATTTTTTTTTTCCCTTGCGAGTGGCCGAATGTATGCCGGTGTGTGCATCTGTGCCGGCAAGTGCCGTTTTAAACAACCGTGATACTCGAGTTGATGCGTGTTTGTGTGCAGCGTGTTGCATCGTCTTAGGTAGGGCTCGCAAAGGTTGCCTTACGCTTAGGTGTTCATGCAGCTCGTTTAGCAAAATTCGAACTTGCGGTCTATACGTGCAACAGAGATTGCCTGATGCGACCAAAATCCATGCATTTTAAGCCATTCGTTAAACGTGAACTGCATTTTCTAACGAATATTTCATGGCTAAATGCGACCGGAACGCTATACTTTCTGTGCGAGCACCAATGCAGTCATTAGTCCAATCGTTCGGGCACCATCAATTTTACTCTGCTTGTTTCCACTATGTTTGGATTTCGCTATTTTGTTTTGGTTTATTGAATATTGTGTGCGCCTCGCCCAACCTTGGTGTTGAACCCTTGCTAAACGTATTTACACTTTTTTTCATTAGACAGCCTTTAATGCTTAAATGAGGGTTAATGCATTTTTTAGCCAACCAGAATCATTGAAACCAATGACCACAGTTTAGCAGCACAATATAGTAATTTAGTGACAATAATTTCTGACATTAGAAATATAATTGTTCTAATGTGAGCAGCTTGAAGAAATCTACACTAGTTGCGTTTGAAATGAAATTCATATTTCAGTTTTATATGTTACCTGCAATAGATACTTGATGAAAGTGCATACCATCATGTGTGTATTGTGGTATCACTGAATTTGCATGTCATCACACTATGCACGAGTGCCATTCAAGCATGGTTTGGACACATCTGCGATGAAGAAATTGCATATTACTTCATAAGGTTGCAACTGTGTTCGCCAAGAACACCAAGAAAGTTTTTCTTGTAACATCTGTAGTTTGTGTACATCCTGCTATTTTAAGACGCATTGTTCCAAATCATTTTGAATAGAGTGAAAAATCCAGTTTTGCCGAGAGACCCATGTCACCAGATGGCTTTTTCTCTGTTTACATCACAGACTATGCAGGCTCCTTGTGCAAACTGAGTGTTAAAGAATCCCGGACAAGCATGTCATCTATGGTAGCTCGTGGAAAAGTTGGCTGCAGATGTACAACAGCTGTACATGCCTTCTGTTTCCTACGAAAAGGGAACTTCACTGAGCCACCTGGTTGCTTTATTCAAATAGCTCGCTAAAGCTACCATCACAACTTTCCCGCTCCGATGCGACACTGTTATGCCGTCTTTGGTTGGGTGTTGCATTCACAAAGGCGTACTCCTTTCGCATTGGTATGGCAGACACTCCTACATGTGACTACTGCGGAGATGAAGAGACCATCGAACACGTCCTGTGCAGCTGCGCTTGCTACGACACACAGCGATGCCAGCTACGGATGGTTTTGAATCGACTTGACCCCGGACCATTTTGTGTGCAGAAGATACTAGGACCTTGGGCATCTGCCTCAGTTGCGCAGAAAGCAACTAAAGCACTGCTACTTTACCTTAAGTCAACAAACCTGAGCAACCGCCTGTAAACTGTGTGTGCTCCCCGAGTGTGCTCGTGATTGAGTGTACCTTCTGATCTTTCTGCAACCACGTTTCTCCCCTTTATCCCCTCCCCAGTGCAGGGTAGCAAACCGGATGTGCGTCTGGTTAACCTCCCTGCCTTTCCTTGCATCTTTATCTCTCTCTCTTTCTCGCATGTTCAGGATGTTCAAAATTGAGCCCTCGGTTTTTCTTTTAAAAAGTCAGTGTTGTAAGTTGTGTGTGTAAAAGCCACCTTTGCAGATAGTTTTGTGTTCTGGGGGACACAATGTGCAACAATACTAATCACAGTTATCAGTGTCAGTCGGGCCGTTGAATAAGATTCAGTATTGAACTTATTTAAGACTACAGCAGGCCCCCATGCATCTATAAAAAAATTTGAGCCTGTCCTATTTCTACATAGGCCCAAAGAATTCTTGCATGCCTGTGCTTAGATATCCTGTAAGAAAGTTTAGTCGCGTCGTGCATCATTATTCATGCAGGACAGTGAGCACTAGCACACAGCTACTACTCCTTGATGGGACGCATATAATATGACCATGGGTCAAAGCCGTAGGCAAACATCATAATAGTTACCCTTTTACTACCATCTGGTGATAGCTTGCAGTGATTGCTCATCCCACCAGGGAGGAACATTTTGCTGATCCTCGCTGCCTTGCATGTGTAATTATGGAGAGCATTATTAGGCTTCGAAGCGGGATATCTCGAAGCACCGACAGGCTCGAAGAATTTTTTCCAAATGGGATTGTGCTGAAACATGAGGGCATGAAACTTTTCTATGCAAACATACCGACTTATTGTAGCCACAAAAATTTTGTTATTCTTAGTTTATCATGCAGGTGACAGCATTCCTGTCTTACTTCATGTCCCCCTGGACACATAACTCATCCACAAAGGCGGTTTTCTAATCTTAGTGTTGAATTTTGATGCAAGCACAAAGCACATGTCTGAATGTGTCAGCGCTGCTTCTCAAAATTTTTACAGCATATATTTTTTTGAATATCTACTTAGTAAGGTGCCCTCTAGACTTGTATGTCATGTTTTAATGTTTGTGTCATGTGGAATTACTCACTTTTACAATTGAACTTTTTTGCATTGTGATAAGACTGTAGTAGATCAATTATTTTATTTTTATTCTAATATTGACTAAATATTTGATTTAGTATGTTTTTGTAACGTTAGTTCATCGTCTTCCGGAAATTTTTGCCCGTAAGTGCGATCAAGTGATTTCTTACAGTCATATTTAACCATACCTAACTTTGCCAATACCTAACCATGTGTGATATGTTACGGGGATGCTTAACCATGTTTGATATTGTTAATGATAACTGACAGAAGACATTCTGCAATATTGTAACTTAACTCCGCGGAATAAAGGGGGAATAGTGACATTTTTTAAAACTACATGGTGATATTTGCTTGCTTTATTTTGCGTGATGCGTTATAGGAATAATATTTGCTGTGTTGTGATCAAAACCACAACATATAATTATTAGGAATGCCATATTGAAGAAGTTCAGAAATTTTGACCGTCTGGGGCTCTTTCAAGTGAAGCCGTGTCTAAGCAGACGGGTCTCAAGCCTTTCTTCCTCGATGAAAATTGCAGCCACCGCATCCAGGGTTAGATTCCGCGGCCTTCAGTTCAGAAGTCAAGGGTTACATCAAGTGTACTGCTGGTTGTAAGCTTTAGTGTTGCTTTCATTGATGGATGCTAAGTACTGCAGTTTGGTGCCAACCAGGTATATCTGCTAGTGCGCTGATGGCGTGTCACATTCGTAATTTACTATGATATCGCGTTCCTACTTTATTGCAATATTTGATGATTGCCACGTGAGACAATTGGTTCTGGCGTTATAATTGTTCCACCTTTTATACTCTGTAAGGCTGCATACATTTGTTATTAGGCAGAAAGTTCAGCAAGTCACTGTGATATACATTACACACTATACAACAGATGGCTAATCTGGGTGTGCAAAGCTTATCTAAGTATGCTCTCCAATGTGTTTCGAATGCTTCGAAAAGAGCGTTCTGGTCAGGAATTACTGTCATGATGAGTTTCTTACGTGAAACATTTCTTTTTGTGCTTTTGAGAAAAAAATAGTATACTCTCAATTAGTATGCGCCTTAGAGTCAATTAGTATGCGCCTTAGAGTAAAAAAATAAGACTTGTCTAGACCAACGTCCTTGCATAAACATTCAGCGATGTTTTGCGCTCGAGGACTTGATATATTCGTTGTTCGAAGGCTACATGTTCTCCTAAACATCCCTACCTTGTTTCGGTCTTAAACTATAGTGTACACGTGCCCTTAAAACTATCATGTTGCGCAAACATAGAGCTATAATGCATGCTGTGACGTGTACAGATATAACCATAACCAATAACAGACAATTACCGTGATCTATATATGCACTACTGGGAGAGCGTATTAATGGTATTTAAAACAATATAGGCAAACTGGATCACAGAAAGAAAGTTCCAATTGGAAACATTGAGCTCATAGATATTTTCATAGTTTTTACTTATCTTTTTACCCAACGATAATCATAATCTACTTACGATGTATTTCATGGCTGCATCGTCACGACCCTTGCACTTTCTCGTACCAAACTGTATACGTGTGGCAGCGAGATGAAGTATTTTTGGAAGAGAAACCATAGATGGCTATATGAAGGGCATGCAGAGTAAATAGTCGGGGACCATAGTCGGTAACACCCAAAGTAATATGCATGAACGACGATGGCCTTTGCTGGAAACATTATAGGCCTCTCAAGGGGGATCAAATTTTCAAAAAAAAGAGGGGCACAACTATGTCTCTATAGTTGTGTTCCTTATTCCCTATATTCGGTTAGAAGCCAAGAAAACATTTCATAAGCCATTAATGTCCCTCTCACGAAGAATCAGTCTGGATTTCCCATCTAACGACGCTTATTTATTGTTGTGACGTCAAACCTATAGCGTTTCAGTTGGTGGCCTCTCTCATAGACGCATGCTGCTCCTGTTCACTGGTTTTAGGTCGGACTCACTCGTAAACTTTGTGGATGATACCGACATCGCTTCTCAGCCAAACTTTTGCCTCCCTATATATGTGTGGCATTTACATTAGGAGAAAAAAAAAGAGCTTAGAGTTTGAGGGGAAAGCAGCTAACTTGATTTCTCTTTCACAGAGAAGGACAGGTGCTTCGCAATGCAGTTGGGGGAGCCTAAAGCGTTTCTTAGGTTCTAATGATTTAGGTGACGTATAGACTAAATTCTGCTGCTAAGAGTTTGCACTGCATCGCATCTCTTTTATTCAAAGCCCAGCAACAATCTAAACGTTTGATTGTGTTACAGCGTGGCAAGAACGAAGAATAAAGAAGCTGAGGCACACACAGGGCAGAACACATTGCTGTATGCGACATAGATTTTTTCAGTCCTCATTATTTTCGCGGTGTAACCAAATCAATCAGTACCAACTAGCCCTGTTCAGTTTAACCCATGAAGTCGTGCACAAACGTGTAGGCGGACACAATATAATGGACCCAAAGGACGGATCGATGGTGAAATCTATTCAAGAAACCACCTAAGAGTTTGGCGCACTGAGCTCAGACCAACCACACTGGCACATTGTGCAGTGAGGCTATAGTCTTTTCGCACCCAAAGTAAACTAAAGAAAACACACAGAAGCAGACTGTAAGCACTGTAAGCAAGAACACACCAATGTATCACATACCTTATGGCAATGCACACAGACAACGTTAGTGTGTAGGTGGATAATATGGGATCCCATCTTTTCGAGGAGCGACGGCTAAGTGCGCTGACTAGCTCAGATCTGCACGGCCAAGTATGAACAGTCCAGTGGATCCTAGGGGCCTACTCTAAAGCATCACGTTTTCAGGTGTTTTTATAACACTCGAAGATCTCCTCTGATTACTCCTTACTCTATCTAAATACAGTGAGCGATCCTTACATGCAGTGTAACGGAATGTGCTACTGTCTCACTTCAAGGTGTACCACGTGGTGCATCGTTTTCACGGGCTCTTACCCACGGCCATGTAAAATAGTGCATACACGCTTTAATACACAGGGCGAAGCGGGTAGCCTTAATCGTTCCGAGCGAAAGCAACGCGATGCGATCTTTATCTGCGTTATTATCGCATCGTCTAATTGACGAGGCCGTCAATAGTGGTGGTGGCGCTAATAGTGTCGGAATTCCATCTTGATGCAGTGTCTGCGGAGGATTGGAGGTCTCGAATCAGGGTGACCTGAGAAGTCTCGAGCAGTTCGGACGCTTGTTGCTCGAGGCAACAAGTGAACCCTTTGAAGAACGCAGGCTTAACAACGAATGTGCTACGTGTACAGTGTTCATTTTTTGTTCACGCAAATCCAATTGAGATTCATGCGCCTCACAATGCTCGAGGGGATCACGACGACTTGAAATACGACGATGATTTTCGCCGTGGGTGGTAAGCGCACGAGCGTTGCCACATTTTTTCTCAACTGCACTCTCGTGAGATGCGAAACGCAGTGAAAAGCAAGAAAGAAAATAGTATCGATCAAGCTTCCAGTGCACTGATTTTTCTGACAGTCTAGAACACTAAATCGGGCTAAAGTAAACGGACAAAAGTCAGCAGATACATTATTTAGTCAAATCTCAACTGCAAGCATTCATTATTCGTGAAATTGGCCACGTGATCGAAAACACACGAATCTGGGGTGTCGCTGGAACAAAAGTTTCAACAAGCGGTCATGTCTTCCTTATTGCAGTAACCTTCAAGGTTGCGGCTTTGAACAGGACGGGACTACTTGTCCAAGCGCTGGCGGTGGCAACTACCCAGATTCAAGGGGTTTTCTTCTCTTGAAGCTTCCCCATTCTCTTGAAGTTGTGCCTCACTTCAAAATGGGGCAGATAGCCTAGCTACAGGCTCGCAGTGTAAAAATCACGCTAAATCTGACAACTCTGCGCAGTTACTGAAGCGCACGGGGCTCGTTTTGGTCTCCCGCGTGGCTGCCTTGCCTAGGCGGCGTTGCATGCACGAGTGATGCAGAATTATCGGTTAAGAAGAAGGTGAAAAAAGCTGAGACCGATATGTGGAGAATTGGCACGATTAAGAAGTCCGCACTGGAGATCTATCGAACTTTTAAGCAGGAAATTGCCAAGGAAAGGATCTATGATAATACTCGGGGTAGTTCTCTACTTTTGAGGCCAGGACGGCAGTACTGCGAACAAAGACATATCAGGCCAAATACGAAGGGGTAGACACGGTATGCAGCGCGAGTGGAGAGAAGAAACTGCCGAACACTTGATAATGTTCTGTAAAGGGCTTCACCCTGTAGTTCAGGTTGATGGCGCAGAGTTTTTCAAAGCACTGGGGTTTAGGGACCGGGAGGGCAAAATAAGCTTTAAGCGGGTAGACTTAACTAGAAGGAGGTTATCTGATTGGTGGCTAAAGTCAAAGCACGAGTGAAAATTAAACTCTTCACTGCAAAGTACGAATCCTCAAACTTACTTTTTAAGGAAAAAAAATAAATATAGTTTTTGGTTCATTAGGTATTACGGCTTGGTGGCGCTAGCCACCGCCCGATCTAAAGGGTACAGCCATATCCATCCATTTATGCAGCACCATCAGCTAAGAATAGGTGACTTCAGGGTGGCCGGTATCGTCAACGCCAGTGCGCACAACTTCATTGAAGTGATGTCAACAATGAGTACCGAACAAGTTTGTTCGACGGAAATACCTACTATTTCACATGTTCATTTAACTGAAATTTTTTTTTCATAGAACATAGGAAAACCGCTGGGGATTTCCTAAAGTTTGTTATTGTCAAATATTTGTTAAACTGATGTTTGCGCAAGTGAGAGTACGCTGTACTGGCCCACTTACCACTCAAAGTAGCATCTACAACGTACATATCATCAGCTTGACTCCGTCATTTTTTATTCTTATTTTTAAAACTAACTTCTATGCACGTACGTGCTTTGGTAAGAAATTACACTTTCCTTTATTTTTAGGAGTGATCCCGTAGCAGCCACCTGAACAACGTACTTCGTGTTTATCACTGCCTTCATGTGTGTCGACATTGTGCGGGCCCATAAACTACTTCGACGACCGAGCACAATTAACATAATTTGCTCTACTCAGTATCTCGTGGTTGGCTCCGCTAGCTACCGCACTCCTAATTGCTTCCGGGACCACCGTATCTAGAAAGAGATAACGCCATATACCACTAGCATCCTAAAATACTTTCAGTCTTGTTCCTGATCTTTCCGTATATGTTCATGTGTACGCAAAGCAGTGTCCATGTCAGAAGCGTGCATGTAGAAGCCAGTGTCAAACCTGTTGAGATCTCTTTTTTTTTTGCTTCTGGTAACAGTTTGGCTTTACGGGCAGTATGCCGCTGCGACCAATGCTTGTGGGTTTATCACGGCAAGCAGGGTGACTTATGGTGACACACGAACAACAGACAACGCTAAGTCTTACTTCAGTCGACGCGGAGCTCTGTCGGAAGGGGACAGTGATTTGTTGGTCTGATTTTGGCGTTTTTTGTACAGCGTATAGTTTCCGCCGGCAAGGGCAGCAGAGGGGGGCCGGTGTCTTACCGGGAAATGAACGTCCTTATCTCAACACACCGGGCTAAACATACTGGTGTGGGAGCAATAAAGGCAGATAGCCAAACTTAGTAGTGGCTGGAAGCCTTAAAGACTGCTCTTGAGGAGGTCACGGTAAGAGCATCGCATGAAGCGCCTCCAGGTGCTCACTGCAGTTCATGACTGGTGTTCACAGCTACATGAGCCGTCGATACTATAGATGCTGCAGTTGTTTAACTACGTCGATTGTACGATAGATCCACCCTGCAAATTCTTTTGAGGGGAAACGTAATGGAGCAGGAACTTTACTATCACGTCCTCGTAATGTAGTCCACGAGTTTATTAGGGAGAAAGCGTTTTGTTATCCAAAGCGAAATGAAAAGGAAACGTGACTACCGATGCGAAATTTGTTCAGGCGGTGTTCCAGAGACCACAGGAAGACGTCTGAATGTGCTTAAATCAATCGCATTTAATAGCACACAATGATGGCCATGTACCAATGTTGTCACGATGAGTTGCCTGCGGCTCAACAGTTGACGTTATCAACATTATTATCGTCATTGTAAACTACTTCATCCCCCCCCCCCCCACATGGTCATCATTCACAACTGACATAGGCGAAAACAACAGCATCATGATCAATAACATTATCAACAAAAAGAACGCTTCTTTGCTTATACTAGGTAACGTAGAGAGAAGAGACGAAGTCTGTGGCGCAGCAGACAGCGTGGTTCTTTAAATTGAAGAAAAATCCAACTCCGGATGGTTTGCGTATGCACAAAGTTCGAAGACAATCCACTAACAGTCACTGGGTTGTTTTCAAAAACCATAAGCCTGCGCACGGGGGGGAGGGGGCAGCTAAGAGGAGGGCCACCTAAGAGGAGGGCCACCTAAGAGGGGGTCGCAAAGTCAGCCCTATACATTGAGTAATTGGGAGGAGCACTGCAAACCGGGAGGGGGCCTAAAATGAGCCACCTATATTGAATGCCCCCCCCCCCTCCCATGAAGGGGAACCCTACGCATGCCTATGGCCGTGAGAGTGAAGCTTTTATTGATTCGAAAATATAGTACGAAAACATAAACAACATATTGACTGCATGGGCCGTATTCATATTCCAAACACGTAGAGAAGGTCCACAACGCACGTTTGATTCCTGGTGGCCATTATTTCCGTGGTCTTTAAGAAAATTAAACGAACGATCCCGTCGCTCGATTCTCGTCTCTTTGTCAAAGTAATGTACTTGCATTATAAAACAGAGATAGCCGATTTTTTTCCCTCTGGATATACTGCTACTACTATAGTGAGGAACAATTTCACCTTAACTATCTTTGCAACGCACAATTGTTGCTTGAGGTGTACAATAGTTCGTCGCCCAAGAGTCGACTGCACTTAACTAACACAACTCTTTCAGCCCCCTCAACGTTACCATTTTATTCAAAATTAGAAGGTTAACTTCACAGTTTAGCTGTGTTACGTTCAAGTGTGCATATTTGCACACGTGTAATCTTTTGTTTGGCACATTTTTATCTAGCATGTGAGCGTTTGTACTTGCAGTGTACATTGTATAAACTGTTTATATATTCTCCACGTATTTGATGTACTTATAAAAGGTCCCTTATTTACCATCTTTCTGAAACCACCAAACAGTGATCACACTGCAGTATGTAAAAAAAAGTACTGAAAGCGTTTCGTATTAGTGACTGTGTATGAAGGCTTCACTTAATCATCGCGTATGTCCTTGATGGGGTCATCACCTCGACAGGAGTGGACGTCAAAGGGACAAGATTTTCTCGTTATCTATACGCTTCATCGAAAAGAGGGAGAGACGAAAAATAAAAGAAAACGTTTGGCACAAAGAAATGATTCACCAACGAAGAGGAAAATCGCCGCAGGGAATCAATTATTGTGTCCCCCTCTGCCAGCGTATTGGACAAGCTTGAAAACACTCCGTGAATGAACGGATGGCAATCGCCTGCCTCTGCGTCCATTTCGTTCGATGCGTAGTTACGCCTGCTTGGGTAAATGGCTTTCATTGAGAGGGTGGTCCACGTTGGAGGTGGTGCTATGGAGCTCATTATTCCGTAAGACATAGTACACGCCTACTCTACAAGCGAAGGATACGAAAGTTTTTTCACTGACAAGGAGACATTGTCATAAGTGCGCCCGCGGGAAATGGGAGAGGGGTAGCTGCATTGCAGTGCGTCCAGGCCGTAGAGGCCTTAGTGAGAGTGCGCCAGAAAGCTCGATGGCAGCGAGGGTGCGGTGCAGTTCATCCCCTCCTCCCCCCCTATAGGAAAGACTTACGCCTTGTTAACGTTATAGCAGATAACAACTGAAGGCGAGCCTGTTTTTTCCGTTAGGTTTCATTATTTAATACTTCTGAAGCATAAGCGCATAGTAGGAGAAACGTTGCAATGTTTCACTGAAGTCTAAGTAGGATTGAGTAGGTCAACAACATTGTTCAGCTGGCCTTTGGGGGCGAAAAGTATGACTCAGTGGTGGTGTTTAGTACTTGCTTACGCAAGCAAGCAGGGTGTCATTACTCGGTATTGCAATGCTGATGAAAGGCAGGACAAGTGTGGGTGTTACTTTCATTAAGACTCACTCGCATTGACCTGACATGGACAACAGCATGATAAAAGGTGTGCCTATTCCGGGGGCAATGCGATGTCATGTGAGTTATAGAATATGTTCCGAGGCTGGGGCCAAGGATCAATACACCTTTAAAAAAAAAGAATGTCTGTATGGCTTATAGTTGTTCACAAGTTCACAAACACAGTCCTTGCGAGTGCCACTCTATGACTCGCAAGCTTTGCCCTAGAGTCGCTCTACAATTTGTGTTTCAGGCAACACCTTGTTTCTTTTTTTAGCCTCGTCAACGCCTTGTCCCGCTCAGGTGATCTCGCCGTCATCGAAGGAAGGTCGACAAGCTTTCATGCCATGCGAATAGGCCTATAACAGCTGCAGAATATTTTACGGTACGCTTTCCGTGACGACATAGTGTCCTGGTAACGGTACCGTTTTCTATATTTCAAAGCAAAACAACCAAACGAATAGACAGACGCTTGCACATGAGAGAGGTAGGCTTTATGCATTCGACGTTTCATCAGAACATTATTGATCCACCATGGTAGTTTAATAGTTATAGGGCTGAACTGCTGACCCGCAGGCTGTAGGATCGATAATGATCACTGGAGTTCAGCCTCCCAAAACCACGATATGATTATGAGAGACGCCATCGTGGAGGGCTCCGGAAATTTCGATGTGTTTTTTGGAGTTTATTTAACGTGAACTGACATTGCGCAGCAGAAGGGCTGCTATACCATGTTCGCAGGATCCAATCCCGGCCACGGCCACCTTGTTTTCGAAAGCGTTGAAAACGCTTGCGGTCAGTGTATTTACACTTACATGCACGTTTAAAAAAAAAAAACACCAGGTGGTCGAAATTCCTGGAAAAGTGCACTACGGCGCCCCTCGCAATCATACGGTGGTTAAGAGGAGGTACGCCCCTATAGTCATTGTATTATTAAATGAGCTCATTGTGCCATAGCTTAATATACATAAATTAAAGAAGTAACATTCCGTAAGCCCAATATGAACTGACAGCCCCTACGTGTCTTCGTAGAGTCATCTACACTGTCGCATTAGAACAGGTCCCAGAACCCTTAAACTTATTTCTGACAGGCGAGATCCACTCGCTTTTCTTCTTGCTCGCTTTTTTGCTTGCTTTTCTTTTAAACTTCACTTCACTATAAAGAGTGCTATAGCGCCGATAGTGCACGCGCTGTCCGGGAGTTGCAAGTACCGTGCCCATGTTTATACAACGATGAATGGATGACAGGCGATATACTCTGACGATTATCTTGACGAGAAGAAGAGACACTCCAAATGTGCTCTTTATCTACAGGGCGTTTAAAGGGCCCCTAGCTGGACCACTCCGGGTTGAAACACGAGAGAAGTTGCTACCAACTCTTCGTCCCTTAGTACTCGTTAAAACACACGGAAAGCGACATCACTAAGCGCCGAGCATGTATCAAGACTCCGCAGTTTTTGGCTACACGCGGCCACCTATGTTTGCGCAGTCGAAAGCGCGCACAACGAAGTGAAGTCACTTGATCGCGCAGGATAATCGCGAGGGGGAGGGGGCGATTGCAGCACGGGTATGCTATAGTGCACGCCAAAGGACGGGTAGAAGACAACTCACAAGAAATGTCTCCCTCGTATGGGTCCACCTAGAAGTTTATTTCCTGATGACGTCGCGCGAACACCCACTGATGTGACCAATCGCCGCGCAAAAGTCGAGAAACGCAAGGCGAGAGCATCGCGCACGTTTTCGTATTTTCGGAGGTCGTTACGGGGCCCCTTTCAGAAACGCTAAACTCCACCGGTATAGAGCTGACGTCGAAGTGCGTGGCAGCAAAACCGATAACTTATCCCATTCCTTTTACCCTCTTACTCTCTCTGAAAGAATTCGAAGAGCTTAAGAAGCTGCGTAATCCTAGGTGTTTCCTCATACATCAATGCCCCGATATCCCTTCCGATATCTTCGTTTCCAATCGTCATCCGGTAACCCCCTCCACGCCATCCGATACTGATGAAAGCGGACTCAAGCTTTCGATTTTACATTTTTGCGTTCGTTTTTCGCTAAGCAGTAGCGACAACCGCTCAGATCTCAGGCCCGACGAAGTCTGCTTAAGCTGGATCGATGATCCGAGATAAGCAATGGTGGCGTGACGCGCGCGCACCTGACCACGACTTTGCCACGCCGTCATATATTTCTCGATGTCGTCGCAGACACGCGCAATAGATTTCGGCTTCGATGTTGTGGTTGCATGCATTCTTTCTTTCTTTTTTAAATTTTTGGGAGAGTACGTTATGTTTACAACTGCCGTTCCTCAATTGCTTCTTTAGCTGTGTTATTTAACGGGTTCATCATCACAGAGATACTTTTGATTGATTGATTTGATTGATTTGTGGGGTTTAAAGTCCCAAAACCACTATTTGATTATGAGAGACGCCGTAGTGGAGGGCTCTGGAAATTTTGACCACCCGGGGTTCTTTAACGTGCTAGAGATACTTTTACAGCGCAGGCACAGACACACCACCAAGTGAGTGCGTCGTCTCTTTCTTTGTGGTGTGTCTGTGTTTGGGCTGTATATGTACATCTGTGAAAATTAAGGAGGCTTGCACAGGGTTCCGCCTGTGTGTAAGTTCGGCTTTTACTCAAGTAAAGCGCGTCTATAGACAATTTTCCACGTATTCAAAGTTATACATTTTTTCTATAGCCCCCTCCTCCGCCAACCAAGGAAAGCGTGCGCGCATGCTAATTATATTGGGCACGTTGCGCTCGTGTCGCAACTTTTTGAGAGTCACCTTGCTTCGTTTGTCGCGCCCTTCCTCTGTGACGGCAAGAGACCAGAAATTCAACAAAGGTTTCGGAAACGCTCAAAGAGCTGCGGAGGACTTATGCGGCCAGATGTTCCGACATTCACAAGGACACTTGCAGTTAAAGCAGTTTACAAGTTGTTTCAGGACTATGACTGTCAATGTCGTAGCTTATTCTTCTACGGCGTGGGAACTATTCTAATCGAATTCACGCCTGGAAGGTACCCGGGGCCGCAAGCGGAACATGATTGATTGATTGATTTGTGGGGTTTAACGTCCCAAAACCACTATATGATTACCCCAAGCGGAACAGCCGCATGCCTTTCATGAGGCGGCAATGGCCCCGAAGCTTTCCGTTAATGGCGTCGCGGCCGAAGACTGCTTTGAAATGCTTGTATACCGCTCGAAGTAACCATATGCTGACCGGCTGCTGCATTACCGACGAGGAATAACAGAGATGGAGGGCCGACAAGTGTAAAAAGTGGCAGAGGAACCACATGCCGAGAGTGTTTGGAGAATTTCACTGGCTCCGGTGGTGGGACACGTATAGCCAACTCGCCAGAAACTGTCGCAGTGGGGCGTAGTTCTCAATGACCGCTGCCCCGAATGGGTCGAGAGAGATACGATTCGTCATACGATGTTTTAAAGCGTGGTGGTCAATTGCATGCGACACGTCATGTGCAGTCGCTTCGCTGTCTTCGTTTCATCGCGCAGTCAGGTCAAGGCGGGTTTATTTGAACAAGTCGCGTGTTTTGTTACGATGTTCATATTGCGGCGTCGGCGCTTTTTGGTTGAAGAACGCTGAGAACCGCCCCGACCAACATAACCCGTGTTACAGATCGGAATGATGATGGTTCGGTAGCATACCGAACAGATATATATCTAGAGAAAACAAAAGATGAAGCCTTCCTCAGAAAGTAGCATACACGATTTTATGAGATGAGAAAGGGGAATATTGGATTTATTTAGTTATCGTTTTAAAAGCTACTGACACGAGGAGCGCTCGAGTATCATATGAGCCGGCATTAGGTGGCTACCCGCGTGGTTCCTGCATTTTTCGGCTGAATTAGTCCTTCATCTCAACTGATATGTGCTTCCGTGCAAAGCTATAGTTACTGTGTCGCCTTTTCTTTTTCTTCTTTTTTTCAGTGATACGTCATCTGTGATACCATCTCAGTGCCATACTTACATTGTGTCCATGATCTCTTGTTTGTACGTCCTGCTGAAGTCATTGCTTTGCCAGTGCAGTTGTACTCACCTCAGGAATAAACCTCCCTGTGTTCGTGCTAAAGCCATCCTTAGCGGTCAACCTGCAAAGCTTGTTGCTCGGACTGAGTAGAGCGCTTATAGTACGTTAAAGCGTTCACAAGTTGGTCCAAACACACGTCATCCGATGCAATAAACGTTTTCCCAAACGCTACCTTACATGGTTGAAATTCACTGGCTTCCTCTGATTTCTCATCGTACATTGGTAACGCGACCTTACCACTGACAAGCTCATTCTTAATAAATTGCCAGTTAGCACACGCTGAAAGTGCAGTTTAAACTTAGTGCGTGCCACTGATTTTCAGATTTTGTAAATTTACACACACACACACACACACACACACACACAACACACACACACACGCACACACACACACGCACGCACACACACACACACACACACACACGCACGCACGCACACACACACACACACGCACACACGCACGCACGCACACACACACACACACGCACGCACACACACACGCACACACACACACGCACACACGC